>JAMZEH010000008.1:375000-887500 GCA_024699665.1 Ostrea denselamellosa | reverse complement strand
AAATATTCTTTTTTGGCATTTGTCGCAACACATATTTAGTTACACATTGCTATGTTATATTCCATTTCTATACAGCTTTCGTAACAAAACAAGTAGTACTAAATCATCTCATCATTAAGTAGGAATGATCAGTCTTCTTAACGATAGTCATTGCTTTATATAATGCTTGTGTAGTTGTTAGGTAGCAACGTCCATTCTAATGACAAAAACAAAAACAAAAGAAAAACTAAAGCAGCATAATTAAGAAATAATTCAATTGGCTTAATTGGGCTTTATTGATCGGATGAAAAATGAAGTGCTCCTCCAAATATTCAATACAGTAGTTGATGTAATGCTCCACAAAAACAACGAATAAGAAATCAATCACATATCTATTTTTAGACTTGGAATTTCCAATCTATTTATAGAAAAATCACCCTTTGAAAAAATCAAGTGACCGTTTAACCTGTAACCCTAACCCTAACCTAACCCTAACCCTAACCCCACTACTGATGACCCCTGACCCCACAGGGGCACACTGGCCCCACACAAAAAGGTAGGCCGTTTAATGAGGGGTCACCATAAACAAGAATATTCAAGCCCCACCAATGCTGGAAATATAGGTGTGTAAGAAAAGGGTGGCATATCTTCGGACCCCTGCCCTTAAGGGTAAATCGCTTTTAATGGCGACCTACTCTGACCCTGTAAAGGTGGCCTGTTAATATTGGGTCGTCCATCGTTTAGGGTTAGGGTAGGGTTTCAGCCTAGCCCTTAAAGTCACTAGCTTAGCCCTTAATGTCACAAGCCTAGCCGGTAAGTAAAAAGCCTAGCCCGGTAAGTCGTAACCCTAGCTCGTTTATTCACCTATCAAAACACTTATGGGAATCCTATCTAGGGACCAGAAGAACTTCTGATTCCCATATTTTCACAAGCCTAGCCCAGTAAGTCGCAAGCCAAACACGACCGGTCATCTAATCGCCTGGAACGGACTTAGAATTTTTTCACTGAAATTCATTTGGGCACCAATATAGCCCTTAAAAGTCACAACTTTAGCCCGGTAAGTCACAACCCTAGCCCGGACAGTCACAAGCCTAGCCCGGACAGTCACAAGCGTAGCCCGGTCAGTCGCAAACCTAGCCCTTATGGACTTAGAAAATTTCTACAGGTATCCATATAACCCTATATAGTCACAAGCCTAGCCCTTAATGTCACAAGCCTAGTCCGGTCACTCACAAGCCTAGCCCGTAAAAGTCACAAGCCTAGTCCGACCGTTGCCAAGTTGCCAGACCAGCCCTTATGGACTTGGACAAATTTCACCGGAGTTTAAGTAGCCACCTAGCCCCTATAAATAAGGGCTCATATCTCCTGACCGGAAGTACTTAGGGACCCCATTTTATAGACCCTGACTCTTTGGAAGGTTCTCTGACGATTGATGGTAAATCCCAAAAAAGGGCAGGAAGGGATTGGGGTCACCCTTTTAAAAGGGCTATGTTATTTCTAAATCCTGGCCCCTTCGACCCCAATTGGCCCCATGGGACTACAGAGTGGGGCCAGCCGTTTTTCCACCCAAGAGGGGTTATGTCAGTCTCTATCATGTAGGGCTCAGGGGAAGGGTAAAAAAGAGGGTCTTATTTATGGTCTCATATCTCGGGACTGGAAGTACTTAGGGACTCCTTTTTGAGAACCTGACCCCTTGGAGAGTTCTCTGACGACCCCTTGAAGGGCAAATCCTAAAGTGGGACAGGAAGGGATTGGACTTACCCTTTCAAAATGGCTATGTTATATTTTAGTCCTGGCCCCTTAGGCCCCATTTGGCCTCATGGAGCTACAGAGTGGGGTGAGCCCTTTTCTCCACACTAAAGGGGCCTTGTATGTCTCCATCATTTAGGGCTCAGTGCGAAGTCGAAACAAGTTTGCCCCACTACTGATGACCCCTTACCCCACAGGGGCACACTGGCCCCACACAAAAAAGGTAGGCCCCTTAATGAGGGGTAACAATAAACAAGAATATTCAAGCCCACTAATGCTGGAGATATAGGTGTGTAAAAAAGGGGTGGCATATCTTCGGACCCCTGCCCTTAAGGGCAAGTCGCTTTTAATAGGGACCTACTCTGACCCTGTAAAGGTGCCCTCTTAATTTTGGGTTCTCCATGGGTTAGGGTTAGGGTAGGGTTTGAGCCTAGCCCTTAAAAGTCACTAGCCAAGCCCTTATGGACTTAGAAAATTTCTAGAGGTATCGATATAGCCCTGAAAGTCACAAGCCTAGCACTTAATGCCACAAGCCTAGTCCAGTAAGTCACAAGCCTAGTCCAGTAAGTCACAAGCCTAGCACTTAATGCCACAAGCCTAGTCCAGTAAGTCACAAGCCTAGTCCAGTAAGTCACAAGCCTAGTCCAGTAAGTCACAAGCCTAGTCCAGTAAGTCGAGAAAATTTCTACAGGTATCCATATAGCCCTATATAGTCACAACCCTAGCCCGGTGTCACAACCCTAGCCCGGTCAGTCGCAAGCCTAGCCCGGTCAGTCGCAAGCCTAGCCCTTATTATCTAATCACCAGACTAGCCCTTATGGATTTAAACAAATTTTAAGTAGCCATCTAGCCCTTGTACATCTCGTGACCGGAAGTAAAAAAAAAGGAAATAGTTGTTGGTTTCGTTTTGTTGGTGTTTGCGGGTCAAATTATTACGAAAATTTCCGAAACGACGAGAAGAAAAGTTTCAAGGTTTGCAAAAATATTCCTCCTTCTCCTTAGACTTCTCGTTCGAACATCGTATTTTTTCCCTGATTTTGACAGCTAATCGATGTTTAAAGCGTTCTTGGATCTTTTATTCTTCACGATGCTTGCATTAAAGCGCTACAAAGACTAAGATTTTTTGCACGTGGTTTAAAGACGACAGCAGCCGCAGTGTGTTGCATAGTGATGTATGAGGTAAGTAAACGAATCAAATACTCAAATACGCAGTGTTAGACCATCTTTACAAACTAATGACATCAATATATATATATATATATATATATATATATATATATATATATATATATATATATACTCCGATCAGGTAAACGGAGCAATGGTAATTGATTTAATGGTAAGTTGTACTGGCAAACAAAATACGTTACGCTCTGCCTACAACACGGGTTAGAAGAATGAGGTGTGGATCTAGATACGCAATTTTAATAAATATCCGTAGAACGTAGCTATTTGCACATTTGGTTGTTCAAAAAGATTTTGTTTTAGCTAAAGATCATACAAAACAATTTCTAAAGCGCTATTCTTATTAAAGTCATGCAAAGATCTCAAAAGAGGTTGCAGTATTATCTAATAATTTCAGAATATTTCTATCATTGAAGATAGCCTAGTCATAGATAGGTTCCCATTATTTGTATTACATGTAAAACTTTAGACACATAATAAAGTAATTCCTAGTACATGTAAATTTAAAATGCAGGAAATTCGAACAATATTTCCTTCTCATTTCATACTACCATGAAGATTCGAAAGGTGTGTGTGTGTGTGTGTGTGTGTGTGTGTGTGTGTGTGTGTGTGTGTGCGGGGGGGGGGGGGTATGCCGGGGTCCTATGATACAGCAGTGCTTTGATTCGTTTTAATATCTGTCGGTCTGATTTCACTCAATTGTTAATGGTTTATAAATACCTTATATACTGTTGTTTTCATTCATAGAAATAAATAGATATAAATGTAATGGCTTGTTTCCAAGTGGTCGTTCTGTACATCTTTCCGTGTATTTCTTTTCTTTGAGGGGGAGTGCGTTTTCATTCTTTCTTCTTTCTTTTTATTTTTATTTCATTTTATTATTATTATTATTATTATTATTAGGGTTATTATTATTATTATTATTAGGGTAAGTATTATTATTATTATTATTATCATTATTATTATTTTGAGTTTTGATAATGACCAATATTCAGTAGTAATTTCAAATTGATAATATTATTAACTTGACGCTACTATTTGTAGAGATGTTGTGAAGTGATATAAGTGTAATTACCCTTAGAGTTACTCTCATTCAACTCTTCATTCTGGACTGTCAAACGAGTGCCGAAATTGAGGGTAGTCAGGAGTCCCAGGAGTCTGCACAGCATGTCAGTGATGCCTATGACTATGTTGCAACATGCAGGGGCTGTGCAGAAAACACAAAGTAGCTACACACATTATTGCTCATCATCGGTATACTATTCACATTCATAAGTAACCAATGAGGTTGGTGTATATGTAACTATTTCGTAATAGTGATCATGCAATTACATGTCCATTTAATATTCTGAATATTTTTTCTTCTAATAAAAGGTTAGTCTTCAGTTTGAAATATGGCGGAGGAAAGATGAAAATGCATATAGGCACCCATCTGAACAATACCATTAACCTCAATGGGAGTAGAAGTTAAACTCTGAATTGGAAGTGAGAGTGTTGTTACATGTAATGGAACCAAAACACTTGTAGATGTTATAAGCTCAAATCCATAAACATCCCATTTTTTGTAAAATGAATAATCAAAGAATATAAAGTCTGAACAGTACATTCATTTCTTGAAAGTATTTTATGGTATATTGTATTTCCTTAAGATGTAATTAAACATCTATTATAATTTCCAGGCTAAAGTGGCGTCATTGGTAAATAGGCTAGCCATGAAAGAGGGTATTTCGGTTGTGAAGAGAAGCGTCAATAAATATGCAGCGAGGAAGTATGTAGACTTCAGATCGCAAACAAAATTAAAGGCTACATTATCCAAATCACACCCCAGAGAAATTAAAATCAGCAAACTTATATTTCCTAACTTAGCTGTTCATTTTCATGTGTACAAATTTATTACAGTTGCTGTCAGAAAAGAAAGATGCTGCGAATCTGAGTGTACAGGACTTCAGGAAGGAATTGTTCAAGAGGTTCTCCCCAGTCCTGAACACAAGGATTGAACAGACTACAGTTGTGTTGGTGAGTAATTCAATAAATAATTCATTTTTCGTTTTATGCTATACCGCTGTCGTCCGTCTGTCCAGCCGTTCATGATTTTAATGAACCTTGGCACAAAGAAAGATCATAATGTGCATATTACAAGGGAATGTTGTCCCAAAATATTTGAAGGAGTTATGGCCCTTTGACTTTGATTGTTTTATGCAAAATACTTTGTCTTTGCAACTCCATCTAGTTTTATCTTTGTAAAATGCGTTGTCTTCGCAACTGATCTTAAAGGAGTTATGGTCCTTGAGCTTATCTTTTCTGTGCAAAATACCTTGTCTACACAATGTGTAGATGTGCATATTTCAAGGAGAATGCTGTCCCTAAAGTTTTGAAGGAGTTATCGACCCTGGACACAGATTGTTTGGTGAATAACGTATGCGGGCGTATCATACACCGGTTTCTGAAGGAGTTATCGACCCTGGGCACAGATTGTTTGGTGAATAACGTATGCGGGCGTATCATACACCGGTTTCTGAAGGAGTTATCGACCCTGGACACAGATTGTTTGGTGAATAACGTATGCGGGCGTATCATGCACCGGTTTAGCAGTGCTCTATCTATTTTTAAAAGTGACAGCATACATTGGCAGTTTAAAACATTGTGTACAATATATGTATACATTAGTGTATAACTAGTATAATTTATCATTTTAGAGAGCCTTTTACCTTGAGCACAAGTTGTTTAAGAAGATAAGGTGTGAGGATGGTGGAAGAGGCCAAGGATCCATTAAAGTGGAAAGCCCAATGGCCAGGGAGTAGAGGGTTGAAAGATACCAGAGACGCTTATGTGAGTTCATATTTGTGCACGTTACATTTTTACATGTACTGCAAAAAGTGCTGGGCAATTATGTTTCGAAGTTACATTCTGTAGAAAGAAATGTCCAGTCAAACTTTCCAAAATTGATTACAATATATATATATATATATATATATATATATATATTATATTATATTATGTTATATTATATTACATATATTACTTTTTCAATTATTCTTTTATGGTTTGATATTTCTTTTCAGAGTTTGAAACAAAGAAGAACAAAGCAAAATTATGTAGAGAAAACATAAAATTCAATAAATGATCTAAAAGAGCAAACGGTGAACGCAAGATCTATTTGTTCGGAATATATCGGATTTTTCCCTTGGATTATATTTATTTCATAATCTGTTTTTTAAAAATGATATGTATATTCATTCAATGAAAAAATAATAGAATAATACGGAATCGGGAAACTACATGTTCTACAGTTCTGAATATATTCAGTCTAAACAAAGCATACCACGCTTTTGCACAAGTACTGAATGGATATTTGCCATGAAATGATCGTAAATTTTACATCAATGCACGCAGCAATCATACACAAAAAGCAAATTTCATATGTACATTGTGTGCAGTATTACATGTAGAGATATACGTGACCATGTCAAAGTAGAAGAGAAATGCATGTTTAGTATCATATTTAGAATTCTTGACGGGTACTACTAAATACAACACGCAAGAGTACTTTGGAATTCTGTAGAATACCGTTAAAATTTCATAATATAATGCAGTTTGATTGTTTATCTATAATTATATCACTTAGGGAAATTTTATAATGTTGCAATATTTGTCAAAGGTATTTGTTTTTTGCGATAATTTTACTGGAAAACAACATTTAGGAAAGATTGATGGCATCGCAGGACCACAGTGAAAACTAGTTGTATGCTAATTGTGTTATCCTGGGTAAATAAAGGTTATTATTATTATTATTATCTTGATTTCGAACGTTATGATTTTGTTTTGAGAGAATATTGAGCGATGTGACATATTATCAGCAATTGATTCCATTTACAGGTATGATTGGTATTTACTTCTGTACACGGTCCAGTTTTATTTTCTTCTTGGAATGAATATCGCTCCTTTCGCACTGATGTTCCAAATGACAGTGCAAAGATTGAACGTTGAATGGAGAGTGAACGCACGGTGTGCACACGCTGAACGATCGGTGAACGCACACGTGAGGAACGATGAGCGCACGGTGAGCGAACGAGAAAATGGTAAAGTAGAACGTTTCGGGGACACACACTCTATAAACAGACCAGTTGCTACATTACGAAAATGATACTTGACTTATACATTTGAAAAATTCTTTTTCATCCAATGAAGTACACAATTATACTGCAATATTAGTCATAAAACAAAACAAAAAACTTAAAACAAACAAACAAACAAACAACCCCCCAATCCAAATTTGTTCAAATGCAAAGGTGAAAAGTGCTATAAACGCTTATCAATTGCCCCATAATAGCAAAATTTGTGAGAAAAAATCTGAAAAATAAGGGATTGTAATTTATTTCTCACCTCTTGTTCAAGGAATGCAGAAAATGAACGATCCGCGTTGCAGATAGCATCCAAGCTAACGATTGCGCGTTTACAGGGGTGGGTACATTGGTTTCAACAGTCTTGGGAAAGCAATTCGTAAATTCTATGGTCGTTATAACGACCTACTTTGCCAGTACAACTTACCATAAGGTCAAATGCTGTCTGATGTGTTTCATGCCAATTGTTAGACTTGTTTATACATTTTGATTACAGATTACTCCGTTTACCAAGATATAGGGATCATGGTGATTGTGACCCGTAGACAGAGGATGCTTACTCCCTTGGAGGTGCTGCGGAAAATCGAAGAATAAAAATAAAATCAAGCGTGCTTTGGCGGTGGCAAAGTGGTTACTCGCTACGTTTTGGGCATATAAAGATTTGAAAATTGATCATACGCAGAATATTGTCTCTAACCCTAATCATAACAGGACGAATTGTCATCGCAATACAGAACACAATCCTCAAAATATTAGCTTAACTAGATAATGTAAAATAAGTGATATGAATAAACTTAGGAAAAGTACAATATTCTTGGTAAGTGTTGATTCTAAGGTCGTAATGCTTTCTACCTCCGGTGTTTATTTTGTACTGTATTTTCCCAATGAACTATATTATAAGTGCATTGTTTTGTATGCCAAATCTGCTCAACAGAAAATAAATCATGATATGTACATGGAAGTGGTATTGACGGCTTCTACAACAGGAAGATTTCTCACTTCCTCACTGTCTTTATCCAACTTTAGCAAGTTTAACCGAGGGAACTGATGGAGGAAAAAGCGCGTAATTCAATTTCTCTGCACATTTTTTGTGTCACAATAAATGTCCGAAATTGATTCGACAACTTCACATATTCTACACGAGAACAAAAAATCTCTTGCTGTGGCCTTGAAGTTGACATTTAAATACATCAACGACGTTATGTATATTAACAATGATCATTTTCATTCATATGTCCATTCGATATATCCCAGTGAGCTTGAAATAAAATACACCACAGATTCTTCCACTTCTGCTTCGTACTTAGATATTTTACCGAAAATAGATGCCGGCGACAAGCTAACAACTCAACTTTATGACAAACTGGATGATTTCAATTTCTCTATCGTCAACTTTCCTTAGTTATTTTGCAATATTCCATCAACACCTGCATAATAAATTCTTTATTTAGACAGGATAGCACAATTAGTATTACATACTAGTTCACATTGTGGTCCTGTATAAAAACCTATCTACAGACAGATTAAATGAGAGGATAGAAAATCATAAGACATTTATACATAAAATATTTACACATGTACATTATCACTAAAAATAACAACAACAACAAAGTACGCTGGCAAATATCACAATTAAAAAAAATAGATAGTCAAGGTTACTGAGGTTGTAAAAGTAAAAAAGTTTCCTAGTTGGATTTATAATGTGTCAAATATGTTGATTTAAAAGATTCAATGGAATTGGCGTTTCTGACGGATGCAGGCAGCTCATTCCACGGAAGAGTAGATGACACCTTAAAAGATCGCTTAGAATATTCTGTTCGAAACTTTGGAACATATAAAATGCCATTTTCACTATTTCTTGTTACCCTAGAACTAATTTGATGTACAAATCTTAAAACATTCATATACTCTGGTGTCATATTGTTAAGAACTTTGAAGGAAAGTACAAGTTTCCTGTATATAAAATAATCATGAACATATGGAGTTTATAGCTCCCAATTTATTCCATACGCAAGAGCTTGTTCTGGTTATGATCAGTTTTTAAATGGAGGCGGACTACTGACAAAGTTGATGTTACAGGAGTTTGTACGGACTCGTCTAAAGTCAGCATTTTGCAAAACCCTAACCCTTGGCACACTAATTCTGACTACGGATTGCTCTGTTTACCTGATCGGAATATAAAGCTGACGGCGGGTGTGACCGGTTGCCAGGGGATGCTTACTCCTCCTAGGCACCTGATCCCACCTCTGGTGTGACCAGGGGTCCGTGTTTGCTCATCTCCTGATTTGTATTCTCTATAGGAATTACAAGATCGAATACTGTTAGTTATCTTAACCTTTTCTGATGAGATTTAACTTTAGTCTGAAATAATGGGAAAAGAAAAACTTATGCATGACCTCTTATTCAAGAGTCAGCATCCCCTGTTGATTCGTCACATCCGTAATTAGCCGCTATATCAGGCAAAATGAGTACCTCATAGTCAAAATCAGCCCCCGAGAGTATTCACCAGTCCAGTCGCTAAGTACTTCAGTACTAGCATGATAATATGGATAAAAAATTGCTGTGATAAAATTAAGAAATTCTTTTTAAAAATGATGGATTTTCTCCTTCATGCATAGCTCTGGTCCTTACCCGGATTTGGCTCCACTATTTGGTACGTTTTTGTTATTTCAGCTCTTCTAAGTTTGTTCTTCTTTCGGATTTCCAACATTTTTGACTTTATTTGTCGAAATGCGCATCTGGTGCTTCAAAATTGGTACCGTTTATGTTTTACAATATAAGGAATACCAAATTGGGAGGTGGGGAGACACGGACCTCTGCATTCTCTGTCACATCGCTGCGAGCCTTATGTCTGGATTACGTAAACTGAGCACTCAAAATTGCATGGAAAGAACGGCCTAACAATTGGTATGAAACATATAAGACAAAGGTCGTTCTAATGAAAGGTTGTAATGACAAAGTACATTGTTATCACGAACATGTTGCGAAATGCTGACTTCAAACGAGACTGCCAACGCCCCTGCAACATCAACATGTTGATCAGTTGTCTGTCAACATTTAAAAACTGATCATACCCAGAACAAGCCCTTGGGAATCTAATCTGTTGAGAGATATTAACACCATATGCTGGTGAGAATGGAATATTACTGACTAAAGAGGGGAAGTTAATGGTAAAGAACTTCAAGGCATCCAGTTTATTATAAAGTTGAGTTCTTAGTTTGCCGTTAACATCTATGTTAAATCAAATGGTATTTCGAGTTCACTGATTATAGTAAATCGACATATAAATGACTGATTGTTTGTTGTTTTCCACTACACTGAACAAATTTTCAGTTATCTGGTGACGTCCAGTTTTCTATTGACGGACGAGAGAACCCAGATACAATTTGCCCGGGAAGAGACCAACCACCTACCGACAGTAATCTAGCAAACTTTCTTACATATATCGGCACGAGCGAGAATCGAACCGTCGCCGGCTAGAGCTGCGAAGCCTTCTGATTCTAAGCGCCATGCTCTAACCACTCAACCAAGGAGGCCCTTGAATCGAGATATGAAAGAGCATGATTATGTAAAACTTCGTCGATATATCTAAATGTCAACTTAAAGTCCACAGCTAGAGTTTTTTTCTTCTCATGCAGAAGCTTTTGAATAAGCGCTGCCTCATAAAATATGAAAACAGGAAAGCTAACAAAGCAACACAATTCGTAACCATGGGAATTCCAACAGATTGTTGGAAGACCTGATCACCAAAGACTACGAAGATATTGTCAATGAAGGACTCCACCATTTTTTAAAATATCAACTTCAGAGTACCTTTGCGAATCAGAATGATATTTAACAAAATGACGTTTTGAATGACTGATCACTAGATATGAAAACCTTTTTCCATTTTTGCAGCAGAAGCAACTGCCATGATGTAAAAATGTCTAGTCTTTGATTTACCTTGGGAAATTGTCGTGTACAGGATTTAAGTTCTTTAGATTGATTTTTTTTAAATCCACAATTGATATAGAATACTTCTGTCATATTTTGTAGTACAAGACTTTTGTAATTTCTCCTTCACAACAGCTAACATTTTCGTACCAAGCAAAAATGGGGGCTTGGTAGAACATCTACTGGAACTATCAATGTATCTTTGTAAGGGTTTTTATGATGTTTTTTAGGAATCCTGTATAGATACAGAAACTACAGTAAGGTGTAATTTTTATTTCATTTTAAGCACTGAGCGCATACACCGGCGATTATTAGAGTTTAACAGTTCTTCAAGCAACAACCCTTATCAGCAAATATAAAGAAGGTTCTACAATTTCAGTTTGTATCCAGGGACATTTGCGTATCTACCAAAATCCATGTATCAACGCAGCATCATATTCCATTTCATTCATATGTCGAGTCGATGAAAAGGCTAAGAAAACGAACAGCATTTAATGTCGTAATTACTTTAGAAAATACAAATTAGAGAGATGGGGAAAACATGGACTCACTTCGCAAATTCTGTGGTCGTTATAACGATTTAGTTTGCCAATACAACATTTCGTTAGGTCAAATGCTGTCTGACGTGTTTCTTACCAATTGTCAGGTCGTTCTTGGAACACTGACTGTGACTGCGGGTTACTCTTTTTACCTGATCAAGATATGGGGCTCATAGCGGTTATTCCTACTAGGCACTTGATCCCACCTCTGGTATGTCCAGGGGTCCCTGTTTTCCTATCTGCTTAGTACTGTATACAATAGCTGGATTTAACACAAAAACAAAAGTGGAACGAAACATTTTCATCTTCACTGGTTTAATATCTCACAACTTCTAGTTGCATATAAACTCAATAAATTGTACAAAATTGAATTATATAGATCATTGTTCATATATACATAGCAAAATTAATATACTACAAAAACAATATTATATATGGAGAATTCGGGTCAACAGCAGATATAATAATTAATATACTACCTACACAAGCTTATATATGGTATTTAGAAGACGACGTAGCGGAATTGGTCTTTTCATTCATGATGTAAACAAACTGTATTAATTCCCTTCCCCCCAAAAAATTCTGATTTTGTTTTCCATGTTAATGAGGGGGGGGGGGGGGGGGGGGGAGTAAAAGAGAGTGCAAGATCAAACGTTAAATGCCTGTAAAAATCCTTTGATACTGAGAGGTTAAAATTGAAAAGCACCAGATGCTACAATTGCTTATCAAATACGTAAACATGATAAAAAAAAATACATTATAAAATGGAAATTTGATTCCACGATACAAACTCTTAATCAGAAAGAATTAAAGCTTTCTCTCTTGATTTTCAAATTTCTTTATCATTAGAGGGTGTTTTTGCACACTGCACGAATTGGGAAAAAGTACGACCCCAATTGTAATGTTTCTGAATCGTATCATCATTTGCAGTTTGCTGTAAACAACAGTGATTGACAAATGTACATCGTACCGTTCTTTTTATGACGTTTCACGCAATTTCCTTATCTGGGGAGATATGAGATACGTGACATGTCACAGGGACATGGCAATTGGAGCTATTAAGATACATAAAACACGTTTGATGCTTGAACAAAATCACGGTGCAGCTCTGGTTAATGCCTATTCCCCTTCTGTTCAGATCTAGACATATTATATTAATTCAAATGTAAACCAAAATCTTGACCAATGACTGAAATCCAAAGAGTGTCAGTTTCAATCGATAACAGCAGAGGTTAATGTGTGAGAGTCGTTTAAGACAATGGGTTTAGGGCTAAACTTTTAGGATTTTAACCACAAACGCCAATTGTGTTTTATGCATTGTGACGGATGTTGTTAACAAACGAGTGTAACAGTAGGTTTCTGATTTGACGAATCCAACCAGTATGTCATCATTTCTCCTTTACCCTGCAATGCAGAAGAATATAATTAAAACCATTTTAAACAGTGAAATTGTCATTAATGTGAGATCATAAACAACGCTAATCCCATTCTATATTTCATTTGTTACATGATAGTAGGGTATACAAATTCATTCTTTTAACCAAGGTGTACTAAAGGTTCAAATGAACATTTCCGATTAGAATATGTCGGCCTTCTGTATCAAGAGTTCAAACCTTAAAAGAATATGTCTGTATGAAGAAGAAAAGTTGTAAGCTTTACGGTTAAAAGTATCATCTTTGAATTTATTGAGCACTATCTTAGTCACTACTTTAAGATGTACGGGCAAGAGTATGCGAACATTTCAATCATACTGGGCAAAGGCATCCTTGGATGAAGGAATACACGTTTGTTCAAATAAAGGGTCATGCCCGCTTCGAAGGGGAGATAATCACAAATATTCCAAAAATAGGGAGGGATCATTAAAAGTCTTCTCAAGAACCATTGGGTCCTTCAACTTCAAATTTACCTGGCGGATTCTTAACATAAGGCAGATTCACGTTTGTGAAAATCTAAGCCCCCAGGAGTAGGTTGGATCCACAACAGGAATTGGATTTCTATATACGAAAATATAAGGAAAGAAGATTTCTCCAGAGTCATTAGGCGTATTCCAATCAAACTTTGTACAAATCATCCGTGAGTAAATGACATTCTTAAGAACAACTGGGCCAGAAAAGTTCCAATTTACATTGCAGCTTCCTGACAGTGCAGATTATACTTTTTTTTAAATCATGCCCCCCTCCTCCCCCCAGGAGGGGGTGGATGGGGTCACAATAGGAGGATCAAAGTTAATAGGCAAAAATATTGAGAGGAATCTTTAAAACTTTTCTTCTCAAGAAGCACTAAGCCAGAAAGATTGAAATTTACATTACAGTTTTCTTACAGAGTGCAGATTCAAGGTTTTGATTTATTTCATGCCTCCTTGAGGAATAGGGTGTGGCTACAATATGGGATCAAATCTTTACATTCGAATATATAAGGAAAATCTTTGATATGGGTTAAGGTAATTTAGTTGGGTGATGTGACCCATGCACCTCTAGTTAAGGTCATATTCAAAATTAAACCTCTGATTCTCACTTCTAAATGCTGAGCGCTTAGCGAAGGAGCAATGACTACTTGTTTTTAAGTTAGGTTTGACGCGATCATGGCTCTAGCAAGGTTCGAACTCACGACCTCCCGGTTTCGCAGTATATATATATATATATATATATATATATATATATATATATATATATATATATTCACACACACACACACACACAAACAGATATATATATATATATATATATATATATATATATATATATATATAAAAGCACTAGGAAACCAACAACACTAGAAATCCTAAAGCGTCGGATCTAACGAGTAGATACTTAGTCACGAAATCGAATATAAAAAGCACTAAGGATGACTAAACGACACGAACAATCAAAATTGTCAAATTTTCGGGACACCCAGTCCCTTCTTCAGGACAAACTACAGATATATTACATTAAGAAAACATAAAAGAAAAAATAGCACTAAATCTAAAACTACAAATAAAACGAAACTAAACTTTCAAAAAACTACATTTTGGAGTTTCATTTGTCAAATTGAAATGTTCTCTAATCAACTCCAAAATGTAGTTTTTTGAAAGTTTAGTTTCGTTTTATTTGTAGTTTTAGATTTAGTGCTATTTTTTCTTTTATGTTTTCTTAATGTAATATATCTGTAGTTTGTCCTGAAGAAGGGACTGGGTGTCCCGAAAATTTGACAATTTTGATTGTTCGTGTCGTTTAGTCATCCTTAGTGCTTTATATATATATATATATATATATATATATATATATATATACATATATATATACATACATATATATATATATATACATACATATATATATACATATATATATATATATATATCAATCAGAATACAGTTGATGGAATGGACAGAATTAGTACAGTTTACTGTTGCATGGGAAAACCTTATTACAGAACTTCATGCATTGTAAACAATGTTGGACATTTAAACATACGTTAATTTGCAAAACACCCTGATGATCTGAGGAAAGAAAAAAGCAATATCCTTACTGTATATTTATTGCGTGTCAGAAACACACATTGTCTCGGTGACAAACACTTCAGCAATTGAAAACTATAGGATTTTCATCAAAGATATAAAACATAGACTAGGAAACAGAAGATGTCACTCAAGCAAGTAAGTAACACTTGTAAAGCTCCTACTGTTGACATATGCTATAAGGGAATTTCATAATATCGGATGGCGAAGTAAACAATATGTAAATCGTAATCATAAATCTCCAAGACATATACAAGTTTGAGTGTAGGGCAACACGGACCTCCGACAAAGCGAAGGTAGGATCAGGTGCAATGGAGGAGTAAGTATCCTCTGCTGACCGATCACATCCGCTGTGAGCCCTTAGTCAAAATTAACTGTCACGCAACATCTTCCCACCATTCTTAAATGTTTACAATGCTTTGTTCCAGGGAGATTTTAACAGTACTCCTGACATTCCTTTCTTTCAAAATATTTTGAAACAACAGACCTTGTTCAATATCACGAAAAACCAACAAATTTTTATGGCAGAAAGATTATTTTGATTTAGAGTGCAATATTTCTCTAGAATTTGTTAAATACCAGCAATGAACAAGCGACAATAAGAAGGCCATATCATCGAACGTAGTTTCTGTACCAAAACGTTTGATAATCTGACCTGTAAAACCTCTAATGTTGTCTATGATATTGCGTGTAACCTCTCTGGAGTAATGTCGGGGAAACTAAGGGGTCACTCAATAACAAAATATCGACTTACAGGTTTCAAATTACAAATGGTGATAATCAAGTTCTCTACAAATATTTAAATTCCCCAGACCATTCCATTTTGTCCATGAATGTCAGGATTGTGGAAAAAAATTACCATCATACAAACAATCCTACTTTAAGTACCCCTTTCCGTAGACAACGAGAAGATCACTGGATTAAAATTTTAGGCATTCCTTTGCTGTATGGATGCAACGATAATATACCCAATGTCGGAAATTTGACTAGTCCATTACAAAATAACGTGAATGTGATGGGACTTTTTCCAAATACACATAGGGGCAAACGCAGTCATAGATATCGTTCATATAAAAGACCTAGTATAAATGATGCCACACTTGACTCGCGTCAACAGACAATTAGGTCCAAATCATATTCGCACAAAACTCTATTCATTTGAGAGTTTTGGATACGTTATTTAAAGAAGCCAAAACTAGTCCATATGTGGATTTTTGCACATCAGAATATAGACTGAACTCTATGATTATGGATGTTGCTCACCACAGACTCTTTAAACTACCGCGGGGTTTGGATATTACTTCTGAATCTAGCCGTCAGTTCCTTAAACTCAAAGTTATTAACAAAGGAATTGATGAAGTTAACATAAGCAACATTCTTCGTCATAAATAAGTTCAGTCTTGTATTCCAGAGTATTTGAAGTTCAAGTCTACAGCTTGTATTTCATACAAATATAGTTCCACTATTGCATCCAAACGTTTTAGCTACAAACACACTTTGCAGTGTCTAGATATAAACCAACTCATACTCGATCCACCTACGTCTTCTTGTTCTTCGTCTTCTTTTAACTGTTGTCCAGCTGGGCATGCCATTACTGGTAATGTTGCTATAGTTAAAAATGAAGACCTAAAATCACTTATTTTAAAAGGTCCTAAATTCAGAGAACCTCGGTCTTTCAATTGGCGACAGGACTTTATCCCTATTATGAATTCTGTCGAAGATTATGCCAGACAATGGGCTATATCTGAAAAAACTTAACACCGTGTCAGAATGGATAAAAAGTATTAGAGGAATAATAAAATCCCGTGTCAAAACAAAAATTAGTACCATCTATTCTTCTGTGTTTAGTAAATCAGAAGTAATAAAAGAGTTAGATAGGTTATAT
Organism: Ostrea denselamellosa; assembly: GCA_024699665.1. Lineage (NCBI taxonomy): Eukaryota > Metazoa > Mollusca > Bivalvia > Ostreida > Ostreidae > Ostrea > Ostrea denselamellosa. The sequence continues at coordinate 870,610 of JAMZEH010000008.1, read as the reverse complement.
GAGGAATATGTTTTGGTCCAGCTGAAATAGCTGGCCACAACATTGTATTTGTTTGTAAGGCTCATTATTACAACTGCATTCTAAACGAACTTGACATTAATTCCACATTCATTAATCGCAGGTATACTCCAACTGCCCTTTCAAACGATGAAATTCTTTAAAATCATGCTTCAGTTTTAATACATTTAATATCCCAGTCAGTGAAGCGGATAAGTATGAGTTACCGTACCTATACTGGATCCCCAAATTCCACAAAACCCCTTACAACCAAAGATTCATTGCTGGATCCAGTAAATGTTCTACCAAGCCCCGATATTTGCGCCTTATGGAAATATTAACTGCTACGAAAGAAACAATTCAAACGTATTGTTCCACCATATATGCCAGAAGTGGTGTAAATGAAATGTGGATTCTTAAAAATTATAAAGACTTTTAGTGAATTTGAAATCATAAAACATTTCTCAAATTCACAACAGTAAAATGTATAATTTTACAATACTTTATACGACCATACCTCACGATAAGTTAAAGACAAGACTTTTGACATTAGAGACAGTTGCTTCGTCAACAAAAATACTAAAAAGAAATATTCATATTTAATGATCGGCCATCCCAAAAATTATTTTGTTAACCCCACTTTGACTCCACGCACAAGTACTGTGCCAGACTTCCTCATTGACAATATTTTCGTAGTCTTTATTGATCAGGTCTTCCATCAGTCTGTTCGAATTCCCATTGGCACGGATTGTGCTCCTTTGTTAGCTGACCTATTTTCATATTCTTATGAAGTAGAATTCATTCAAAAGTTTCTACATGAAAAGACAAAATATCTTGCTGTGGCCTTCAATTCGACATTTAGATATAAAACATAAACGGTACCAATTTTGATGCACCAGATGCGCATTTCGACAAACAATGTCTCTTCAGTGATGATGAAGTAAAACAATGTTAAAAATCTGGAATAAGAACAAACTTGGAAGAGCTGAAAAAAAAGAAAATAGCAAATAGTGTAGCCAAATCCAGCAAAGGATAAGAGTTATGCACGAGGGAGATAATCCTTAATTTTGAAATGAATTTCTTAATTTTATCGCAGCAAATATTTATCTGTAATTCATGCTTGTACCACAGTACTTAGAAACTTGGCTTGCGAATATCCTCGGGGTCTAACAGTCCACCAGCTGAGGCATCGACCCAGTGTTTTAATATAAAACATAAACGGTATGTTTTACTGGAAATAGATGTCGGCGGCAAACTAACAACTCTACTTTATGACAAAGGGGATGATTTCAATTTCTCCGTCGTCAACTTCCCGTATTTATGTGACAATATTCCATCATCACCTGTAAATGGTGTTTATATCTCTCAACTGATTCGATACACAAGAGCTTGTTCTGCATATGATTAGTTTTTAAATCAAGGCGGGTTACTGATGTTTGAATGTACAAATGTTTGAATACGTCATTATTGATTCATTTTGATTGTAAAAACTGATAAATATGTCTGAGAAAATAAAATACGGAAACCAATGCTGAATTGTAATATCACCTTGATTTCCATCTTTCCTCTTGGTGTACATTGGAAAGTATCATACTGACTGATGATTTCACAAGTTGGGGAACTTATTTGTATTCTTCCACCTGAATGAAAGAGAAAAAAGTTAATCATGATAATGTAATAATTATGCATTATTCTGTTTTCAATCGGAATCTGTTTAGATCCGAATTCACAACGACTGGTCTCGGTAGTTCAGTGGTTGAGCGTTTACTTCTTGAGTGGAAGGTCGTGAGTTCGAATCACGCTTTTACTCAAAGCTAACACACATATATATAGGATGTGATTACTCCTTCGACAAAGGTTCAGTATACAGAAGTGAAGATTTTGGGTCTTTAGGATATAACCTTATAAACGGAGGTCCCGTATCGCGACAGTCGTTAGCGCGTTACAGAACCCTATCTGCTAAGGTCGTAAGCGCTAAGCATAGGTCTAAATTTGTTGTACTTTGCCTACAACTGATTACATCTCAGTATGAGTGAATAAGTTCTCGTGGAGATGTATAACAAACAAGCAAACAGTAATTTAAGAATTCACCATCGAAAAGAAAATAATATGCTTCTAATTGTTGCTGTTGAAATAAGATAAAGTTCAAGTTTTAAAATCACTATACCCGGTATTGTCTGGTGGAATGATATCTTGTAAATAATAATTCAAATCGCCATTCTGCAAAATATGTTTTCAGACTGACACTGCTCCTGTAAAACCCTGAAAGTTTTTAAATTTCATTTTGGTAAGAGTTGCAAATTCGACTCATATTTGAGGGCAATTTTTATAATTTCAAGTCCACTACTCCTTTCTATACTAAATTACCCACTACATACAAGGGCGAGTCAATAAATAACCATCCTAACTTATTTCTGGTTGAGATCCACCTTTTTGTTTTCGATGTAATTGCCAGGTAGTGTAATTCACTTAGATCAACGATGTCCAAGTGTCATCAGACCAGAACTTAAAAAGCCAGGGTCCTTGTCGTTGACCTACTCCTCAACTGTTGTCACGACTTCTTTGTCACACCGGAAATAACGTCAACGGATATCCTTTTTCAAGTTTGGGAATAGGAAAACGTCGCTACGAGCTAGGTCAACGAATTGGCAAGATGTGGTATTAATTCATTCCCGTTTAGCTCTACAGCATCCATTGCAACTTTGCATGTGTAGACTCTCGCGTTGTCACGTTGCAGCAAAACACCTCAGGAGAGTTTACCTCGGTGTTTTTTATGGATGGAGGTTCTCAGATTTTCTAGCAAGTTCGCATAATACACTCAAGTTATTGTATTTCACTTGGGTAAAATTCCAAATATACAACACCTTTTGCCTCCCAAACTACGGTGGTCATCACCTTGCCAGCAGATGGTTGCGAATTGAACTTTTGGTCTAAGAGACCCTGACCCTACTTACTGACGACTTTGAGCTTTATTCCGTGGCTCCTAGTAATGAACTCAAGTCTCATCTACAGTCACCAGACGCACAAAAAAACATCTTTTGACTTAATACACTTCAACAAGTCGCTGCATACTGATGCTCCGGTTGCCATTTGCTCATCGCTATGGGATTTGGGGACCCAATGGACTGTTAACTTCCGTATACTTAAACAATCATGCAAGATTGTTGAAACGCTACTATGTGCAATTCCTGATGCCTGCGCTATTTCTTCCAACTGAATTTTCCTATCAGAGTATACCAGATCCCGAACTTTGCTACAAATTTCTTCGTCGATGGCATCCAGACTTAGCTTCATCTTCTAAAGACGTTTAGGCTGTAAGATTGTTGAAACCCTACCCAGAATTTAACCTGAGCATAAGATGGTGCAGAAGACCCATAAACATCGGCTAACTCGCCGTAAATTTCCTTCCCTGTTTTACATTTTAAATACAAGTACCAAATTAGATCACGGTTCTCAACTTTTGATGAAAAGCATGCCTTTGCATCACTAGCCATGTTTGACATTCGATATTTCATTAAAGAATGACTCCATATGTGCAATCTTGTACCCAGGTATAAACGTGTATTGAAACAAGGCATGAAAATCGTAACCGTCTCGGTCAACCGGAAATAAGATAAGTTTAATGAGTCGCCTTTGCATCAAATTTTGTTGAGATGGGAAGATTAGATGCATTGAACAAACATTTTACAATACAGCAGTTTCAGTGTAAAATGCTGGAAATGCAATTAACGCAATTCGCGCTTTAATTAGAACATTTTGACCGACACAGTAATGAGTTGTGTGACGACACAATTGAGTCTGTTTGCAATACAGTTGCGAAATGCGAAAAAACTTTTATTGGTCCAAATGTTCAAGTCCGCCCAAATTCCTTTTTATGACAGTGGTCGCGTATCTGATAAATGCAATACACCGATCCACAAAAGCACGTGGTCTTATACTTTGACCAGTGAATTGCGCAAGAAATTAAGCTCCTCCCACCAACACAAACCTCAGAGAAATATCGGACACCCCCCATTGTTTTGTGAAGTAAACGCAGTATGCATTTACCTATCATAAGGTAATAATATAACATGCAAATATATTTTTGTACGAGGGACGGTTACACATTTTGCTATGGAATCTGCCAAATCCATATCATTTCCATCAACCAAACAGAGCTTTGTGTCATGGATTACCCTTTGTCACGGCTAAATCAGGAAATGTTCTCAAAATCACGGGGATGGGCGGGAGGACGGGACCGCATTTATGGGTTAAGGTAATTATTGAATAAATGTATATATATTTTGAACAAAAATCAACAATCTGAATTGGAAAATTTCGATGGCACAAGGATTTCAAAACTTGTACTTTTTTCGCCAGTGTCGCCATGCTTACTACGATGCGACCTAACCCTTACGCGGCGGCAGTGAATCTTTGAGAAACGGTAGCTGATTGAAAACAGTTAATGTTTAATCATAACACTGCCGACAACGAAGAAACAACGGCGTACACGGCATTCTCTTTTTATATACGCAAACAAATCTCTCATATTCACATGTTTTTCACAAACGGCCTAAGTGCATCTCAGGAAGTATCCTCAGCTACCAACAGTATACGACATTAACTATTTTGATGTAGTGTTATTTTTGACGGCTAAAATTTGGAAACTCTTCCTAATATCCCGATGTTCCTTATTATCTATCTGTCTCAAAAGCGAGGAGCAAGAAGGGGGGGGGGGGGGGGGGGCGGGGGGGCGGCTAATTAAAGCTCTGTATTCAAATTGTTCAATTGTGTAATTCAAATGTGTTGTCGCTTAACGCAATACTTTCTAATTCACATGTGAATTGCTATAAAAGGCTTTTTAGAACTCCACGGGAAACATGTTGGGTAGCGGTTCCTTGTATTAAAGTATTATTTGTAACTTTGACGGTTTTTGCTACCATTTTAAAAATGACAACTTCAGTTTATTCGCTATAATCAAACATCGTTTCATTTTTACGAATTTGACGACCATTTCCAAAATTACCATTTCAACATTCTTAACTAGCAGTACGTACTAAATTTTCTTGCTGTCAGAAAATATTGAAATATTGAAGCGTTTTTAGAGGTGCGTTTTGAAAATTTCAATCATTTTGATAATTTCGAATTGATCATTTTAGCTTCATCCTCAACAATCCCTATTTATCATATTTCGGTGAGATAGGAAAAGACTGAAAATTTGACGCGTGTTTTGTGACCATTTTTAAAATTTCGAGTTAACCAATTTTTTCCCACAACATAACAAATTTTGTTAAGATGAAAATTTCAGATAACGAAAGGTGATCAATCTCGTAACTCCGTTGCCAAGTGTTCAGAGCATCGCGCTGAAGATCACAAGGCCTCTCACCTCTCGTCGGCGCTTTCCAATCTCGCTCGCGCCGATATATATAAGTTTGCCAGTTTACTTTCAGAAGGTCGGTGGTCTCTTCCCAGTTACATTGTATCTGGGCCTCTCCTCCATCAACAAAAACTGGACGCCACGAGATAACTGAAAAATTGTTCAGTGTGGTGGAAAGCAACAATCAATCATAACTCCTTTAAGGAATACAAAATAAAGAGTTGGCAAACACGGAGCCCTGGAGTAAACATCTCTTGTCAACCGACACACCCGCTGTGAGCCCTATATCCTGATCAAGTAAACGGTGTAATCCGCAATCAAAATCAGTGTGTAAAGAAGGGCCTAACAATTGGTATGAAACACGCCAGACAGTATTTTGCCCTATGACAGGTTTTATTGGCAAACTAGATCGTTAAATTGACCATAAAATTGACGTTGCACGCGGATTTTCGAATTTGAAAATGACGTTTAATTGTGAACGGCGGGAACATACTGGAAGCTGTTGGCAGAACACATTAAGCGATAAAAAACAACAACAGTGAAACGAAAAACAAGGTAGACAGAATCACGTTGAGCAATGAAGTGGAATTGAATTCCATGTTTAACATGAAATCACCAATCAGTACAACTACAAACTGTAAACGAAATCCTCATCTCCCATGATGTTTCTAACAATTCTTTCTCTCTCTCGCAACTCGTGAAGCGTTGGTTTATCCTATCTATAACAGTTCTGTTGACACTAGCCATAACAACCGCTATGGCCTCCGGCCTGTAACATTAACTTAAATTTATCCAGATTATATTATTATTAGTAGTATTAGTATTAATTTGATAAATACCCAACTATTTAGATAAAAATATACATATTGAAATATATTTACTGTCCAAATGATTTCTCGTTGGCTAAGAGCTGAGAAGTGTGCATTTGATCACCACGTCACAATGCCGATTTTTTATGCATCATTCAATTGATATTACCCTGTCCATCGTCGTCCGGGATGAAACTAATAGGAATGGGCAGTTTTATCATCAATTTTTAATCTATATAAACTGTCCCGGAAGACGAAAGAAGAGGCGTTCAATTTCACTCATCTATCTATACAAAAACGGTGCTTTACTTGATTGTATACAGTAACAATAAATAGTCTCATAGTTCTTACTTAACTTGATTGTATACAGTAACTATGCAGGTGAGTAAATTAGTTCATTTTCATATACTTTAGAGAGTAACTATGAGTTACTCGCCTAGAAATTAGACATGAAAATGTCTGCTACTCAAATTAATTAAAACTGCCGGGCAGAATTTAACCAAAAATCGTACTTTGAAAGATCAATTCAAATTGTACACAAAACCTTGGTATCCCTACTAACAACCATAAGTTTTTTAAAAGAAAAAAAAATGAAGCGATTATAAAAGTCTGATAAAACAGCGAGATATTGATTCCTTGTTTTACATTACTTCGCTTTTTTAAAACGTCACCAAACTAAAGGTAAAATGCAACAAATTTAGACTTATGCATACCGCTCAGGGACGTAGCAGTGAGTGCACTTTATCACATCAAAGTCTGCCGTGACCACAAAACTCAGGAAGACCCGCGACTTTCGGTTTTAAATGCCGAGCGTTTAGGGAAAGAGCAGTCACTTCCTACTGTTATGTCTTAGGTTAGATTTTGTGAACTGGGCGTAATCCCCATCTTCCAGAAAGAAAACGAGGTTGCATCCCTGTATATTCGTAAAACCAGGCAAAATGCGATTAAATCTTGTAAAACATGTGTAAATAACAAACAGTAACTGTATTTGCACACGTCTCCGTTAGTGAGTGTCAAACCTGCGCCTGTCGACTCCATCCTGGAGGCTGTATTGACGGTGTCACCAAACAGACAGTATCGAGGCATCTTCCTCCCTACTACCCCAGCCACACAGGGACCTGAAATGGTGCATGCAGAAATTAGTGTTAAATCAAGAAAGAAATATCGCTTTCCAGAAGAAAAAAAATCATGGCTTTATGACGTCATGATGCATCATCATGAGATCATATATAATACGGAATATCAGAACCTCTATTTCGTCTCTGATTCTGTCGTGGTTTTAATGTTTAGTATGACTAACGATCGTTTTCTCTGCTAACTTGGGCAACGTTTCAGTAAATAAGCACACGGCATGTATCAGGGATAATGATCTCAGGCAATGAGCATTGTTTTTGGCTGTGGAAAGGTGAGGTGCAAACGGAGAATAAAGTTGCTTTCATATTTGTTTGAAAATTCTCAGTTAGCAAAGTAAGTTGTTCTGCCCAAAGCTCAAAACCAGGGGGATGGGGGTATTTTTAAGTGCGCGGGTCCAATTCATCTTGTGTTTTCACTACCATTTATCACAGCTATAAAAGTGAGCAGCTAATAAAATTATGCTTGCATTTAAAACTAACTCAGGAAAATCTAACAAACTGAGTAAATATTCACATACCACACAGCAGACGAAATACACCGTCGATGCTGCGAGTTATTATTGAATCGCCTCCCGCAACCAAATATCAGAAATGTAATCTAATAGCTTTGTTTTTTGTACTAGGATATTCGTTTACTATATATGCTATAAATAGGGTATATATTTTTGTATCAGAAATGATTCGACTTTAGCCATCACGTTTGTATACAAGAGTTGCCCAAGTGAAGCATAATTTTCGCAACTTCTTTTTCTGAAAAGTCCTAATTTCTCTTAGATCCGATATCCTGTACTTTTGCACATAGATACTACATACTTTAACATGTTTTAGGAAAAAAATGTTTATTGAAATTCATAAGCATCATATGCTTTAAAAATATTCCCGACTTGTGAAATACATGGAAAGATCAAGTGCTTGATTTTTGCTTTGGACTGCTTCTGACAGCGATGATGTAAACAATTTGTTATTATTTGAATTAATGAATTATAGCCATCATGGATTGATAAAACACACCATATCCTACCATAGTATTTTTTTATCTGTAAATTACTTTCTTATTTTTAAACAGGATGCTTACAGGCCTTATCGGTCACTTGAGCATTAGTTCAAAGTCTAACTATCCCCAAGGGCTATGGAATCGATACTAATTTCCTTGTTCTGCATATCTAATCTAAATCGTAATATTCATAAGGAACATTAAACAAGATGTATTCTTAGAACGGAGATACTTCCGAAAGTGGCGATACTTACGAAAAACTTTGCATAAAAAGGTGAAGAGTATGATCATTTTCATGACTCCCATATCAAAATTAAGAGTTTGGCAGACATGGACCACTTGATATACCAGAGGTGGGATCAGGTGCCTAGGGGGAGTAAACATCCCCTGTCGACCGGTCATACCCGCTGTAAGCCCTATATAACTTGATCAGTTAAATAGAGTGATATGTAATCAAAATCAGTATATAAAGAATGGCGTTAAAAGTTTGTATCAAACATGTCAGATAGCATACTGGCAAACTAAATCGTTATAGTTTGGATAGAATTTGCGAAACGAGACTATCGAAACTGCTATACAGTCAACTTGTTTGACTGTAGCCTGCTTCGATATATTATATATGTAATATTAACACTATATGACTATTTTGAACCCGAGGTCCCGTGTAACAATTGCGGCACGATGAAGAACTTACCCTGCTCAAAGTACATAAACGCTAAATTTTGCAGTCCTCAGTGGTACGTCTCCATATGAGTGAAAACACATGAAACATCTATTATGTAAATGTACTGTATTTGAGGCATGTGATATATATGACACCTCCTGTAATATATGAAATTCACCTGTTTCATGAGAGAAATCCTAAATATCGTATGAAAGAAGTTTCCGGTGCAGTGTGATTAATTGATTGATTATATATTGTTTAAAGTCCCGCTTGAGAATCTTTCACTCATATGGATACGTCACCATTGCGGGTAAAAGGTTGCAAAATTTAGGCCTATGCTCGACACTTATGGCCTTTGAGCATTGGGGTATTTTTATCGTGCCACACCTTCTGTTACACAAGGCCTCGGTTTTTGCAGTCTCATCCGAAGGACCGCCCCGTTTAGTCGCCTCTTACGACAGACAAGGGGTTATGAGAATCTAATGTAACCCCATGGAGTATGCGCCTTATGAGATACAGGAAACACAATAGATGAAATACAAGGGATACGTACTCCTACAATCCACCTGATCCCACCTCTGGTGAGTTCAGGGGGTACTTTTTAGTAGAAATGTCGGTAAAGATTTCTGTTCTTTCACAAAGGATTATTTTCAATAAAAGATTGATTGATTATTTATGGTTTTACGCAGTTTTGCCAATATTTCAGCCATTTTACTGCGATTAACTAACCACAATATGTTCATTTGTGAATGTTGGGATTTCCCTGATAGTCCCCAGTGAGCCCACTCTATTTCAAAAATCAGGAATACGATCTATTGAATGTCAACGAGATTTTTATCCTCGATACGTGACACTTTTTAACGTCTCATAAAAGTTAAAAATATATAGAAGCTTAAAAATGAATACCATTTCGTGTATATCAGCAGTTGCAATATAAAAGTATTCAAATGTTTTGTAAAAATCGCATTCTTATAAAAATTGTATAATGATAGGATTGTCAATAAAATAAAAGAAAACAAATGATAATAACAAAACCACTTTAGGACATGAATTTTCCAATGCACTAGTTTATATAAAGGAAAAAAATCCTTTGTTTTCATTTGTTTATGTGTTAATATAAGACCCATCTTTCTTGTAGAGATGTCATCAGCTTTAGGTGCCACAGAGTTTGTCCTGTCGATGAAGACAAGAGTTATTTATAATGTCAACGCCTTCTGTGACGCGGTATTTCCGTATTAAAGTCAAATCACAAAGATATACGACTTTCATGTTTAAAGGGCTTTGTGAATAATTGACCACTGTTCTAAACATCTTAGGTTTGCCGCAATGTCGGCGCCGACAATCTACTAGGTTACCGAAACGTGTAGAAAAAGTTTACTCAATAAACGAATGAGTCATTAGTAAATTTACCACCCTTATGCCATTTTCATAAAGACGAAGATGTTCAGTTGCTATAGAATTCTTACGTATTTATAAACTTAATTTGATTTCTTCATTTCATTACAGGGTTAGTACATATATCGTACACTGGAAAACGATTGGTTGATTAATTAAGTGTTGTTTTCTGCCACATTCAACAATTTGCATTTATCTGGTGGCATCCAGTTTTTGTAGGTGGAGGAGCGAACGCAGATACAATGTACCAGGGAAGAGACTACCGACATTCCGAAAGTAAACTGGCAGACTTTCTCACATATATCGGCGGGAGCGAGAATCGAACCGGAACAGATTAGAGGTGAGAGGCCTTGTGATTCCAAAAAGCGGAAAATCACTAGTGATGAGAATGTTAGCCTACCTGAATGTATACCAATGCGTATCCTAATGACATCATTGGTGTGTATAGGAGACCGGAAATAAGCCATGCTTTCTCGAATCTCCAGTGACATGTTACAGATATGCAGCGCATGGGAGTGGCCATTTGGAACAGGGATTCCACTGGTGACCATGTAAGCATCTCCGATTGTCTCAACCTTGTAGACGTCATACTTGTCAATGCAGTCATCAAACAGACTGGATAATGAGAAATATTAACAATTATATTAAACAATTAAATAATTAATAGAAACGAAAAAAGGTCTATACAACAGTGCTTAAAAGTAGAATATGAAAAGGCAAAGGTAACGAACATTACTCAATCTCGCAATTCCTATAGCAAATAGGGCGTAATACCAGGGCAACATCTTGGTACCACATGTTGTGCTGTTTGCAGGTGGTTGTGCTCGCCGTTTCATTTTTCAAGATGACAATGCCAGATGTCATAGTGCCAGAATCGTTACAAATTATCTTCAACAGCAGAATATCAACACATTACCATGGCCCACACTCAGTCCGGACCTTTCCCCTATCGAGCATGTCTGAGACATGCTTGGACAGCGTCTACGCCAACTTCAACAACCTCCTGCCAATGTCGAAGAAATTTCTGCAGCATTGCAACAGGAATGGAATAACTTTCCCCAAAATGACCTGGGACATCTCGTTATGAGTGTGCCACGCCGAATCCGAGCTTGTCTGCCCAATCGAGGCTGTTTTACCCGCAACTGACTCTGTTTCACAATGGTGGTAAGTTTGCTGTGTGACCTTATGTTGGAGTCGACCCTTATTCTGGAGAATCTGTCCTTTTCTGACTGTACACAGGGTTTCAAATAAATTGACAAATATTTCCTTAATTTTTTTCTGACATTTGTTTCCTTCCCGACCTCATGATCTGAATTTCATTGTCCTTGTAAATCCAATATCTCTTCTTTCTTTGAATATCATATTCGCATGGAAAGCTTTGATCCGCTATTGTGGTTCCACCCTACCTCAGGGGATAATAATGATAACTGGATATTGCACTATGTCAGAAATATGCCAGGTACTATGTCAGAAATATGCCATGTAAATTTGACCTTTTTTGACCCAGTGGTTCTTGAGAAGAAAATGTCCCCTAGATATTCGCATGTAAAACTTTATTTCTCTTTGTTGTCACACCCTACCAGGGGACAATAGTTGTAACAAACTTCAGAAAGCAGCCATGTGAATATGAACTTTTCTGGTCCAGTTCTTTTTGAGATATTAAAAAATTCCCCCATTATATTCCCACTTAAAACCCACGAGTACCATGCTTTTTGAAACTTGAATCAGGACTATGAAAAGACTAACAGAACTAACAGTATTCAGTCTCGTAATTCCTATAGAAAATACAAGTCAGAGAGATTGGCAAACACGGACAACTGGACATACCAATGGTGGAAACAGGTGACTTAGAGGAGTAAGCATCCCCTGTCAACCGGCCACCGGTCACATCCGCCGTGAGCCCTACATCGGAGCAATCATATAAAAAAAAACTGTAATGTAAATTTGAACTTTTCTGGCCCAGTGGTTCTGAAGAAAAATATTTTTAAATATTCGTATGTAAAACTTTGATCCCCTATTGTGGTCTCACACTAGCCCCGGGTAATGATTCTAACAGTGTATTTTCTCTATTTCGCTATCCTTGGAGAAGGGCGTTGCTCTTCATTTGGAAACAGTTTAATCCCCTTTACCCAAGGATGATTTTTGCCGAATATCCCTCTATCGAGGATTGCTATCGCGTGACCACAGCCGAACAGTCATCTTTTTCGCTCTATTCTTTGACTAAATAATGTGAAGTTTGCTATCAGGGATATTTTATAACCAGATCACTCAGAAACAAAAACGAACGTTTGGAAATTGATGAATCAGTGTGTATTTTTTATTTTTGATAATTCTGTTTATCAAGTACAAGTGGAAGTCGTGAGGCGTTCTCAGTACAAGACATAGATAGTTGTCACGGTCCGCTAGCAGCTCGTAGAGCCCGGTAAAATTGTGAGTGTCTCCTCGGCATCGCATCAGACGCTATCTAACGAAAAGTCTCAGATAACTATACAGACTAATATTATACAGATAATATACAGATTAGCTTGGGAGGGTTAATGGAATCTCTCAGGATTGTTAAAGGACTAGCTCAAGATATCAGCAACATTAAAAATGATATATGGGAAGAAGATGGTTTCGCCTTCCGCATTTCGAACAATGCCGAATAACAAGAGAAGGATTCGGGAAATATTCAAGCGATATAAAATGTTTAGAGAAGATATTAATATGTTAAAATCTGTAGTTATTAACTTAGATAGAACTGTCCCGATAGAACTGTCAGAAAACAGCAAAGTAAGATCATAGACCTGAAGTCAAGATCAATGAGCCGGAACTTACTCATTCACAACCTAACAGAAGAAGAGAAGGAAAATCTATTTAAGAAAATTCCACATATAATAAAACAATACTTGGAAGTCGATACGGCTTTGTAAACATACATCGGAATAGTCCTAAAAATTCAGACAGAACTAAAACGATAACTGATAGCTTAGAGAGATTTACGGATAAAGAAGATCCTCCATACTCAGAAAGACAGACAAAAAAGTAAAGGATCTGGCCTAACAGGGCAATTGAACACAACACCTATAAAGAATAGGTCATGAAACCAACGCCTGAAAATGTTTTACTAGATCAAGCAGAAAAGAGGCGCCCCAATAAAATTCAGATGTCGGTATTAGAATTCGTAACAGATGGGAACACCTTAAAATCGCAGTATCCATCACACAGGTTTACAATATGGTCTGAAACTTCTGCAAAATGTTGTCATAGACTCAAACTACGCGATAGCGGACCACAATGTATTAGTATACAGATACAAACACAAAAATGGTAGGAACCACGAGGGGCACAACTACGATGGAGAACATATGGGAAAAGACTTCTTAAGGTCCTCCAATATCTCGAGATTACAAATATGATGTGAGTAATATCCAGATGTTTTTGTATTACATTCGTAAAAGATATTTACATGCAACACGCAACCACCTATATACCCCACATTAGAAGAAAGTACATTTGATAGTGTTTGGTATACAAGGGATTATAGGAAACTGAAAGATTTACACTATTCATGGCTAAAACCCCCATCCTGATATTTTCTTGCTATCTGTTGTTTGCTATCACAGGCGCTCGACGTTTTAAATGTCTATAATAAAACAAATTGTCTTCCTATAAACAAACTATTCACAATTTATATCACGCCGCCAGCATGGCTTTCTTTTTCACCAGCTTCATCGCGTGCAATTTTCTTCGAAAAGTTTGATATATGATAATTAGACCCCTACCGTTTAGAAGCAACTCTGTCAAGATCTTACCTCTCTTTCTATGATATCTAATCTAAAATAATTTTGGATTTGACGTTTGATTATCAGATATATCAGATTCCTTTCTTACTTCTCAAATTCCTAGTTTTAATGAGTATTGGAAGTCAGTGAAACGGCAAATTATTTAAACATTTGCCTTAGTACGTGTCTTTTCGTTATGACAAAGAAACAATAGAATGTAATGTCATCACTTGACCGTCACTGAATAGATCAAGTGCAAAACTATTCATGGGTTTAAATGTTGACACAAACCGCTAGACTTTCATGTGTAATCAACATACGAGGGCTGTTCGATGTGTATTGTGTTTTGTACCACAGCGCGATAAAGCTTTGCACGAGCCTTCATCTCCACATAACTTTAAACATATAGTCATTGCAATAAGCCAGTTGTTGATCACTGTTGTAAAAATGGTTGGGAAACGGGTTGAGAAATTTGACGAAATTAGACCTTAAATAAAAAGATCATTCGGTAATGCTGATGTTTACTGAATTGGGGGAAGTTTATGGGTCTGATAAGGTATCTTATGAGGCAGTTCGTAGCTGAGAAATAATTTCTGGCTGGCATAGAATCCGTCAAAGACGAAATAAAATCTGGCCGACCTACCTGTGACTGAAACAAACAAGGCAAATGTCTTAACAGTCAGGGAAATAATTGAAAGTGATGACTATATATGGTAATGCCAAAAGCTGTTGGCATATCGCTATCGCGGGTGCATTTAATTTTGACGCAAAGTTTGAAAGTATGAAAGATTTATGCCAGATGGGTACCGTATATATTGACAGATGACCATAATGGGCACGAGTACAAACCGCTGGCACTTGCTCAAAATGTTTCCCAAATTCAATCAAAGACAATTTGTAAGTTTTGTTATTGGTGACGAAACATGGGTTCACTATTTGGAACCAGTTAGAAACTTGGAAGCAAAATGTGGCTAACTAAACACAATAGGTCTGTAGTTGACAAAAGAAACATAAGCACAAAGAAATTTCTTTATTGCATATTCATTTCATGTGATGGTATAGCCGTACAAATTCCGGTGCCGAAAGGCTAATGTGCTAGGGGTCGGTATTACCGAAATGTTAAACTAAAAAAAATAAAGAAATGTTATCATAAACGACGATCTGTGTCAGGATTTAGGCATGTTTGTCTTATTCATGATAATGCTCCATCACATACATCTGAGCTTATGAAGCATTATTTGAAGTCGTAGAAGGTTACCGTCTTGCCAAACCTACCATGCTCTCCAGATATTTTTCCAAAACTTAAAAAGTTCTTATTTGGTCGTCGTTACAAGTCCCGACAAGCCCTTGGCTCAGCCATAAGTCAGTGCCTGAGAGTTCTACCAAATCTGCGTACCTTGACACATTTCAAAAATCGATTCAGAGATTGAAATTATGTATTTCAAACAGCGGAGAATACTTTGAAGGGATATAATATTTGAGATATCGTACAATACACATTACATATCGAACAACCCTCATAATACATTTTCCATTCTCAACTGTTTGCACTGTATATCGATATCGTAAATATTTCTGTTGAAATGACCTTACTAAAATTTTGTGTTGTGCTGGTTTCTACATTGTGTACGAGTATATAAGCCATTTTGGGATTGTTCTTTCGTAAAGGGATATTAACAATTCTCAGTAAAGTGTAAAAGGTTTTGATCTTTGAATATAGGTTATGGTTCTGTAGCAGTGTGACGTCTTTACCCTGCCAATGACTACCGAAAACCGGACGTCTGTCTTCAGTAAATATTTTGTGACTCTCCTCTAATATCACAAGAAACAGTCACTACATGCACCAACGTTTTGAAGCGACGGACAGGATCGAGAATCGAATTCGGAACTTCGCGTCTGTGGCGTGGGCGATCTCATTTAATTGATTATATATATGAATTCTCAATGTTTAGTATTCTAAAGTCATCATATTCGTTTAAATATTCAACCTTATTTCGTAAAAGTATACACCATTTCGTCATCATGATTTTTATTTATTTCCAATGAATACGTGATTGATTAATTGTCTATTGCTTTACGTTGCGCTTGAGAATATTTCACTAATATGGATACGCCACCATTGCCAGTAAAGGGCTGCAAAATTAGATCTATGCTCGGCGGTTGCGGCCTTTGAGCAGGGAGGAAGTTTTATCATGCCACACCTACTGTGACATGGGGCCTCGTGTGTGTGTGTGTGTGTGTGTGTGTGTGTGTGTGTGTGTGTGTGTGTGTGTGTGTGATCCGAAGGACCGCCCCATTTAGTCGACTCAATCGGAAGGGACACTGAGGACCTATTCTAGACCTGGTCTAAACCTGGTCCCCACGGAGCTAATGAACACTTGATGTTTTGTGATTACGTCGTCAGTGTAAATTTGCAAGTGTTATGCCATCAGAACTAAGAAGACGAATCAAATCTACTGAGAGTTAGATATAGCAATTTAAAATTTCAATTTCCTATTATATACAATCCATAATTATCATTTTTAATATGTATATGTATACATTTAATTAGTGACTTATGATTCGTCATTATGATATCGTATTATCTTTAACATATCCTGGAATTTATGTAGATACATTGTAGATTATATAGATAAATTTTTATAAAGATAGATTGACATAATTAGCAGAGAGAGGCGTACACTGATGTCTGCTGGTATGGAGAGTATTAAATGAGTTAAATTGCTTTTAAAATTTTCCAAACAAATGTTTACGAATACTTATGTTAAAATTAAGTCATCTTGTGATATTATCAGATAGTAGAGGATATCCTAATAAGACAGAAATATTTAGTGATCATATCCAACTTACGAATAAATTTCGTTCAGAAGATCAATAACTTGCATAGGGGAACATCTGCTACACAAGGAAGTGAAACCAACGATGTCACTGAAATAGACAGAAGCTTCGGAAAATTCCTCAGCAGGCGCGCATCCATTGGATTTCAGTTGCATTGCAATTTTCATAGGTAACATACGATACAGAAGTTTATCAGTGAGGCGCTTTTCCACGGCCAGTTCCTTGGTTTTGGATTTGATATTACTGGCATACTTAGCCAATCGTAACGTCATTTTGTTTACGCATGAAATGTACCAAGCTAGCAATATGAAACTCGATAATGTCACAAACACCTGTAGGGATATATACAATGCGAAACGGAACTCAGCCTCACTTCGGATTTCTGAGAGATTCTCCTTCAATATCCTAGAAGAATTAAGATGTACAAGAAAATCGAAGTCAATAAACTGGGTGATGTTTTGAAACCATTCAGTGCTCACCGCAAATCTTTCGTCCTCAGTTTGGTTCGTGCATACTGACGAATATGTATTTGACCAGACCTTTTGACTAACACCCTGGAGATATTCATCCGCATTTAAACCACTCTCTCTATATATATTTTTTGTACTCGAGTCATAGGCAAATACCATTTCTAGATATGATTTTGCTTGTCCTTCAATGTACTTGTACATTAGGAATTCATTGTTTGTAAATCCACAAGTTGTGAAAAGATAAGCTACTCTAGCCCTCTGAATACCCACGAGGTCCATGTGATGAAGGAGGGTCATGAGCACGACTAGCTTGGAGTAAAGATGCTTTCCTTTGGGGACTTCTAAATCGGATAAGATCTCATTCATCAATACGTTATCTACACAAGTATAGAAATCTAAGACTTCTGAAACGGTGACATTAGATTTCCATATTTTGTCTCGCATTTCATTTAAATTTGAAAGTATATCGCTTTTTATACATTCTTCACTTTTCACAGAAAATACTTTACTTCCCAAGGGCACATTTTGTAAACTATTGTCCGTATTCTGTCGTGCTAGCAGGAGTAAATTCCGCGCTTCTGATATATTTCCCTTAATGCTTAGATACGTGGCAGATCGTCCTCTCTCCCGCTGTAGCATCTGAATGAGACTGGTAACCAGCTGAGCGGAATTAATCTGTGTAATGGCGGAATCAGTCGCCACCTTGAGCTGTATTGCCTCGCTAAGGTTGAAGGATGAAAAGACCATCATGGCAATGATGGGGACTATAATAACAAGGATCATTCTCCAATGTTCCAAGATCCGCCGACAGCCCCTCGTATCCTGGATATTCTTCTGCACCAGTTCTTGGGCACTACCCGTGGAGAACTGAGATTTATCGGACATAACGGATTTGATCTCAATGTCGGGAAGTTCCGGGTTCACTTTTCCTGTCTTCATTTTTGCCACACACTACTAAAAAAAAATGTAAAGAAAAATAGATTATAGATTACGGTATTTAGATTTATTTATGAAAGGTTATATCTTTAAAACTAATTAAGGTAGTTCTAATTCGATTCTTGGTAATTTCGAAGTGAACTAATTTAATTTCGCTTGTGCATTGGTCTATTTGACTTGATCAACACAAACTGAGTCGACGTTCAGCAACGCGATACGACGTCCTAGAAATGACGTCACAATGTACTTTAGATCCTCTATTTTCAATTTGTTGCTGCTCCAATATTGTTTTGCGTCAACTATTAGCCAAATCTGACAGAAATTCATTAATATACTAGAATTCTCAGTATCCACACTAGTTCTCTGTTTATCCACCATATTCATTGTGTTCTTTTGTTACACGTATCGAGGTTGGGATGCTACTAAAAGTAAATATAACGAACAGTGATCGAGCTCATAAATCCCATAAGGAATGCAAAAAGAAGCGTAGAATTAACAAGGACCCCTGAACAGATCAGAGGTGGGATCAGATGTCTCGGAGGAGTAAATACCCACCGTTGACAGGTTACACTATATCTTCATCAGTTAAACAGAGTAATACATTATCAAAATTAGTTTGCAAAGAACGACCTCATAATTGGTATATAACACACCAGACAACATTCCATGAATACCAGGTTGTATCTGTGTATTATAGCGTTTTAATTTAATTTGTATTGTATTCTAGTCTCTGTTATTTCTCAAGCTATTTTTGTATGGCCTAGTTTGGTATGGGGACACACCCACTTGACAACCAGCTGCCGGAACGACATTTTTTCATTTTAATTTACATCGCGGTACTTTTTGGGGCTTTCCATGGAATAGAACGTCCACATGTGCAATGAAATACTTTGGTTTAATACACAGATTGTTTTTTCGCTGTCAAGCAAGACGTATAGAATCCGCGTCGCGGATTATAATGCTTAAACTTACCCTAAAACATATTATACTCGTATAATTTGCCCCAGAATTAACGTCATTCTATAAATAACGATCATAAAACTTGTAAAATACACTTTAAAGAAAACTGTTGAAACTCCTATAACAACAAGTTATCTATCAGTAGCCTGCATCAATTTAAAACCTGATCAAACGAAGATCATACTCATATCGAATCAAATGAGAGACATAACCACTATATGCAATTTATAATGCCATATTGATATATACATATAGGGCGCACGGCGGATGTGACCGGTTGACAGAGGATGATTATTCCTCCTAGGCACTTCATCTCACCCCTGGTATATCCATAGGTCCGTGTTTGCCCATCTCTCGATGTGTGTTTTCTGTAGTAATTACGAGACTGAGTACTGTTCGTTAACTTAATCTTTTCATACAAATGGAATGTTGACCATGAAGAAGCTGAACTTACCCCGTTGGTCATAAAGTTGAGTTGTTAGTTTGCTGTTAATATCTAGGTATCGAATGGCGAAGTAAACAATGTGTAAATCGTAATTATAAATCTCCAAGACATATACAAGTTCGAATATAGGGCAACACGGACTTCCGACAAAGCGAAGGTAGGATCAGGTGCCATGGAGGAGTAAGCATCCTCTGCTGACCGGTCACACCGCCGTGAGCCCTTAATTGAAAATACGTATACGGGATTACCCGTAGTCAAAGTTAGTATGAAAAATGACAACCTAACAAAGACTATGAAATAAATCATTCAACATATATCCCAGAGACACTTTGTAATCGCAAACAAGGTCATTATAGCGACCGTAAAATTCGTGAAATGATGACTTCAAACGAAATTCGTTATAATCCTGCAACGTCAACTTTTTTGTCAGTAGTTGGCCGCTTTAATAAATTCTCATACGCATGGCATGCTCTCGCATATCGAATCAACGGGGAGATATACACACCATAAGCAAGCATATGTGGTATATTACTACATAGATATGGAAAGTTGATGATTGCAAAGTTGAAGTCATTTTCTATTGTTAATATATATGCTCCAAATACAAGCTGTAAGAGAAGCGATTTTTTCAAAAATCTCATTAATTTTATTTCGAAAAATCGTTTATACGACAACATAATTCTTTGTGGAGACTTCAATTGTCAAATAAATGATAAACACGATAAAAGTATAAACTTTCTTAATAAGATGGTAAATACATTCGATGTAGTTGATTTCTGGAAAAGCAAGTATCCTGACATTTGGGGTCTAACATGGTGTGATGCTGATAATAATCCAAAAAGTCGCATAGATTACGTATTCATTAATAATGAATTTTGTCACAATTTTAGTAATTTAAAAATACGGAAAATACCTGGGACACATTCCAACGGTTCTCGTATGTCTGATCACAGATTTCTCAAATTTCAATTCACAATTTCAAACAGTAAGAGGGGTCCAGGATATTGGAAATTAAATGTATCGCACTTACTAGATGAGAAATATAAAAAGGGAATTGAAAACGTCATTAATAACGTAGACAAGTCATTAAGCGCAGTTGATAAATGGGAAAGAATAAAACATTCCGTGAAAAAATTTTCTTTACAATTTTCAATATTTTAACAGAAATCGGTTAAAAAAAGAATTAAAACAATTGAGAAGGAGATAGAGAAATTAGAAACTGGAAACGCTGCGGACATTGATTACAAAAAACTTCAAACCCTAGAAACAGAATTAAATTGTATTTATGATAAAAAGTCTAAAGGGGCACAAATAAGATCGAAAGCTAAATGGATAGAAAAGGGAGACAAAAATACATCCTACTTTTTAAATCTAGAAAAACAACATCAATCTTCAAATGTTATCACAGAAATAATAAATTCAAATAATAATAAGTTACATAAATCAAATGAAATATTAGGAGAAATGGTTAGCTATTATAAAAACCTATACTCTAGTAAAAATATAGAAGATGGAATTATTGACAATTATCTGTCGGAATTAGGTAAATTACCTTTACTGAGTAATGAAAACAAAGAAATGTTAGAATCACTCCCATCTTTTGAGGAATGTACAGAGGTGGTTTCTAACTTAAAAAGTGATAAATCACCTGGTCTGGATGGATTACCCAATGAATTCTGTCAAACGTTTTGGAAACAAATTGGTCCTTATTTTTATGATGCTCTAAAGGAAATCTTTGAAAAGGAAACCATGACACATTCTCAGAGATTATCAGTAATAGCATTAGCTTTTAAAAAAGGGGTAAAGAATCAACTAAAAAATTATAGGCCAATAAGCCTGAAAAATACTGATTATAAAATCATTGCTTTTATTTTTGCAAAGAGACTGCAAAAAATTCTATCAAATATAATTGATGAAAATCAAACCGCTTACATAAAAGGACGTTATATTGGAGAGAATGCTAGGCTTATACTAGACGTTTTTGAAAATTGTGAAACAGAAATTATGAATGGAATTCTACTATTTTTAGACTTTGAAAAAGTGTTTGACTCTGTGGAATGGAATTTTCTTTTTAAAGTATTGAAAAAATTCAATATGGGAAAGAATTTCATTAAATGGACTAAAATTCTATATACACAACCTATATTTAAAATGAAAAATAATGGGTGGATTACTAAAACATGCTCGATGACAAGAGGGATTAGACAAGGCTGTCCTCTCTCAGCTCTCCTCTTTCTCTTTGTGGCAGAGATTTTAGCCAGTAGAATAAAACACAATGAAAATATAAATGGGATTACGATAAATAATTCCGAAATAAAAAGTATGCAACACGCTGATGATTTAACGGTAGCAGCAAAAAACGAAATATCAATGAAAAATACTCTAGATGAAATAAATAAGTTCTGTAAATGCTCTGGTACTAAGATTAATATCAACAAAACGGAATGTATTTTGCTAGGGACGTTGAAAAACCAATATGAGGAACTATTTGGTATTAAAGTTACAAATAAAGCAGTAAAATGTTTAGGCATCTTTGTAGGTCATGATAAAGAAAAATGTTACAATAAAAACTGGATGAGAATTTATAATGAAATGGAGAAATTGTTTGAATCTTGGAAAAAAAGAAAATTAACACTTTTTGATAAAGCATGTATAATGAAAACACTTGCTATTTCAAGATTAATATATGTATCATCAATTTTATGCCTTCCTGATAAAGACTACATGAAAAAAATACAGCGATTAATTTTCAACTTCCTTTGGGACAAAACAGAAAGAATTAAACGAAACACTATGATTGGAGATATTACAAAAGGAGGTTTATCAATAGTGGACGTAGAATGTAAAATAAAAGCATTAAAAGCGGCATGGATTCCACGACTACTGAATTCAAAAGGAGTATTATTTAGAATAATAAATAATTATTGTAAAATGCTTAATGTTGATATATACTATATGATAAAATGTTCCACCACAGATGTGGAGAATTTGACCAAGACTAAATTACCACTATTTTATAAAGAAATATTATGTTGTTTTAATGAATGTAAAAATGAACTTAACTACGCTGAAAGATCCCCTGATGATATTTTACAACAACCTATATGGAACAACATAAATCTGAAATACAAAGGGAAACCCATTTTATTCGAAAATTGGGCAAAATCTGAAATTATATACGTTAGAGACTTATTCAATGATGGAATTTTTAAAACATTAGATGAGTATTCATATATCATCGATAAATGTAATTGGCTATGTGAATACAAAATTATTTTGGCAATCACGAAAAACATTCGTAGCCTGCACAACTTTTCAAATTCAAACTATACAAATATACAAAATGTTACTAGTTTTAACTTTCTTCTTGGATATACTGATATATGTAAACAACCCAGTATTTTTTTCTATAGAAATTTGATTGAAAAAAAGTTTTGCCAACCAAATTATCAGATATTATTATCTGAAGAATTTGGAATACACATTGAGTCAATCTGGGCAAGTGTTTACAAACATAAGATTAAAGATTTGAAAGATAAACAAATAGCAGAATTCAGTTATAAATTACTAAATAATATATTGTGTAATAATGCATACATGAGCAAATGGAAAAAAGATGTAAAAAATAAGTGTACATATTGTAACCAAGTTGAAAATATAAAACATTTGATATACGAGTGTAATAATGTTTCGAATATATGGAATAGAGTCAGCAGTTATCTGTCTTTTGAAGTTCGGTGGAAGCATATTGTGTTGGGGTTTTTTCAGGAGCAAAATGATAAGACAAGATCCTTAAATTTACTCATTACATACATAGCCTATAGAATATACAAACATAAAATGCTATGCAGACTAGAGTCTTTAAATGAAACTGCTTATAATATCTATAATCATGTCAAAAAATCAATCTATATTTACTCATCATTTCTGAACTATTTGAATGCAAGACCGGAACATATGTATTTTGAAAGCCTTTCTAAACTGATGTAATTTATATTAATTTGTTCTCTCCTATTTTTCTTCATGACGCATATAGTTTGTATAGGTAGTGGTATCTATTTATATATATGTGTGTGTTTTTAAGTTTACATATATATACCTATATGTATGTGTATAAGACCCGGTGAAAAAGAAGACAGTTCCTTCTCTCATTGTTTACCCGAGGGCGGTGATGGACTGCGAGATGAGTGTGCCCTGCGGGTAGACAAGGGTATCTTCCTTGATTTATTATGTAAAAATATATTTGTATATCTTCGCTATGAAATTTTCATCTCATAAATTGAACAAGAACCCAATTTCATGAATACTATTCCTTTTCTTCTTCAAATTATATTGTATATATTTTTAAAAAATGACAACCAAAATATTATTTTGTCTGATTTGATTGTTATGAATGCATTACATTTGTACATATATTGTATATGATATAACTGATAATGTATAAATTATGTAATAAATGATAAAAAAAAAAAAAAAAAAAGTTGAAGTCATCACGCTTGTCATATAATGTAGTTGTCAGTCTGCCATTAGAGTCAATATTAAGTAATATATCCAAATATGAAGCAGACACGTCGGATTCTGTAGTGTCCTTTATTTCGAGTTCATCGGGATATATCAAATGGTCATAATTATGAAAATTATGATTGCTGATTGATAAGACGTCATCGATGATATGTATTGATTGAAGGACACAGGAAGTTTTTTTTTTTTAGTTTTTTTTATCCTGTAGCAGTTTTTGAACAAATTCCGCTTCATAAGAATATAAAAATAATTCTGCCAATAAGGGAGCACAATTAGTGCCCATAGGAATGCCAATGGATTGTTGGAAGACTTGGTTTCCAAACAGTACGTAAATGGTATCTACAAGGAAGCCAAGCATACTCTTAATGTCTGCTTCAGAGTATTTGTGCAGGCTAACAAAATATGTACTTTGTTTTCCAATCTAACCCTGTATTTTCGAGTGCCATTTTTGTGCAAAAAGCAATTATCTATTATCTGAAAAAGTCTAGATTTTAATCTATCGTGAGGAATTTTTGTATAAAGTGTGGAGAAATCATACGTTTTGATGCTGTCAATTTTAGAAAAATCATTAGACTTTAGATTTTCCAAAAGTTCCTTATAGTTTTTGAGAGTCCAAATCTGATTGACACCACTTCTGGAATATGTAGTGGAACAGTATCTCTGAAGTGACTCTTTAATAGCTGTTAGCAGTTTAGTTAGTAATACAGATAAAGGCTTGGTAGAACACTTACTTTAACCAGATTTATCCGATAGCCTCCACAAGTACTCTTGCATCTCCGATAGTAATGTATAACAAACATGTGGAATCACATTTTATAGCACCATACATTGCTCAAAATTACAAAAAAAATTATCGTAAATCAGTGAAGCATTCTATAAGTTTTGAATAATATAGAAGCTTTTCGTTATGTGTAAGTAGGTTTACGCAAGCATGTCAGAATTATATACTGAAAGGAAAAAGAAACGCATATATAGAATTTTTATAGTTATAAATTAATAATGCAAATGTATATTTAAAACTCATAAGTTTTTAGTTGAAAGGGGTCTCTATATTCTAGCTAGCCTCAAAATTCAGTCCTCCGTAGCTTCTTTTGTATTGATTTCTTTCTTCACGTTTTTTCATGAAATTGAGTGTCATTCGAACACACGCCGAAAAAGTGAGCACGAGCTGGGAATATCCATAGACTATCGAGAGACATGCTGTTTTTGCAGTTTTGATTTCAAAATTTTTCACGCGTTAACATGCCACGCCTAGGAAATAACGACAGAGGCCGAGCTTTAGCATGGTTAATTGATGGGGTATCGCATTCTGAGATTGCCAGGCGTTTAGGAGTATCTCAGTCAACAATATCTCGACTGTGCAAACGTGTTCGAGATACAGGAAATGTTACCGACTGTCCACGTAGCGGTAGGCCTCGTGCAACAACGCCGCGGGAGGATCGCGCCATCCGACTTGCGCACTTGAGAGACAGGAGCAGAACGGCAGTGCAATCTGCAAATTCTTTCCCAAGAAGAATTAGTGAAAAAACCATAAGAAATCAGTTGCGGCATTTCGGCATCAGAGCCAGGAGACCCTACGTAGGTCTCCCCCTTACTGACAGAAGAAGGGGGGTGCGCCTTAATTGTTTGCAGCGATTTGGACCCTATCGCTTCAGTATGCGGCAGTGGAGAAAGGTCCTCTTCACGGACGAATCACGGTTCACTTTACAACGGGCAGATGGGCGTAAACGCGTGTACAGACGCCGTGGAGAACGCTACGCTGACGCATGCGTAGTAGAGAGAGACCGCTTTGGTGGGGGGTCAGTCATGGTGTGGGGAGGCATTGCGTATGGCCATAAGATGCCCTTAATCATCATAAACGGTAATCTGAATGCAGTGCAGTACCGCGACCGCATCCTGTCTACAGTCGCACCTTACGTTCAGCAGCATCAACTGACGCTACAGCAGGATAACGCTCGGCCGCATGTCGCACGCATCTGCCGTGATTATCTGCAGGCTCAACACGTTGATCCCCTTGAGTGGCCGCCATACAGCCCGGATTTATCACCCATAGAGCATCTCTGGGATGAAATTGATAGGCGGATTCGCCGTCGTCCGCAAGCCCCTCAGAATCTTCAGCAGCTAACTGACGCCATCATTGAAGAATGGGACAGGCTTCCACAACGAAAAATTAACACCCTTGTCTTGTCCATGCACAAAAGAATACGCGCAGCAACGTTAGCCCGTGGAGGACACACCCGTTATTAATTTTTAATTTTCATTTGAAACCATAGCAACTTTGCTTATAAATTTATCCTAATAAACTTGTTTTTTGTCTTCAATTTTTTGGTTTGTTTTTAAGTTCAGGTGATATCAAATATGTATAAGAAAAAAAAAACGTATTGAAGCATAAATGTTAATTTTGTTACCTAACAAAAAAATATATGCGTTTCTTTTTCCTTTCAGTATATATACTGGACAAAAAAGTTAAGGATCATAATTTTGACCTCAAAAATTTTTATTAACCAAATAATTATTTTGACAAATTTTAACATGTATAGTTTCTCCAATGTGTCCTTAACACAATAGATTTACCTGGTTTCATATTGACGTCATCAGTGCACGATTTTTTCGCCCAAACACAAGCAAGGGGTCAAAATCAAAGTGTGCCAACGTGTATATTGAAATTGAAAAATTGTGATTTTCATTTTATTGTGGGTATTTATTGCTCTAATCGACTCTTAGGTGAACAATTATTGACATTAAAAGCCATGAGGCGCCATTTAACTGCTCTGGAAGCTGGTCAGGCAGTAGGTATGCTTCAAGCTGGTCAAGTCCAGAGAACTGTCTCTAGACATTTTAATGTGTTCCAAAGTGTGATTTCAAGGTTGTGGAATCGTTTTAGGCAGACAGGTAATGTTTCTGAGAGACCGAGATCAGGTCGCCCAAGGGACACAACCGCTCGCCAGGATCGCTATATGTCACTTATGGCTCGTAGACACAGGTTTCAGAGTGCTGCCCAACTCAATACTGACTTTCATGCAGCAAGTGGGGTGCGCATAACACCACAAACTCTCAGACAGAGACTTCATCCTGCTAACCTTCGGGCTCATCGACCTGCTGTTCGTCCCATTTTGAGCAGAAGATATCGTGTAGCACGACTCAATTGGGCTCAAAATCACATAAACTGGCAACTGCATCATTGGACGCCTGTTCTTTTCACAGACAAGTCACGGTTCTGCGTGGACTTTTATGACGGTCGTAGGCGTGTATGGCGCATGCGTGGAGAGCGGTACGCTTATTGCTGTGTAGCAGAGCATGATCGTTTTGGAGGTGGCTCTGTGATGATTTGGGCCGGAATCAGTATTGGTGGATGTACTGACTTGCACGTGATTAATGGCAATCTTACCGGTGCAATTTACAGGGACCAGATACTGCATCCAATTGTGAGACCTTATGCGGGAGCTATAGGCAACGACTTTGTGTTAATGAATGATAATGCTCGTCCCCACAGAGCAAGTATAGTGACAGACTACCTTGCTACATGGACAATTGAACGGAGTTGTTCTCCGGATTTAAATCCAATGGAACATGCCTGGGACATGTTGCAGCAAGCTGTTTCCAGACGCCCTGTACTTCCAACAAGCTTACGTTAGCTTTACAGCAGGAATGGGCAAGGTTGCCACAAATGGCAACATCAGAAGTATGCAGAGGCGTTGTCGTGCCGTTATACAGGCTCAGGGTGGACATACACCCTATTGATATTGCCTTTATAAAGATTCAATCATTTGTAATGAAATTTGTTATTGTTGCTCATACCGATTTTCAAATTGTTTTGGGGGGTTACCTGACAATGGTTGCTCTGGCTGCTTAACGTATTGATGAATTTGTAAAAACAGGTTTAAAATGTATTGTTCGTTTGTCGTGGAACATTTTAAGTATATATTTAACATAATTTATTTGGTTTTGTTGTGAATAAAATAATTCTGAAATCATGGTCCTTAACTTTTTTTGTCCAGTATAATAAACGTGGAGCGCCGAAGGTGCAGTTGTGCATGCCTCCAAATACTAATCGTCAAAATTTCATCTATGAACCAGAAATGATGAGTTCCACTTGTATTCCCGCATTTTATTGTACAGCTTGTTATATGTCAAGTCCATGTTGATTAGCTGTCTTCAGTCAGGGAAGGTATCGTGTTTTCTCTGTGTCGTGTCTGAATGCATCAACTGTATACTGGTCACGGCTTTGAAGTTTCCAGAACTCAGGAGATAAGATAGGGATAACCATTGATCTTACTGGCTGGTATCATTCTATTTACTTCTTAATCATTCTTCAATAAATATTTTTTGTTTTATCTTTCATTTGGTACTGCGGGTTCCCCTTTGAACATAAATGATGTGATGATATGTAGAATATGCATTTGGTGCATCAAAATTGGTACTGTTTATGTTCTATATTATAACCAGCACTAGCATGGAAATATGGGGGGGGGTGCAGTGATAAAATTAAAAAGGTCATTTCAAATTAAGGATTATCTCCTTCATGCATAGCTCTTATCCTTGGCTCCAGTATTTGGTATTTTGTGGTTCTTTCACCTGTTTCAAATTTGTTCTGATTTCAGATTTCCAACATTTTTGACTTGACCATCATTGAAGAGACATTATTTTTCGAAATATCCATCTTGTGCATCAAAATTGGCTTCCAGAATGAATAAAGTAGTTTCTTTTTCTTTCGTATAAGGTTGTAATTCAAATGTCCTCTTCAAACAAGATATGCTTGTGAAACACTGATACCTCCGAATTACAACAAAATAGAATTGTGAAATTTGAAGGTCACCAGGTCAGGTATACAAAACACCAAATACGAAAGGTCTACCTCTTATGATGTCAAAGATATGACGAAGGTTAAAAGGTTTTTTTTGGGGGTTTTTTTGGGTTTTTTTGAGGGGGATTTCCAGAAACTAGTTAAAGTTCAAGTTCAACAAATCTGATACCGTTGAAAAGGCCTTCGCAAATGAAATACATATGTTAGATATAAAAGCAGCATATATTAGGATTTGAAAGATATTGCTTATATTATAATTTCCTTAAAGTAGGTAAAATGTCAATGCAAAGGTCACCAGCTCAAACATTTTGATAATAAAAAAATATATTACCACATGGAATACACATACCAAACATAAAAGCTTTACCTCTTATGGTGTAAAAGATATGACCAAGTTAAAGTTTTTGCCACAGACAGATGGGAAGACAGAGACAGATAGACCGACAGACAGATCAAAAAACTATCTACCCCGAATCTTCAGTTATTAGCTATTTATTCAACCTGTGCATTTTAACAAAGTAGGTTTATTTTTCATGCACATCAAAATTATGAATCCTCCGAAAGTCCCAAACGCAATCCAATGGCAGATTATTGGAATGAGGGAAGCAAGTATGTCATTGAGAGAAAATGGCCATCAAGTGACTCAGCATCATTCAACCATCTGTTGTAAGAAAGAACCAGTTAAGAAAAGTCATCCAAGTCCTGGAAGACCCCGATCTGTTTGGAAGGGCAATGCATTCACGATCTGTTTGGAAGGGCAATGCATTCACGATCTATTTGGAAGGGCAATGCATTCACGATCTGTTTGGAAGGGCAATGCATTCACGATCTCTTTGGAAGGGCAATGCATTCACGATCTATTTGGAAGGGCAATGTATTCAGATGAACGTTTAGCGGCACGGCTGCGTGGTTGGTTTGTTTATAAGACTGATTAGGAAAAGCAGAAGCACGTTTTTTATTAATATTCAAATGCGCACATTGTGTATCAATCCAGTATTTTAATTATATAATGTTATATAAGCTTAATATTCAAGGGAGTGCATGGAAGGATATGAAAAGATTTTTTTATTATTTGATTTATTTATTTTTCTTTTATTAATAAGAAGAAATGTAGAATTCTACTAAAATTGCATGGTAAAGTGAATGTTCTGCATCTATTCATTATCATTACGTCTCACAGTATATTAAGAACATTAAATTATAGAAATATCTAACAAATTTACATAATGTCATAATGATCATATGCAACAGCGATATTTAACACTAGACACGACAAAGCCCAGACTTTTTGCTGTCCTTTATGACAAAAAAGTGCATATGATGTGATTTTTAGCCAAGGTTTGACTCACATATCTTTTCGAATGATAGACATCAGCTTCCAAAAACAAGAATCCTATAGGATAATGTCAGAATATGAAATCCTACAAAAACCCTATCATAATCCGATGGGGTAAAAATTCCTAAGTAAAATATATCCTATAAAATGCACTTACATGGGAGATCCTCTGTGTGCTATATAGGATGACAACGCACTGTTAGATAGGATTAATTCCGTGCAATACAGGAATGATAGAATAAATAATCCTAATTGGTTGTAGGAGAAATCATATACCCAACTGTATTCATGACCATCCATTTGCACAGATGATATTAAGACATTTATTTAAAATCCGTTAAAACTTGCAACGGATCAGGGTTAGGGTTAGGGTTAGGTTTAAAAAATGATAATATTCGTCTACAAAGTTCACTAAAATTCATCACAGTAAGTTATATTCCCCGCATTAAAGATAATAATTGCCATAACCTCTTATAATAAACAGTCTCAAACGAGATCAGCT
Organism: Ostrea denselamellosa; assembly: GCA_024699665.1. Classification (NCBI taxonomy): domain Eukaryota; kingdom Metazoa; phylum Mollusca; class Bivalvia; order Ostreida; family Ostreidae; genus Ostrea; species Ostrea denselamellosa. Next base: position 839,686 of record JAMZEH010000008.1, on the reverse strand, counting down.
GCTTTTAACATTGCATGCATCAATTATGAAGGTAACTATCTACTCGCATTTTTATCTCATAAAGGTATTGACAGTGTATTTATTTCCATTTTCATTTTTAGTTAAAATGAATTATCGATAAGATATATAGGTTATCACACGGGAAACGTACATAAACAGAATCATACATCAACGTTAGAAAATTGCAATTTTCCAAACCCTAACCCTGAGACAGTATTATCCAAATTTCATAAAAACCTGGGGATGCTTAGTCCTCCTAAGCACTTGATCCCACCTTTGGTATGACCAGGGGTCCGTGTTTGCCCATCTCTCTTATTTGTATTTTCTATAGGAATTACGAGATTGAATACTGTTAGTTATCTTGACCTTTTTCTTCATTGATTGTCTGTTTGTTTTACGTTTTATTGCAAATTTTTCACTCATATTGAGACCACCATATATAGGTTCTACTAATTTAGACCTGTTCTTAGAGCTCAGAGCCATAGCCGTGAGGGTTCTGTAACGTGCCAACGCCTGCTGGGACACGTAACCACCGTTTTTAAGGTCATATTCGAACGACCAGTGATTCTCACTTCTAAATGCCGCGATCATTTGGCGAAGGTACAATCACTGCCTATGTTTATGTCATAGATTTGACGCGGCCATGGTACGAACGGAGCTCGACAAGTATTCGAGAACATTTCCGGTCTGTCACAGTCTCAAGACTGTATCCCTAAGTACCGTAGTTAGACGTCCTTATTTGAAGCATTTTCATGGCAAACGTGTATGCCATATGCAGTACTTATAATAGTATTAATGCATTTATACTTGACCTGCGATGGATGTGAATATAACTTTTATGCCTTTCTTTATTCAATTATATCACTGAATAATTGGAAAATGATATTACTGCGTTTATTACATAATTTTGACATGCACACTGAAAAATATTTGCATACGTATTCATGCAATTCAAATAAAATTGAAAAATTAAAAGAAAAACGTTTTCTTGAAAATTATTACAAAGGTTTAAAATGCCTTACAAATTTACGATACCTGTATTGTAATTTTGAGCATTGCATGGTGATTGCATTTGTGTCTTACAAATGGACATTACTATCAGATAAATCCGGCAATCCGTACAGGTAAATAAACACAAAACTGAAGTGAAGTGGAAACAGTGATGTGAAGTGATAAGTAGCCAAACTCGCCCCATTACATACTAGTGCCACGATGCATAGAATGCTGTTCTATTATGGCGAATAAATAGAGATGTGGAGAGCATTAAAAATCTTTCCGATTTGATAAAATGTTTTCAAAACGATTATATTTTACGAGTATTTATCAATTCAGGTCTGCTTTAAATACGATTATTATAGATCTACAAAAGGGAAATTTTATTTTTCCGTTCGGATGCCCATCACTAAAACAACGAAATTTATATTACAGTTTAAATCAATCATTTCACGATATAAAAATATGCTTACCTTTCCAGGACAAAGTCTTGTATCAGGTAATAAAGACCTATAGAATTTTGTAAACAGATTATAACTAATTATTATGTAAGAGATGAAGCAAATAAATATCCAGATTATAGTGGAATATTGACGTTCCATTAGTAATCAGATTGACTTAAGTCGTAACTGATTACGACGAAAGTTCAATAAGCATCGATTTTTACACTGGATTCTAAAATCTGCAAACCTACCTTCACAGATGTATCAGCATGCATGAATGATGACTGAAAATATGTTTATTGTCAATGAATACCATTAGAGACTGCCATTTCAAAAAATACTTTCGAGCAAATAAATTCAAAAGAAGAAAAAATACATCCGCGTTGGTCGCTATATAATGTTATTTAGCGAAAATAAAACTAGGTATTAGATATAATATTTGGATTTTAAAGTCTAACCTGCTTTTAGTCAAATCAGTCATGCTTTATCTCCTATATCAAGTCTGACTGGTGATTGCAATGCATTCTATAGGTTACTAATTTGCAACGTAGGAGGCAATTTCTGTTTACGATTAAACCATACAACTCTAAATCTCTAGGCACTGATTTTCCATGTGGATGCAATGGTAATATATCCATTGTCGAAGATTTGACTAGTACCAGGAAAAACGTGAATGTGATGAGACTTTTTCCAAATACGCATAGATACAAACGTAGCCATGAACATCGTTCATATAAAAGACCTAATATACACGATGTCACACTTGCCTCGTTTTTACCTTTTATACAGTTAAGTCCACATTATATTGGCACAAAATTTACTCTGCTCCAGTGCGAGTTTTGAATACGTTATTTGAAGAAGCCAAAACTAGTCCATACGGGGATTATTGCACACCGGAATATAGATTGAATTCTATGGTCATGCATGTTGCCCATCACAGGCTCTTTAAAGCACCGCGGGTTTTGAATGATATTACCGAATCAATCCCTTAAACTAAAATTTACTAAGAAAGGAACTGATGCCGTCAACATAAGCAACATTCTTCGTCAAAACAAGTTCAGTCCTGTATTCCAGAGTATTTCACATTCAAGTCTACACCTTGTATTTCCTAAAGATATACTTCCACTATTGCATCCAAACTTTTTAGCTACAAACAAACTTTACAGTGCTTTGATATAGACCATCTTATACTCAATCTACCTACGTCTTCGTTCCTTGTTCTTCGTTTTCTTTGAAATATAGTCTAGCTGGATATGTCATAACTGGTAATGTTGATATAGTTAAAATTGAAGATCTAAAATCACTTATTTTAATAGGTCCTAATTTCAGAGAACCTCGGTCTTTCCATTGGCGACATAATTTCATCTCTATTACGAATTCTGTCGAATATTATGCCAGACGATGGGCTGAATCTGAAGAACATGATATCTTGTCAGAATGGATAAAAGTATAAGAGGAATATTAAAATCCCGTATCAGACCTGTCAAAACAAATATGCGAACCATCTATCCTTCTGTGTTTAGTAAATCAGAATTTATTAAAGAGTTAGATAGGTTACACGAGGAGTATGTTTTGTTTTCAGCTGACAAAGCTAGCAACAACATTGTATTTGTTTGTAATGCTCATTATTACAACTGTATTCTAAATGAACTGGGCATTAATTCCACATTTATTAATCACACATACACTCCCACTGCCCTTTCAAAAGATGAAATTTTTCAAAATCATGCTTCAGTTTTAAATACATTTAATACCCCATTCAGTGAAGAGGATAAATATGAGTTACCGTACCTATACTGGATCCCCAAACTCCACAAAAACTCTTTCAAACAAAGATACGTTGCTGGACGCAGTAAATGTTCTACAAAGCCCCTATCTTTGCTCCTTACGAAAATATTAACTGCCGTGAAGGACAAACTTCAAATGTACTGTGCAACTACATATGCCAGAAATGGTGTAAATCAATTGTGGGTTCTTAAAAATTCTAAAGAACTTTTAGTGAATTTAAAATCACGGAACTTTTCTCAAATTCACAACATTAAAACGTATGATTTTACAAAACTTTACACAACCATGCCTCACAACAAATTAAAGACTAGACTTTTTGACATCATAGACAGTTGCTTCGTCAACAGAAATGGTAAAAGGAAATATTAATATTTAGTGATTGGTCATCCCAAAAATTATTTTGTTAACCACCACTCTGACTCCACGCACAAGTACTCTGAAGTTGATATTAAGAATATGCTAGACTTCCTCATTGACAATATTTTCGTAGTCTTTGGCAATCAGGTTTTACAACAGTCTGTTGGAATTTCCAAAGTCACGAACTGTCCTCCTTTGTTAGCTGATCTATATTTATATTCTTATGAAGCAGAATTCATTCAAAAGCTTCTACATGAGAAGACAAACTTTCTTGCTGTGGCCTTCAATTAGACATTTAAATATATCGAGGACATTTTGTCTATTACCAATGATCATTGTCATTCATATGTAGATTCGATATATCCCATTGAACTTGAAATAAAAGACACCACAGAGTCTTCCACTTCTGCTTTGTACTTACATATTTTACAGAAAAAAGATGCCGGCGGCAGACTAAAAACTCAACTTTATGACAAACGTCAACTTCCCGTATTTATGTGGCAATATTCCATCATCACCTGCATATGGTGTTTATATCTCCCAACTGATTCGATTGCAAGAACTTGTTCTGCATATGATCAGTTTTGGAATCGAGGTGGGCTGCTGATAAAGAAGTTAATGTTATAGAGGTTTGTACAGTCTCGTCTAAAGTCAGCATTTCGCAAATTTTATGGTCGTTATAACGATCTAGTTTGCCAGTCCAACTTTCCATTCAATACTGGCTACGGATTGCTCCGTTTACCTGAATATAGGGCTCACGGCTGATGTGCGCGGTCGAAAGGGGATGCTTACTCTTCCTAGGTACCTGATCCTACTTCTGGTATGACCAGGGATGCGTGTTTGCCCCATATCTATGATTTGCATTTTCTATAGGAATTACGAGATTGAATACTTTAGTTATCTTGACCATTTCATGAATTATATATCTTGATCAGGTAAACGGGTAATTTGTAATTGGAATCAGTTTGGCAAGAACGGCCTGACAATTGGTATGGAACACATCAGGCAGCATTTAACCTAATGAAAGGTTGTATTGGGAAAACTACATTTTCTTCAAATGAAAAGAAACAAAGAGCAAAGTCGACAATGCAATAATTTTCTCGTAATTTCATGCATCCTAAAGTCACTAATGAGTAACAAGGGAGTGGATGTCGCTTTGAGACAACTGATTCATAATTAAGTGAAAGATTATATTCGATATCCTCCTTATTGATTTTACTTTAGAGCAAAGTTCCTGAATAAAGCTTTGGAGTATTTGTGATCTATTGTTTCAGAATGATTTGCAAAGTTTAACGTCCGCATCTTTAAAGAATATAATACGTAATTGTAGTAAAGAGATATTCGGTTTACAGTTCAACTGTTGAAACTGGTAATAGTAGTAGTAGTAGTAATAGTAGTAGTACTAATAGTAGCAATAGTAGTAATAGTAGTAGTACTAATAGTAGCAATAGTAGTAATAGTAGTAGTAGTAGTAATAGTAATAGTAGTAGTACTAATAGTAGCAATAGTAGTAATAGTAGTAGTACTAATAGTAGCAATAGTAGTAATAGTAGTAGTAGTAGTAGTAGTAATAGTAGTAGTAGTAATAGTAGTAGTACTAATAGTAGTAGTAGTAGTAATAGTAGTAGTAGTAATAGTAGCAGTAGTAGTAGTAGTAATAGTAGTAGTAGTAATAGTAGTAGTACTAATAGTAGTAGTAGTAGTAATAGTAGTAGTAGTAATAGTAGTAGTACTAATAGTAGTAGTAGTAGTAATAGTAGTAGTAGTAGTAGTAGTAGTAATAGTAGTAGTAGTAATAGTAGTAATAGTAGTAGGTGTAAGAGGAGGAAGAGGAGGAGTGGTGGTGGTAGTGGTTTGAAGTAGTATACATGACATACAAGCAAAAAAATAATGAAAGAAAATTAATGTTTGCTACCCTTGGGGAACTAGACAACACAGAAGTTTATTTGTAGAACAATTACAGTGCAGATGGACGATGGGAAATTATAGTTCTATTTACACAGCACGATTCCAAGTTAATTAAACATAATTACGAATGTTCTGAATGATATCTTGCCAATGCAGGTCGATTATTCATATCCTGAAGAAAGTGTACTGAGAATAGAATGGTATTCTTCTGAATCAAAACAAGACAAGGTTAACACATACAAAGTTGTAAAATTTGAGATTCGATATGTATGGGTTAGAGTTAAGAATTATATGCTAACCCTAACCCTTATCTATGTAGCAACCTTCCATAATCACCTGCATACGGTGTTAATATCTTTCAACTGATTCGATTCGCTAGAGGTTGTTCTGCATTTGATCGGTTTTTAAATCGACGCTGACTACTGTCAAACAACTTGATGTTGCAATGCTTTCGATAGTCTCATCTAACGTTTATGGCCGTTATAACGATCTACTTTGCAAGTACAACCCTCCAAAAGGTTAAATGCTGTCTGACATGTTTTATACTAATTGTTAGGTTGTTCTTGACACGCTTATTCTGACTACAGATTACTCCGTTTACTTGATAAAGATATAAGGCTAACGACGGGAGTGACCGATCGACAGGGGATGCTTACTCCTCCTAGTCACCCTATCCCACCTCTGGTATGTCCAGCGGTCCGTGTTAAGTGTAGTTGACAATGGAGAAATTGAAATCATCCCATTTGTTATCAAGTTGAGTTGTTAATTTGCCGTCAGGATCTATTTCTATAAAATATCTAAGTAGAAAGCAAATGTGGAAGACTCTTTTATTTTATGTTCACTGGGATATATCGAACTGACATATGAATGAAAATTGAGAAAGCCTCGCCGATATATCTACTTATCGAAATGAAGGCGACAGCAAGAAATTTTTTCTTCTCATGTAGAATCTGTTCAATGACTTATGCTTCATAAGAATATAAAAACAGGTCAGCAAACAAAGAAGCACAATTCGTGCTCAAGGATATTCTAACATATTTTTGGAAGACCCGATCACCAAAGAATACGAACATATTGACAATGAGGAATTCTAGCATCTTTTTAACATAAACGTCAGAGTACTAAGAAGTGGAGTCAGAGTGGTGTCAAACAAATTATTTTTTTTGGATGCCTGATCACTAGATATGAATATTTTTTCACCACTTGTGTTGACGAAGCAATTGTCTATGATGTCAAAACACTATAGTCTTTAATTTATAGTGAGGTATGGTAGTGTAAAGTGTTGTAAAGTCATACATTTTGATATTGTTGATTTGATATTTGATGTTGTGGAGTTTGGGGATCCTGTATAGATACGGTAACTCATATTCATCTGCTCTATGTCTAGGCACTATAAAGTTTGATTGTAGTTAAAAAGTTTGGATGCAATAGTCGAAGTATATCTGTAGGAAATACAAGGTGTAGACTTGAACTTGAAATAATCTGAAAATAATCTGAATTGTTTTATTACGACGAATGTTGCTTATGTTGATGGCATCAATTCCTTTGTTAGTAAATTTGAGTAATTTGAGTTTAAGGAACTGGTAGTTTGATTAGGAACTAATATTATCCAAATTCCGCGGTGGTTTATGGAGCCTGTGATGGGCAACATCCATAATCATAGAATTCAGACTATATTCTGGTTGCAAATATCCACATATGGACTAGGTTTGGTTTCTTCAAATAACGTATTCAAAACTCTCAGTGGAACAGGGTAAAGGTTTGTGCGAATGTGATGTGGACCTAATTGTTTGTTGACGTAAGGTAAAGGCTAGGCGAGTGTGATATCGTGTATACTAGGTCTTTCATATGAATGATGTCCATGGGTGCGTTTGCGTCTATGTGTTTTAGGAAAAAAGTCTTATCACATTCACGTCATTTCCTAGTGAACTAGAAAATGTTCGACATAGTATATATTATCGTTGCATCCATATGGAAAAGCAGTGTCTAGAGTTTTAATCCAGTTATGTTATATGGTTTGGTATGGGGACGCAATCCATTGACAAGCAGCATCCAGAACTACTTATCATTCTTTTTAATTTACATCGCAGTGCTGTTATAGGGCTTCTATGAAGTAGAGAGTCAGCATGTGCAATAAGATATTTTGGTTTACTACAAAGATTTATTCTTGGTATGAAACAAATCGGACAGCATTTGACTTAATGGAAATTTGTATTGGCAAACTAAATCGTTTAAACGACCTTAAAATTTGCGAAATGCTTACTTTAGACAAAATTGTACAAACCCCTGTAACATCAGCGTCTTCGTCAGTAGCCTGCCTTGATTTACAAACTGATCATATGCAGAACAAGCACTTACGGATCGAATCAGTTTGGAGATATAAATAAAAGAGGGTACGTTTTCATGTAGTAGAAACTTTCATAAAGTCAAATGGCCTTAAATTATTGCATTTTCTGTTATTTGAAGACTTGTTTTGGGTATTGCCAAGTACTGAACAATGCCTTTCCCCTTTCTCAAAATTTGTTGGAGCTTCGCAGATTATAAACCGAGGTTATACTCCTGTAATATGCCTTAAAATTAAATTCAGTCCTTAAATGATAATATTATTTGCTTAAGAGCATTCTCAATTTCAAGCTTATTTGAATCTACCAGACTGTCTAATACAACTTTGAAAAATACAAACAATTTTTCATTTTCTCCAGTATTGTGTAAGTCATCTCACCATAAAAGCATTTGTGGATGCCAATGCTATGAATTTTATGAAGTCTTGAAAATGACGGAAGAAAAAGAACATACACATCTACGAAAAATAAAAACTAATTTCAACGGTATTTCAGCTGTTGATGATCATTGCGCAAAAAAAAAATTCGGACAAAGGTCAATGAAGGTAATTTTTTAAAGGTCAAGGTCACTCAGAACATATACCTTATAGATGAAAAAACTCTTCATTTGAATAATATTTCAGCAGTTATTGATCATATATTACACAAATATATATTGTGCGAATGAATTTCGGAGGAAGGTGAAAAGGTTAAGATAACTAACAATATTCAATCTCGTAATTCTTATAGAAAGTGCAAATCATAGAAATGGGCAAACACGGATCCCTGGGCATACTAGAGATGGGATCAGTTGTCTTGGAGGTTTAAGAATCCCCTCTCTTAGATAAGGACAAGTTGCTGTCTTTGAAAACAAATGACTGCACTACGTGGACCATAGTCATGTTTTCTAACGGAAAAGTAATATTCTATGCTGAATATAAAATGTGTTTTAAAACAGATTTTATCTTGAAACATGCAAATATTTCATTATAGTTTCAGAGGTAGAGCCGCACTGCTATATGTCATTTTAATTAAAATCAGATCCTTTGATCCGCAAAATTGATCGTAGGTGAGCGGATCAAAGGATCCAATCTTAATTAGATTGACTGATTTGAAGGCTTGCAGCAATACAAGCTATAACTGACGGTAAAAATATCAAAAATAACAGAACAAATAATATAACATATTTGTAATTGAATATATATAATCTCATTGAGTCAGAATGGATCTGAACCAATAAAGCTGTCAAATAAGAAAATGTCGATTAATGAATTATTGTCTTCCTAACAATAATTCCTGCTCGCAGTCCCCGATGTGCATTGACCTCGGAGATCACCAGATCGGAAACATGCGGATGTAAGGCACAAAGCCATCCTCATGTTTGTAAACAAATGACTGATTCTGCCAGAAAAAAAACCCAAACCGAGACGATGAAAAAGAGAGACAGTACACATCGATGGATCAATGGAACGTATTATAGAATATTTAACCGATTAATCAAATACAGTTTTAGCGAAGATTCCCATGAGGCCTCTTGGTATTAAATTCATCCAATAACCCAATTTTATTGAAATTTTTATTTGAGTTGTTTATTTCCGTAATTACTTTTTTACATGTATAATACGTTATAGTGGTTTATGACACGATACAATATTTTGAAACAGAAAATATATAATTAGTCACTTCAGTTTTTATTGTCCGAGAATGCCATTCATACTGCGATTTATACGAAACGCTCCTAGTAGGGATGTTATCGAGCAATATTTCTTTGTTTATTTCGCTGATTCTTGGAGATTGTCTTATTTATATACCAGTAGCTGTTAACTGTTGCATGCTTAAGTAGTTGAAACATATCATTATTTACACCTAGTACTGCTTTAAAGGGAAAGTAAAGGTAACTTTGTTCATTTTTTTTTTTCAAGAATTAAAATAACTCCACATGACTGATACAAGTCATTTCCTGTAAATTGTAATAAATTTATGTATTTACCTGTAGTTATTTCTAAGTTCAAAACGAATATAATCTTTGAATTACGTCCCTCTGAAAGTTTTTGTTTCCTTGACAAAAGATGAATGTGCTATATAAGTTGGCTCCTAATGTACCATTCTACGACTATGAAATAGGATAAGAGTGCAAAAACCGACGCCCCGTGCCACAGCAGGTGTGCCACGATAAAGATCCCTTCCTGCTCAAAGACCATGATTATAAGCACTGAGAATATGCCTAAATTTTGCAGTCCTTTACCGGCAATGGTGGCGTTTCGGTGAGTGACAGATTCTCAAGTAGGAGTAAAAAATATACAGTCAATCGTTGCTGATGTGAATTTGTTGTCATCTATGTACAACTGAATTGATTGATTGATTGATTGTTTTGCGTCCCGTTGAGAATTTTTCACTCATATTGAGACTTCAGCAGCTTCACATGAAATACCACAAATTTAGACCTATTCTCAGGGCCCTAGCAGTGAGGATTCTTTAACATGTCAATGGCTGCCGCGACACGAGACATCCGTTTTTTAAGGTCATATCCGAAAGACTCGTGATTTCTAAATACCGAGAGTTTAGCGAAGGAAGAATCACGAAGAACTAATTACTACCAATGTTACGTTTTAGGTTTGGCGTTTCCGTGGCACGAGCTGGGCTCGAACTTACGACCTCCCGGTTACGAAGTGAACGCTCTACCACTGCGATGCCACAACCAATACAAGTGAATAAATTAGATTCCAATTTTGTTGCACAAATCGGAATGTTACTTTTTCTACTTCCAGTAAGCATTGTACAGAGATTTTTCGCCTCATTTTCACTATGTGTATCATTAGATTATAGCATTACATATTGTTGTATGTTGTAGTCATACTTATTTAATTTAATTGTACTTAACTTATAATCTCCTAAGGGAGGAAATAAAGATTGAATGAATGAATGAATGAATGAATGAATGTGTAATCGGATCTTTTCCATTATGTCGAACACATTTTCTCGACTTAACGGAAAAGACCAAGCGATGTTGCGATTGGTTCCAGTACACTTGTGAATGTATAAGCTGACTTTCCCTCCAAAGCACCCGGTCTAATCTAAATGTATTTTCTGCGTGCACCTAAGGTCCACACACAAACAAAATCCTTATATCAACAGTTATAGATATTGATCATCTATCACATAAATAAGTAAAAGGCAAATGACATTCAGACAAAGGTCACTTATCGCCATTTTACAAAGGTTATATATATATATATATATATATATATATATATATATATATATATATGTTTGTTTGTTTGTTTGTTTTTTTATTTATAGTCGCCTGGGCAATTTTTCAGCTATCCGGCGACTGTCACTATTACCGGTGACGGGGCTGCAAATTTAGACCTATGCTTAGCACTAATGGCTTTTAGCAGTGAGGGTTCTTTTACGTGCCACACCTGCTGCGACACGGGACCTCCGTTTATAAGGTCCCATCCGAAAGACCCGTGACTCTCACTTCGTAATGCCGAGCTCTTGGCGAAGGAGCAATCACTACTTATTTTAACGTCTTAGGTTTGACGCGGCCGGCCCGAGCGGGGCTCGAACTCACGACCTTCCGTTCACGAGGCGAGACCTCTACCACTGAGCCACCGTGATCGGTATATATATATATATATATATATATATATATATATATATATATACTCTGCAAAAAAAGAAACGCATAGCCCTTTTGAAATTTTAAAAATGCAAATTATGTATTTTACCAGGTAAACTGAAATGGTCAATTGAGTAATTGATTTTTTACAGGTAAGTATGACACTTTAAAGGTCTGTTCATTTGATTTGGCTCTCTGCCAAATTAGCTCGGCGACTCTCTAAAATTGCACATCACCTCTATTGCCATGGAAGTTGGCTTACGTTTTTCACGAGAACTTTGTGCTTAATTCAACCACTACATTAAAGCGTATAAAAGGACGAAGTTTGAAGCTTGAATTCATCATAACGTTAAAATGCTGCCATGCCAAGGTTGGACCCTGCTACTCGAAATATCGTCATTGGCCGTCTCCAGGCCGGAGTATCCCAAAGTGAGATTGCACGAACTGAAAACGTAAATCAGAGCACAATTTCTCGGCTGTGGAACAGATTCCAGCAGACTGGCTCTACTAATGACCGACCGAAGAGTGGGCGACCTCGCATTACGACTCCTGGACAAGATCGCTACATCCGGGTCTTTCATCTACGGAATCGAACCGTTGCTGCAACAGCTACTGCAGTCGGAATACCTGAATTGAGAAGAATCAGCTCGCAGACAGTCCGCAACCGACTTCGGCAATATGGCATTAGACCCAGAAGACCGTATTTTGGAGCAGTTTTGACACCGTTACACAGACGAGAAAGAGACCGATGGTGCAACAGATTGAGGGGCTGGACATTCCGCAACTGGCGTAGAATCTGGTTCAGCGATGAGTCCCGTTTTCTGCTACAGAAACGTGATGGAAGAATCCGTGTATACCGGCGCAGGAATGAACGTTTCTCTTCCTCGTGTGTCCAAGAAGTGGATAGCTTCGGTGGAGGTAGCGTCATGATGTGGGCGGCGATCTCTAATGACCGTAAAACAGAACTGGTACATGTCCCGGGCAATTTAACGGCTCAAAGGTACAGAGACGAAATTCTCCAACCTCACCTTATGCGCGTAATTGACCGACAGAGGGAGTTATTCCAACATGACAATGCTAGGCCTCACACAGCCCGCTTAACAATTGACTACCTTCAGCAGAACAACATTAATGTGCTACCATGGCCTTCCAAATCACCGGATTTGAATCCGATTGAACACTTATGGGACCAACTGGATAAACGTGTGCGCCTGCGCCAACCTCCGCCTCAGACCCTCGATCAGATCCGTCAAATGTTACAACAGGAATGGCGAACAATTCCACGCAATAACGTAAGAAAATTGATTGACTCTATGCCAAGGAGATGCAGAACTGTGTTGGCAGCTCGAGGTGGTCATACACGGTACTAACTTAAACGTGACAGGAAGTGTTCTTAACTGTGATGATCTGACTTTTTTTTCACCAATATCTAAGGTTTGGACTGTAATTTTTTTCAATTGAAACAATTCTAGTGAATATCTACATTTTTTATTGTAAAATCATAATCCAAAATACATCTACTAAAATCTTAAAAAATCCATTATGCGTTTCTTTTTTTGCAGAGTATATATATCAAGAGCAAGGCGCTATCAGCACCGGATAAGTTAACTCAAGTTTTCAAAGTTAATAATATACAATAATTCAAATATGAGTTTTTTAAAAAGAATAATGAAAGTTAATTAAGGAAAGAATAGTAAGCCCTTTTTATATCATATCGTTATAAGAATTAACTGGGTTTAACAAAACTGAAATGAAATGAGATAACAGAAAACATACGGTAGTATATACTGCGTGTGGTGTTACGTGTGATAAGGTAGCATGACTGTGTATACCGCCCCAGTTAATCCTTTTGTGTATATATTATTGTTAGTTCCATGTTAATTGCAGGGTTTTTTCTCATTCATGGGAAAAGTAGGGTGCTCATCATGAATACCGTCAACAACAACAAAAAAAAAACAACAACAACAACAAAAAACAAGATCGAAGTGCATTGTAAAAATAAGTGTGTGGGGAAAATAATAAATCGCGCAAATATGAATTGATCATAACACTTCGAATACAACACTTTTATATTCACGCAGTTACATCGCATGATCAATACTCAGGATGTAGATTTTAAAGCTATATAGTTTATTTTCACAATTTTAAAACAATGAATACTGCATATTGAAAATGAAGATTTCGAACACTTATACAGTAACGTGTACAAATGTACATACGGATATATAACTATGTAGGTAAAAGGTGCCGGTAGGAAACAATTTATATGTACTCCATCCATTCAGTAATCAATACAAAATATGTAATTTTCATTCATTTATGCAAATAGGTCATTTGATTGTAACAAGAAAAGGCTAAGATAACTAACAGTATTCAATCTCGTAAATCCTATAGAAAATACAAATCAGAGGGATAGGCAAACTGGGATCCCTGGTCATACCAGAGGTGGGATCAGTTATCTAGGAGGAGTAAGCACCCCCTGTCGACCGGTCACACCTGCCGTGAGCCCTATAGTCCGATCAGGTGAACGGAACATTCCGTAGTTGGAATCATTGTGCCGATATATATATATATATATATATATATATATATATATATATATACTGGACAAAAAAAGTTAAGGATCATGATTTCAGAATTATTCTATTCATAACAAAACAAAATAAATTATGTTAAATATATATTTAAAATGTTCGACGACAATCGAACAATACATTTTAAACCTGTTTTTACAAATTCATCAATACGTTTAGCAGCCAGAGCAACCATTGTCAGGTAACACCCCCAAAACAGTTTGAAAATCGATATGAGCAACAATAACAAATTTCATTACAAATGATCGAATCTTTATAAAGGCAATATCAATAGGGTATATGTCCACTCTGAGCCTGTATAACGGCACGACAACGCCTCTGCATACTTCTGATGAGCCTGCGGAACGCAATTTGTGGCAACCTTGCCCATTCCTGCTGTAAAGCTAACGTAAGCTCCTGGCGGTTTGTCGGAAGTACAGGACGTCTGGAAACAGCTTGCTGCAACATGTCCCAGGCATGTTCTATTGAATTTAAATCCGGAGAACAACTCGGCCAATCCATACGTTCAATTGTCTCTGTAGCAAGGTAGTCTGTCACTATACGTGCTCTGTGGGGACGATCATTACCATCCATTAACACAAAGTCGTTGCCTACAGCTCCCGCATAAGGTCTCACAATTGGATGCAGTATCTCGTCCCTGTAGATTGCACCGGTAAATCCTTTTGTGTATATATTATTGTTAGTTCCATGTTAATTGCAGGGTTTTTTCTCATTCATGGGGAAAATAAAGTGCTCACCATGAATACGGTCAAAAACAAAAAACAAAAAAAAAACAAAAACCAAAAAAAAAAAAACAAGATCGAAGTGCATTGTAAAAATAAGTGTGTGGGGAAAATAATGAATCGCGCAAAATATGAATTGATCATAATACTTCGACTACGACACCTTTATATTCACGCAGTTACATCGCATGATCAATACTCAGGATGTAGATTTTAAAGCTATATAGTTTATTTTCACAATTTTAAAACAATGAATACTGCATATTGAAAATGAAGATTTCGAACACTTATACAGTAAGGTGTACAAATGTACATACGGATATATAACTATGTAGGTAAAAGGTGCCGGTAGGAAACAATTTATATGTACTCCATCCATTCAGTAATCAATACAAAATATGTAATTTTCATTCATTTATGCAAATAGGTCATTTGATTGGAACATGAAAAGGCTAAGATAACTAACAGTATTCAATCTCGTAATTCCTATAGAAAATACAAATCAGAGGGATAGGCAAACTGGGATCCCTGGTCATACCAGAGGTGGGATCAGGTGCGTAGGAGGAGTAAGCACCCCCTGTCGACCGGTCACACCTGCCGTGAGCCCTATAGTCCGATCAGGTAAACGGAACATTCCGTAGTCGGAATCATTGTGCCGAGATATATATATATATATATATATATATATATATATATATATATATATATATATATGTATATATTCTGCAACATCATGCGAACCATTGTACCATAGAAACATGTGTGTCAACAGTGTGGATTTCATCGAGTCTTAAAAACTTATCTAAGAATTTTTTCCTAGCCTTAGCAAATTTGTTGAGAGAAAAAAATAAAAGTTTGAATCTTCTACTTATCCATATGAACACAAAGGACTTGCAATATTTGATCATCGTTCATAGTACGCAATTATAACCTGAATTTACCACTCCTACCACTAGAGTTAAAATACAATGATGGTAACTGTACTAGTAACTATCATTGGGATAAAGTTCTATGGTCATATTTGTGTTCGATATGCAGATTAATTATATATTGTTTCGTATCTTTGCACCATTCGGGCACTTAGCTGTTTATGCAAATACTTGTCAAATATATTTATCCATAAATTCAGGACCAGTTAATTTGAAATTCGGCATATTTCGTTACATGGCTTTAATTGCAAAAGAAATAATTTTTTGCCAAGTATTCCTTAGTATCAGTAAAACAACATATAAAAAATCTAATTTTATCTAATGTGCAGAAACACTATATTTTGATGCATCAAATTTGCTGATAGCTCCCTTTGTTTTATGTCACCGCCGCGCTATCATAGCGTGCTTTCACCGAAATCGTGACGTATACATTATCATTACGTAGACATTGATCAAAGTCTTTGCTCGAAATTTATGACATATGTTCATACAAGCGTGTAAGCGCTTGAATCAATATAGCTTAGGTGTAATACTATAAATTTATTTACAAACGAGACGTTCTAAAGCTTCTCAAAAGTTTAGAAAAAAAACAGGTTGGTAAAGTAACAACACGTGTCGTCATGTACACGTATATGCCTACTGGGTTCATTCAAAATTTGGGAAAGGTGCCGTAATATAACGAAAAATAACATTTTTTTAAACTAAATAGTCGCAGAGCATCATTTCTTCAAGGTAAAATTAATAAGTAAGAAAGTGAAAAGGCTTTTTTCTATACTGCACGGCTTATTTCTATTTTCTATGTAAGGACACCCATTCGCGTTACAAAGCCATCTTTCTCGTTATTGATTGGGGTACACGGGGCGCCTTTTAACGTCCCATCCGACGGAGTAAATCTTTCTCCTGAAGTGACACTATTAGTTGCAACTTGAATGCGGTTTCTGTAATATGCAAAACTAATACAATACCAATTTAATTTAACCTTTTATGTTGTGTTAGTAGAAAATTTCTTCCATTTTAATTATATCTGTTCTAACCTTGTGTTGAATATGGAAAGATTACAAGACTGTGTAATTTGTGAATCGGGGGACAAGAATGGTCTAGTTTGTCTTCGTGGGAAGGGTAGCACAGGTATCAATACTGCTGCTGAGAAAAGGGGTAGCAATCTTCGCACGCATCCTGGGCAATATGTGCACACCGAATGTAGGCGTCTATTTACAAATGCGATTGAAATTAGCAAATATCTGAGGGAAAAAGAACAAAGCAAGCCAATTCCCCCTGCTGATAGTACACCAATCCTTAGATCAAAACAGACCTTTTCATTCCGTGACCACTGCCTCTTTTGTGGACAAACTGCCAAACTTAATCAAAGTAAAAGAGGGGATGATGTTTTTCCTGTGCGAACTCATGATTTTCAGGCTTGTATAAAATCTGTCTGTTCTACAAGACAAGACTCTTGGGCAAACCAAATTTATGGTAGACTAGAAGCTGTAAATGATTTGCATGCTGCTGATGCCATCTATCATCAAACTTGTAACGTAAATTTTCGCACAGGCAAACACATACCTAAAATATTCTCACCCTCTTCGACGGAAGCCAAGAGAGGCAGACCTGTTGACAGTGATATTACTGACGCATTTCTTAAAGTGGTGAATTATCTGCAGGAGAATGATGACAAACAACATCAATTGTTAGATCTTGTTGCTAAAATGAAGGACCACTGTGGTGATGATGCATACTCGCCTGTTTACTTGAAAAAGAAATTGTATGAGTGTTTTGGGGATAAAATCATCATGACAGAAGAACAAGGAAAATCAACTGTAATAACGGTACGAAAAACGGCAAGATCAATTCTTCAGAGCTTCTACAATCGGCCTAAAACAGTGGACCAGACATTGGAGAAGCTCAACATCATTACAACTGCTGCTAAGTTGATAAAATCTGATATCCTGTCCCTTCATCTAGCTTCTGATATGTACCCTTTGTCGTCAGATATTGAATCACTTGAAAAGAATCTTCAGTACGTTCCTGAGTCTTCAAACTTTTTTGAAAATTCTCGTCCGAGAAAAGGACCCTGACTTGAAAATTGCATCGATTGGACAGACAATTATGCAGATGGCTAAGCCACGTATGCATATTGCACCACTACAAATAGGTTTAGGAGTGCAGCTTCATCACCATTTTTCATCAAAATTTCTTATTGATACGTTGAATTCCTTAGGATTTTGTTCCTCATAATCGGAGATACAACGTTTTGAAACAAGTGCAGCCATTTCACAAGGAACAGATATTCCAAGCTATGAAAATGGACAATTTCTGCAATTCGTTGCTGACAACGTGGATCACAATGTGCGCACACTTGATGGGTATGGTACATTCCATGGCATGGGCATCATTGTAGGCTCTACACCTAGTAAAAAGGTTAGCAAACCGGTCCCTAAACTGAACGTTTCATCGGCTGACCTGGTCACTGCTGGGAAAATTAATATACATTTCTACAAGCAACCACCACCTAAATCGTCACTGCAGATGAAATTCGCCAAAATTAATAAAGAACAGCAAGTACCAGATCCATCTTTGAGTTTAGATCTTCTTTCAAAGGCTGTATGGCCTCTTCGATCTCCAACTCCAAGTTGGTCAGGACTGATGCAGTGTACTCAAAATGGAGATTACCCTGGGAAGTCCACCATCACCTTTCTGCCGATGATAGATATGGACGCAAGCGATATGTCATGTATCTACTCTACACTGAAGTTTGTGTCTCGCCAAGCTAGAAGATATGGTACAACTCCAATTCTGACATTTGACCAGCCTCTCTACATGAAAGCAGTTACAATTGTCACTCATGAGTCACAGTGTGAAGACTCAAGCTCCATTATACTCAGGTTAAGTGGGTTTCACACACAAATGAGCTTTTTAGGATGTATCGGGCGCATTATGAGAGAATCGGGATTGCAGGAAGTTTTAGAGACTGTATATGCGTCAAATGCAGTTGGTCATATTCTTAGTGGAAAAGCAGTAGCTCGAGCAACCCGTGCCCATTTTCTAGTTGATACAGCCCTTCATGCCTTGCTCGTGGCTAAAACCTTTGGTGCCGAATTGCCTGATAATGATGTGCCCCAAAATATATCTTCAGGTTATCTTGTAACACCCATTGACACAGAGGCCCCTGATCACGTCCTTACTCAATCTGCAGACGTTTCCACAGCCCAACTGGAAGACGATCATCTGCTGAAGAAAGCTGCTGCCCTGTATGCTAGAGGGAGATGCTACTGCACAAGACGTGTGCAATAATTCTACCATTACACAAGTACTGGGGAAACTTGCGGACACAAAATCCTCTCTCAAGTGCTTCAGAACAGCAGCCCTTTGGCTTCAGTACTTAGAAATATTAAGTCTCTTAAAAGCTTTTATCACAGCTGAAAGAACAGGCAATTGGTTACTCCATATACAAACTCTACACGCAATGCTTCCCTATTTTGCTGCAGCTGGGCATCCCGATGTACACAGCAAGTTCATGGAAGGTTATCATGTACTCAGAATACGTGAGAGGTATTGGGCGGGTCTGTCGTGTGATCTTGTCATTGAGCAGGCATTAATGAGAAGTGTGAAAACATCAGGTGGTTTAACGAGAGGTCGGGGAATGACAGAGGTACAGCGGTCGCAGTGGCTTTTGTCTATGCCTTCTTGTGCAGCAGTAAATGAGGCAATGCAGAATCCCCCCCTTTTCCAAAAGAGCCTCTTAAAGGTGAAATTATTACATGGAAATTTTACAATTTCTATTTCTTACAAAAATTTATAAATGCCAATCAAGAAACTGCATTCTTATTTGATAGGTAATGATGGAAAGCTAATTTCCATTTTTTGTTGTTTTTTCTCTTTTTCTCTGTTTTTGACCCCCAAAAAATGGTATTTCCACTTCAACTGAAACATTAGATTTTTTATATGTTTTAGTACACATATTAGCGAGGTCAAAATCATTGAAAACAATTCTTTTGCAATTAGTTGCAAGTTTGACCTTTTTGGGGGATAATTTGACTGGACTAAAGTATCTATACCATCTCTTTATTATGATAATCCTCAACAATATGTGTTCATGCACCATGAAAGTGATATAGTTCAAATGAACATATATGCATACAACAGTTGACATAAACAGGTCCTAAAATGTGCACAGTTGATTTTTGCTATTTATATTTTAGAATCATTTTATTTGGACTGTTTTTAATTTGAACTATTTTATTGATCAAATCAAAGGATTGGGAACTAGTTCTAACAATTTACTAGTCCATCTTACTTACTCCAGTCCTAATTAACATGACACCTACTGCAATCCTAATGAACATGACACTTACTGCAGTCCAGTCCTAATGAATATGACACCTAATGCAGTCCAGTCCTAATGAACATTACACCTACTGCAGTCCAGTCCTAATGAACATTACACCTACTGCAGTCCAGTCCTAATGAACATTACACCTACTGCAGTCCAGTCCTAATGAACATGACACCTACTGTAGTCCAGTCCTAATGAACATGACACCTAATGCAGTCCAGTCCTAATGAACATTACACCTACTGCAGTCCAGTCCTAATGAACATGACACCTACTGCAGTCCAGTCCTAATGAACATGACACCTAATGCAGTCCAGTCCTAATGAACATTACACCTACTGCAGTCCAGTCCTAATGAACATGACACCTACTGCAGTCCAGTCCTAATGAACATGACACCTACTGCAGTCCAGTCCTAATGAACATGACACCTAATGCAGTCCAGCCCTAATGAACATGACACCTACTGCAGTCCTATTGAAAATGACACCTACTGCAATCCTAATGAATATTACACCTACTGCGGTCAGAATCAACATTACACTTATATTTCCTGCAGTCCCATATCTACCGTACCAGTTCCTGCTAGACAATGCACTGATCCGCTTCCAACAGCAAGTGAAATTCCAACAAGAATAACACATCGCTCGGCAGCACGTACATCCTACATTCTTACATCGAATAATTCTATGAACTTAATACTTGCACCAACAACGAAACATGAGAATGAAATCAACCCGCTCAAGCTGTACTCATTAAACTGTAGATCTGTCAAAAACAAGGCGTTATCTTTCTCCGAACTCGTTGTCTCAAATGATATTGACCTCATTGCTCTTAAAGAAACCTGGTTAGGAACAGACACGGATAAGGTTGTTCTTGCTGATCTTGTTCCTCGAGGTTATGATATCCATCACATACCGAGAAAACAGCGAGGTCGTGGCATAGCTGTGGTTTATTATAAGAGTCTGTGCGTTAGACCCATAACTTCCGAGTTGAATTGTACGCAGTTCGAACATCTTAAGTGCGTTATTTCGTTTGGGAATTCAAAAATACGATTGTGTATTGAATATCGCCCTCCGCGATCGAAATCGAAATTCAGCATATTTCTATTTTTCGATGTATGGTCTCAGTACTTGAGCCATGACGCCTTAACACCGGAAGAGCTCATAATTACTAGTGATTTGAATTTCATTTAGACGTTCAGAATGGCAAACATTATCAAAAGTCCCTACAATGATTACATAAACATGGCCTGGCACAACTTGTCAACAAACTAACACATTCTCGATGTCATAGTTACTAGGGGAAATAGCCGTGTTCTGATATCAGCGCCATCTGTTGACGATCATTTTATTTGTGACGCTAGAGGCGTGTCATTTGGAGATCACAAAGGTATAGCTTTCTTGATTCACTTGCACAAAAAAGTGAGCAATACAGTGCATTTCAGAAAGCATCGAAAAAATGACATTAGTGAATTTGAGATATCCACTTCTATTACACAGGGTTACGATGAGCTTTGTCTGGATGATCTAGTCGATTTGTATCACGAAAGCGTCAGTCTGACTGTCGATAAACACGCGCTCATGCAATTCAAAATAGTAACCATTCGACCGAACACGCAGTGGTATAACGATAAGTTACATTAAGCAAAAAGAGATAAACGTAAAGCTGGAAGGTTTGTAGGCAAACCAACCTAGAAACCCATCGCCAAATTTGCTCAGAAAAATGTCTAGACATTGTATGCTTCTGTTCAAAAGTAAACAGGAATATCATTCTACGAGGATAATTGAATGTGGTAATGATACCAAAAAGTTTTTCAAACTTACAGACAATCTCCTTGGTAATAACAAAGATGTTATTTTACCTATGGCGGTTAGTGACCTGTCTTTATCCAATGAATTTGGGAAATATTTTTGTCGTAAAATTCAAAATATCATAGACACTTTACAATCTCAAAATGATACAAGTGGGATTTCCTCCGATGTGTTATCGGCAGATATCGATTTACAGGTGATCCGCTAACAAAATATTCTCCAAAATAGTTCTTTTCTTCTAAAGAGTTCGCCCTCAAAGACATTCACTATCGTCCGGTATCTAATCTCCCTTTTGTGTCCAAAGTTATTGAAAAAGTAGTGTCAGCAAGTATTGATATGCACTTTAACGCAAATAACTTGATGGGTACGAAAGATTCGGCTTACCGACCTGACCATTCAACCGAAACTTCTCTGTTGAAAGTTCATCATGACATAGTTTCAGCTTTAGATCATACTTGTAGCTGTATTCTTGTGATGTTGGATCTCTCAGCCGCATTTGATGTAATAGACCATCGACCTCTTTCCCAATGAACGGAACATTTTTACGGTATTTCCGGGTCAGCTTTATTGGAGCAGTAGACGTCAATGCGTAGCAATCGCCTCCAAATTTTCCGAATTCCAGGAAATGAAATTCGGTGTCCCTCAAGGCTCCGTTCTCGGATCTCGGTTATATATGTGATGCTCATAATGTTAATTATATATTTACTTGTTTCCACGTGTTTTATTATACATATTTACTTGTTTCCACGTGTTTAATCATATAGTTACTTATTTCCATGTGTTTAATTATATATTTACTTGTTTCTACGTGTTTAATTATATTTTTACTGGTTTCCTCGTGTTTAATTATATATTTTGTGTTTTCCACGTGTTTAATTATATATTTACTGGTTTCCACGTGTTTAATTACATATTTACTGGTTTCCACGTGTTTAATTATATATTTACTGGTTTCCACGTGTTTAATTATATATTTAATGGTTTCCACGTGTTTAATTATATATTTACTGCTTTCCTTGTGTTTAATTATATATTTAATGGTTTCCACGTGTTTAATTATATATTTACTGGTTTCCACGTGTTTTATTATACATATTTACTGGTTTTCACGTATGATAGATATGTCTGTAACCAAGACTAAGACGTACGGAGAACGCAGGTTTGATAATGCAGCGGCCACTCTATGGAACAGTCTTCCACCTATAATCAGGAAGATTCAAAAACTTGACTGTTTTAAAAAGACTTTAAAGCCCATTTCTTTCCTCAGACTTTTAATGTGTGATCTTTTTGATTTAACGTATTTTATAATCAATATTTTATGCAACGTGCTGAAAAACGGTATCAAAAAAGCACATATTTTATTATTTTTATTTCATGAATTGATTTCCAATTTTCTCTAGCTTATTTCTTTCATAGCTTCAATTGTTATTTGTGTGATATTGATATCTGGCATTATTAAAACTTTTATGTATTCTGTATAATTTTGATTTGCATTTTAGTATTGTGTAAAGCGCTTTAGAGTTTATCTAGATAAGGCGCTATATAAGTGCATTATATATATATATATATATATATATATATATATATATATATATATAAAGAGCTTGCTCTGCATATGATCAGTTTTGAAATCGAGACAGGCTACTGACAAACAAGTTGATGTTACAAGGGTTTGTACAGTTTCATCTAAAGTCAGTATTTCGCAAATTTTATGGTCGTTATAACGATCTAGTTTGCCTGCACAGCCTTCCATTAGGTCAACCCCAGTGGGAATACGGATTGGTAGAATACATCCTCAGTACCCCTTGCTTGTCGTAAAAGGTGACTAGATGGGGATGGACATTTCAATGAGACCACGAAAACGGAGGCTCCGTGTCTAAGTAGGTTTGACATGATAAAGATCCATCCCTGCTCAAAGATCATAAGCGCTGAGCATAGACCTAAATTTTGCAGTCCTTCAGCGGCAATGGTGACATCTCCGTATAAGTGAAAAATTCTTGAGCAGGACGTTAAACAATATATCATCAATCAATTAATCTATTAGGTCAAAACTAATTTTGACTACGGATTGCTCCGTTTACCTGATCTGGAAGTAGGGTTCACGGCGGGTGTGACCGGTCGGTAGGAAATGCTTACTTCCTGGGCATCTGATCCCACCTCTGGTATGACCAGGGATCCGTGTTTGCCCATCTGTCTGATTTGTGTTTTCAGTTGGAATTACGAGATTGAATACTGTTAATTATCTTAGCCTTTTTTGTTTATTATTATTCATGTAGGAATGAAAAATGACTAAGCACGACTAAAACGACTTATTATAGGGTTTGAATATCGGTAGCTTTTTCTGCATTTCTCATGGTAAAAAATGAAGGGAACTATTAAAAGAAAAAGCTACGATCAGAAACAGTTCTCAATCTCATAGTTCGTATAGAATATCTAAAACAAAGAGATGGGCAAACACGATCTCCTGGACATACCAGAAAATTTTGCCAATGGCGTGAATGTACATTTTAAACAAAATGTCTTTTTTTTTTACATTAAATTGCTTTTGTTTACCATTGAAAAATGGGACCGAATCCAGTAGCTATTTCACATCTGAGTTGTCTGAAAACAGACTAGTGCCTCTCCAATTAAACGTAGAAAGGACTCACTCTTTATTGTTGTAATTAAAAGTTCCTCAATATTCAGTGTTATAAAACTTTCAATGAACGTTTGTGGAAACACCCTGACTTAGCTATTGATTTCTGCTGATTTACTTTATGAACGCGAAATCTTTAATTTGCACTAATGCTATCGGAATAAATCAATTTATGAAATAAAGTATCACATGTAATTGAGTAATTTAGTTTTTAATCATTTTAAAAAAGGAATACAGGAAATTGCATACTGAGATCTAATCGTGCTCATTTTCAGATTTACGGATAAACAATCATGAAGGTTTATCATTTTTTTTTAAATTAAACCTTATTAAACATCACTTATGCCTAGAACAGACAGAGTTCAATGAAATGATTATGATGCCGTTTTTTAGGGTGAGGGTTAAACATATTTTTGGGATTCGTTGGTGACTGAGAATTTCCTTGCTGTGTCAAATTCTTACTTGATTATTCCATTTTGATTTTATTAGGATTAGGGCTACATCCATATAAAGATTGTTACGATTATTGAGAGAATCTGTCCTTGCGCTGAAATTAGTATAATAATGTAAAAATGAACAAGTGCAGATAATGAACAGTGTTCAACCTCATCAATCCATAAATTAAAGATACAAAATTACGAAAAGTGCAAGCTTGGACCCATGGACTATCCAAAGGTGGGACCAGGTGCCTACAGGAGTCAACATTGTCTGTTGGCTGTCACACCCACCGTGAGTCATATAATTTGAATAGGTAAATGGAGTGATCTATAGTAAAAACCAATACGTAAGGAACGGCTTAAAATCTGGCATGAAACACGTCAGACAGCATTTGACTCAATGATGCATTATATTTATACATGTAAAATAAATGACTAAATTGTAATAAAGTGAATGAATTAAGATATTTTCAATTCACATTAATTGTTGTAGGAACAAAGTTTCATGTCTCAGCTGAATATTCCATTCTTCTTTAGTGTATCACTTCAGTGCTCGTTGTGATTAATTCCACTCTCTAATCAAATAAGATAAAAATGAAGGTTAAAGTTGATGTACTAACGTCACTAGAGTGTATTTGAAACTTGCTGACACTAATCCTGATACAGAGTGTTGGTAATGTAAGTAGACTTCAAAAATTAGTAATAATGTGCTTGCATGCATACATTTACATGTTTGGTCATAATTTCTAATCAGAGCTTTCAGTGAAGGCACGCGGTAGGTGACTTTAAGATAAAATCATCTTGCCATTGTAAATTCTCCTTACATTTTACACAATATTCTTGAATGCGATCAAGACTTATTAAGTATATATTCTTGTTGGATTAAAGAGCTGCAGGAAAACCTACCAAGAGTTTTAAAAGTCCAGATTTCTAAATTGTCTTATATACAATCAAAATAAAACTAAATAGAGTAAGCAATAAAAAGTGTCATGTCATTTTTTGTTTCCCCTTAACAAAATGCAAAGTTTGATGCAAGTTTGAGACAAACAAATCAGTCTGCAGAGCTGTGTGCCAGAGGTGTACATCTATTGCAGGTGGCGGTGCACAGGGTGTCATTAGTGGCACAGTCAGCTAGAAGTACACCTCTTTTCCTATAAGCTTTCGAATTGAAACAATGTGCCAGAAGTTCACCACAACTTTTTCTTTAGTATCTAGAATCACGATAGTTTTCCAGAAGTTCACCACAGCTGTTTCTTGAAATTTTAGAATTGAAACAGTGCACCAAAAGTTAACTACTTTTCCTTGAATATTTAGAATCAAAACAGCTATTCCATCAGAATCTTAAGTTCATCATAACATTTTATTTAGTCTGTTCTTGAACAATTTTGGAGAAGGAATTCAAACAGTACGATCTCGAATAATTAGTTCTTATGATATCTCAGTAACATTCGCTAGAGATAGATCTACAAAATTTGTATTTCTGAAAATGTTTAAGAACTGATCCTCAATTTGACTTTCAAATTAATAAAGAATTTTTCGGTAACTTTTTTTTAGTTATAAATTCTGAATTCCTGAATATTTTGAATTTATGGTTTGTTAAGAACCAGTTATTGGGCATCATCTGAGTATATAAAAATGATCAGATTAGGGTTAGGGTTAACCTGCTTGTAATTTAATACATTACAAGGAATCTGATTTGTACTTTCTATAGGAATTACAAGACTGAATACTGTTAGTTATCTTGACCTTTTCATGGATATTCGGACAGGTTAATATATGTACGTTTCTATACACCACCTTCCTTCTTCCTGTCTTAACATAAAGTATTATATATGATGATTATTCATTTTTTTTTTACAATTATTCCTGATGTCCGAATGTTTCAATGTTTCCTCAGTCGTATTTTTTTTTTATTTCTAATGCATAAATAATAAGATAGGTGCTGAGTGAATTTGTGACTTGAAATATCAAATGAGAGTGAGTGGTAGTTCACCTTATAGTATAATTTACATGTCATCATTTTATCCAGGTATTTTACTCTGCTTTGTGGAATGATAATTGATACTAAGTGAGAATAATCTAAGCAGGTCTTCATGAGATGTTTTGGCTTTAAGCACTGTAAATCCACGTTATGTTCCAGCCAATGAAGAAGCAATTTACTGTGTATTCTACAGACTCTTCAATATACTGTTCAAAATGAAACGGACTCTTCCTCATTGTTGTTGCGTCATAAATATTACTATCTTGTAAATGTAGATTTGCATGGTTCACATTTTTTAAAAATTATGTTGAATTGATTTCTCGATTCCTTGAATTGTTTGAGATTAGATTCCTTCTAGTTACAATATCATAGCCCTCCCGAATTTTTAAGGATATGGACCGGATCATAGGCATATCAACACTTAAAAAGGAATAAAAAGAAGTGAATGGTTTATTAAGCATATGGCGTATCACGTGATGATGAATTTATCGGACATCATGCAAATTGCATTGTAATTCCTCCAATATCGGACATCATGCAAATTGCATTGTAATTCCTCCTATATCGGACATCATGCAAATTGCATTGTGATTCCTCCTATATCGGACTGTAATTCCTCCTATATCGGACATCATGCAAATTGCACTGTAATTCCTCCTATATCGGACATCATGCAAATTGCACTGTAATTCCTCCTATATCGGACATCATGCAAATTGCATTGTAATTCCTCCAATATCGGACATCATGCAAATTGCATTGTAATTCCTCCAATATCGGACATCATGCAAATTGCATTGTAATTCCTCCAATATCGGACATCATGCAAATTGCACTGTAATTCCTCCTATATAGGACTGTGATTCCTCCTATATCGGACATCATGCAAATTGCATTGTAATTCCTCCTATATCGGACATCATGCAAATTGCATTGTGATTCCTCCTATATCGGACTGTAATTCCTCCTATATCGGACATCATGCAAAGTGCATTGTAATTCCTCCTATATCGGACATCATGCAAAGTGCATTGTAATTCCTCCTATATCGGACATCATGCAAATTGCATTGTAATTCCTCCAATATCGGACATCATGCAAATTGCATTGTAATTCCTCCTATATCGGACATCATGCAAATTGCATTGTAATTCCTCCTATATAGGACTGTGATTCCTCCTATATCGGACTGTGATTCCTCCTATATCGTACTGTGATTCCTCCTATATCGGACTGTAATTCCTCCTATATCGGACACCATGCAAATTGCTTTGTGACTCCTCCTATATCGGACTCCATGCAAATTGGGTATAGAAGAACCATTTGTATCTCGTAATTATTTGCAATTTTATGTCTTTTCAAAATATATTCTATGGTAGTTAGATGCAAACGTTATATAGTGTGACTAACATCTTGTCAGTCTGAGAGCTCCAAATTTCAGACAGGGTTAATGTTATAGTTCTCCAATAAAGTTAATTAGAGTTATTTAGTTTAAAAACAATGACACTTCATTGGCACATCAATTTATGCGTACTTTCTAAGCGAATCTTATGAGATTCCTACATGTACTTACGATTATCTGAACCAAAGAAATATTTACAGCGTATCGTCACCAATGGGTGGTGCAGTACAGTTGTTGCAGACAATATGTGAACATGACAATCATGTTCTGAACAATGCAAGTGGAAGATTAAAAAATGGTGCCAGAATGTAATCAAGTGTTTGATTCTAAGGTACAGACAACTAGGTGATTGAGTCATAAAAGTCTCCATCTCATCTAATATAAAGAAAGTTGTGTAAAAATTTAAGATGTTCTCCCTATTACGTGCCTCTAAGACTATATTAATTTGTCAGAATATATGCCTTTCACAGTATTGACTTTAAAATCAATTTAGAAATGTTTACGTGTATGAATTCTG
Source organism: Ostrea denselamellosa (assembly GCA_024699665.1). NCBI lineage: Eukaryota > Metazoa > Mollusca > Bivalvia > Ostreida > Ostreidae > Ostrea > Ostrea denselamellosa. The sequence continues at coordinate 810,890 of JAMZEH010000008.1, read as the reverse complement.
AATATACGTCATTCCTGTCTCGAAATGTTGCTAAAACCTGGTATTTCTGATGCACATATCCCTCTTCTGTAAGTAATAGAAATATTTTTCATGCATGTACATATACGTCAGAACTGCTCAAGTTCACTCTTTTTTGCCATACGTGTATACCCAATTCTAGTACTGTCATCATCTGTATAACACTTGCTAGTTTAGTAAGGCATTTTAAAAACTTTCATTTAACACAAATGAACTAAAACTGCTGAAATTCACAAATCTATTCAAATCAAAATCTAGCCTTAGGCACGAAAAGGGTCATAGTGGGTTGATATTTTTCCCTAGATGCTAAAAGAAATTCTTTATGCACCGTCTTCCTGATAAGATGCACGCTCATGACCAAGATGGGACTGAGAACTTTTAAACATTCTATTATGCAAATTATAATGTAAACCAGAGGACCTTTGAAGTTTCTTTTACTCTAACATCATGCTATTTTTAAATTACGTTTTATATTATTTGCAATATGTCTAAGATTACTTACTTTATCATTGTTCTTGAAATTATAGTAATTGAATTTATCTTGAATGTTTGTGATAACAGTTTATGTAGAGTCCCTTAATTTCAAGCAAACTATGCCAGACGTGTGAAGCAAGAGTGTGCCGCAACTTCGCCACAAACTGTGTGCCACAGAAAAAAAAAATTGCATATGAAATATATACTTACGGCAAATGTACCTCAAACTGTGTGCCACAGAAAAAAAAATGCACATGAAATATATACTTACGGCAAATGTACCTCAAACTGTGTGCCACAGAAAAAACAATTGCACATGAAATATATACTTACGGCAAATGTACCTCAAACTGTGTGCCACAGAAAAAACAATTGCACATGAAATATATACTTACGGCAAATGTACCTCAAACTGTGTGCCACAGAAAAAAAAATTGCACATGAAATATATACTTACGGCAAATGTACCTCAAACTGTGTGCCAGACGTGTGCAGCAAGTATGTGCCGCAACTTTACCAGAAACCGTGTGTCACAGAATAAAAACATTGCATATGAAAAGTATACTTGCAGCAAATGCACCGCAACAAGCTACGGCAAAGTTGCCACAAATGCACTACAAATCTGCAGCAATTGTGTACCACAGGGCTTATATTTTGGTAAGGGTGATGATTTATAGTAGTAATAGGTTGTATGCTCCCAGTGTGTGGAAATTCTATACAAAACTCAATCATGAATAAAATAAAATGTAACTTGAAGTGATAGTAGGATCACTATGACAACGATAGTAACAATTTTCTGTCGAAGCCCAGCTGCTCTGCACATCCCTATATTTACACATCATCATTATGTACCCCTAATTAACAGTCCCACATACCTATTCATAACAATTCTTTAACATATTGAACCTGAATGTCTCAATATAATAAATGGACATTTCATTATCATCGATGCGAAAGGTATGTGGTCTCTTCCCAGGTACATTGTATCTGGGTTCTCTCCAGATAACTGAAAAAAATTATTGAGTGTGGCGGAAAGCAATAAATAATCAATCAATCATTATCATCGAGTAGTACATGTCTTAGTAATAATAATAATAATAATAATAATCCACTTATATAGCGCCTTATCAAAATATACTCTAAAGAGCTTTACACTATACTAAAATGCAATCAAAATTATACAGAATACGTAAAATTACTTATAAATGCCAGATGTCAATATCGCGCAGTTGAAACTACCACAGAAATAAACTACAGAAAATTAGAAATTAATTCATGTTATAAAAATCATAAAACATAAAATATGTGCTAGAAAAACTTTTTTGGGGGATATCGTTTTTCGGCATGTTGCATGAAATACTGATTATAAAATGGACTATGGATTTTTCTAGTCTCAAACCAGACTCTATACAATTACTTACCTGCTTGTTAAGGTGAATTATTCTGATGTGGTGTAATACAGAATGACGACGAGTAGATTGCCAGTAAGTACATATGGCTTACATTGTGTGTAGAGGCTTATTGTGGAATATCGAATGGCGAAGTAAAGAATGTGTAAATCGTAATCATAAATCCCCAAAACATGTACAAATTTGAGTGTCGGGCAACACGGACCTCCGACAAACCGAAGGTAGGATCAGGTGAGCCCTTAGTCGAAATTAGGTAAAGGTAAACGGGATTATCCGTAGTCAAAGTTAGTAGGAAAAATGACAGTCTAACAAAGGGTATGAAACAAATCATTCAATAATCGCAAACAAGGTCATTATAGCGACCGTAAAATTTGCGAAATGATGACTTTAAACGAGATTCGTTATAACCCTGCTACGTCAACTTTTTTATCAGTAGTTGACCTCGCTTTAAAAAATTCTCATGCGCATGCGCATCGAATAAACTGGGAAATATAAGACACCATAAGCAGGCGAAAGTGGTATATTACTACATAGATATGGAAAGTTGATGATTGCAAAGTTGAAGTCATCACGCTTGTTATATAATGTAGTTGTCAGTCTGCCATTAGAGTCAATATTAAGTAAAATATCCAAATATGAAGCAGACACGTCAGATTCTGTAGTGTCCACATAGTATACACATCACGTCACTTGAACTAACTGAACGGAATCATGTCCAAATATGTAATAAATGTGTTTCCATCCCTATTGAAAAGACAAAATATTAACCTTAAAACAACATCCTCTTCCTAATATTACTACTAGAACGTACTCGTTGAAGTATTGTAAGTAGAAATTGACAACACCGGTAAAGTTAGCATGAAAATGTTAAGATAATGAACAGTCATCTATCTTATAACTCCTATGAAGAATGCAAAATTATGAGAAGGAAAAAAACGGACCACTGGACATACTAGAGATGGGATCAGGTGCCTACAGTGAATAAGCATTCCCTGTCGATCGGTCACACCCACCTTGAGTCTTATATCTTAATCTGATAAGGAGAGTAGCCCGTAGTCAAAACCATTGTGCAAAGAACAGCTTCAGTGGCTTTGAAACATGTCAGACAGCATTCGACCCAATTACAGGTTGTATTGATACAATAGATCGTAATAATGATCATACAAAACGAAATACTGATGCTGTCTTTAAACTACAAAGTTAAACCCCTGTAACATCAATCTGTTTGTCAGTAGCCTTCATCTATTTAAAAATTGATTATACACATAACAAGTTCTTGCATATCGAATCAATTGAAAGATATAAACACTGTGTGCAGGTGATAATGGAATATTGTTCCATAAATATGGAAAGTTGACGATGGAGAAGCTGACATCATCTCGTTTGTCATAATGCTGAGTTGCTAGTTTTCCGTTAACATCCGTGCTCAATATTAAGCAGCTGTGGAAGACTCTGTGGTGTCTTATGTCGTATTTACTGCTATATTATGAAAGAGATATGAATGAAAACGATCGTTGTTGATAGATAAAACATCGTCAATATATCTAAATGTGTAGTTGAAGGCCACAACAACTCAATTTAAAAATTGTTAGGAATGATAATCCTTGTCAGGCCTGGGATCGCAATATTTTAGATATACAGTTAGTACATGTTGAGAAGTAGGGGGACTGTGAATCGAGCGATGTAGGATAACGTTATGCTGTTATAGGAAATCAAACTCCAGGTGTTACAAGGGATGTCCATAATTTCCCCTCCTAACCCCAACAGAAAACTATCATATATCATCCTTATGATATTTGAAAATATTTTTTTCGCTCCAAGAATTAACTAAAATTCATATTCACCGTCGCGATAGTTTCTAATACAGTAAGAAATATATTTTGACGGCAAGCCTTGTGCGGTAACGGTAAATCGTTATCATTAAATGACTAACGATTTCTGCAATTTCTAGCAAGATGGTTAACTAGTTAGAAAAGTTAACCTGATCATCTAGATAAGAAATCAAACAACAATCTGAAATAGAAATAAAGCTGCTTTGAAGTTCCTTCCCCTGACAAAGAACTTCTCTTGTTAAGTTGGGAAAGTAATGATTAAACTTTTGACAATGATAGGTGATTAATTCTGCCATTAAACATAGAAAAGAAAAGAAAAGTAATCCATTAAGATTCATCCTTCAGAACTTCTAAGTGTTCACATTATTAGCAACGTGGCAAATGTAGGTAGGTAGGTTGTATATTGTATATATTTCCCTCTCGAAAATTTTTCACTTATATGAAGACGTAAACATTAAAGATGTAGGGCTGCAAAATTTAGGCATATACTCGGCACTGACGGCCTTTCAGGAGGGAGGGATTTTTATTGTGTCACACTTATGACACAGGGTACTAAGTTGGAATAATCTAAGCAGGTCTTCATGGAATGTTTTGGCTTTAAGCACAGTGTGACACAGGACCTCGATTTTGTGGTCTCAACCTAGTAACTGCCCCATTTAGTAGCCTATTACGACAAGCAATGTGTACTGAGGACCTATTCGAAAGCGGGAGTGCATGACGAAGGCGATATCTTTTCAAAATGACTGCAATAAAAGCATGAGCATCCATTGAATAAACATCCTTTTATTTTCTTTTGACATTTAGAACCAGAAAATCGACACAAATGAATATGTGCTGACTATGCCAAGACGGAAAACAACATAGGATACTAAAATAAATTTATATCTTTACATCCCCAACAAGAATCAGATATAGATATAATAAATGAATATAATACAAAGCACATACATTAACTCCTGCACAAACCAAGAATTTTCACAAAACATCTTCGTACTAAAATAAGTTTTTTGTTTGTCCCTGACTTATACTCAACCGCGTGCCACTATGGCCCGATTTATCACCTACGTATTTACTTAACAAGAAAATTTCATGAAAAGGGCCACTGCTTTTTTGGGTAATAATAAAGATGTCACTCGCAAGGTGAACTATGAACTAGAGAATATACCTTTGTAATTCTCTAGCGAATCTAGGTGACTTAGAGCAAAATGTAAAGCTGGTAGATGATAATGTTGCACAACATAATCGCAATGCTGTGTACGGAATGTCAGTAAGTAGAAGCGATTTCTCCCAAAAACACCACTTATATCTATTTTACATATTTCATAACTTTATGAAAATAAATTAAATGCAGAATTTTGATATAACATAAAATGTCGATTCCTTTAAATGAATATCTTTCTATGATATACAAAATTATCAGTCACCAAAATAAAAAAGAATGCATTTTGTAAAATATTCTCTTCCTCTTGAATATACGTTTTAATATTATATTTCAGACCATTGATAAAGGGGATATTGAAATGTTACTTACATATTTTCAGCACTGTGTTTTTGTACGCTTACAACACCTTTTTTGAAATAAAAACAAGAAATTGGTTACCAGTCGTTGTTCATCATCCGATACCAGTCACTTTCTGTCGACAAACAATCGTTTGAAGGCCTTTTATATCACGAGTCGGCTTGTCGCTACGTGGATTCTCTAAAACAAAATAATTGAATGCAATTCCAAAGTGTACATCGTTAATTATGAGAGTTGTGAGTTCGATATCAATAATCTATAAACAAGACAATGGTCTGACGCTGTTATCGCTCCTGTTTTTAAGAACTGTGACACTGCTGACCCGAGGAAAATGCATGCCAAGGAATGGACAGTCGGATGATTTTCTCGTCGTTCAACGAATTAATCAAAACTGATCGAAAGTGTATCTTAATGTAACACAGTAGGTATGAAAATGTGCTTTTATGTCTTCTAAACTCACGGGAAAGAATAAAAGGAAATAGGAAAAAAGACGTAAAAGGAAAAGACACAACATTGATGAAAACAAAGTAAGCATCCTGGGTACCTCTCCAAACGAGAACAATGTCGGTGACAGTACTTTTAACAACTGAGGGTTTCCTTCTCCACACCGATACACACATTGAATACAAACGCAACAGTGAATGCGATGAATTATTCTATGTCCCTTCTAGGCATTGAACCGCAAAATCAACTGCCAATTTAATTGCGAAAATGGAAAAACATGATGGAATTAAGTGGAAAAATATAGCTAAGAATTCCATTCCTCCTAAGCTAGAGAGGGAAATTGTGGATGTATTCAATAAGACACTGCCTCCACAACGGGCACTTTTATCAATCGACATCATATTCATATGACAGGTTTTGAAACATATACCGGATGAATATTGTGAAAATGACTATTGAGTAAGATAAAGCGTATAATAAAAAGAAAATATAAAACTAGAATATATAGCTGCGGACTTGCAGAAAAGCTATGATGTTATATTATCTCTTTCAGTACAAAAATTAATGGTAAAAGTTATAGTAAATTCTGTTTATCGATCTTAAAACATCTTTCTTTATTATGATTAAATATATGTAACTACTGTAATTTAATTTAATAAGATAATGAGATAATAATGATAGGTTTGGATATATAGTATTAAGTTTATTATTCTATTATGTATGCCTGCAGTTAATCACGCTCGTCTACTAGCGGCCAATAATGAATTGTTCGTATGTGAAATGCATATTCCAGTACCACGTCTATGCTTGTTGTATATTAGCAAACATAATATTTCTTCCTCGGGTATTAATTATGATGGAGTGCTTTAATCTGAAATTGTATCATTAATGGACGGCAGGGTAGTTAATGATAAAATTGTACCATTGATTTTGACCAGTAATACAACTGTATATCATTAGTAGATGCTACATCATTAATGGATTACTAAAGAGTTCTGCCATAAAGTTCGTTTGATTACGATATGTTTTCTTTAACCGCTAAATTGCAGAACACTCTTATATCCCCTCAACCGCGGATTTAGTGTCTATGCATATCACAATACAAGACGGTTAGAAATGGCGGTACACTAGAAAAGTAATTAAAGATAAGAAATCTTAAATAAAATGAATCTGTATGACAAATTTGTATGAATTCAACTGTCTGCATCAAAACGATGTTTATTGAAGCATTTTCTAAATTTGAAGATGGGTGAACAAGGCGAGAAAAGTACCTACGCGGTATGAATATGAAAGCCAACAATAACATCACTCTCAAAAGTCATCAGAATTCGTCAGTTAGTTTTAGAGTATGCATCTTCAGAATAAATTGTAAATAAAACACATGAGTGATTAAATTATATGAAATATTGGAATGTTAAAATGGGATCACTGTCAAATTTGACCATTTTGTAGTTAAGTTTGGTAAAAGTTTAACGTGTGTGAGTCGACTCGTCTCTTTTTTTTATTTATTTCTTTTATTTAAAACAAGTACAGTTTTTACAGAGAGATGGAGCAATGACTTACTATAGATGATATATATGTACCAATCTTACACAAATTAATAGCATCTTGTAAAAATATTCCTCGTCCCTTACACTGAAGATGGTAAATCATGAAAGATTTAAATGCCTATAATGATAAATTGTAAGGAAGCTGGTCGAGTGATCGAGCATTCCAAACTGCTGGAAACAAAGATGTAGGTAAAGCCTTTTGGATAATGTGCTCGATACTACTATTATGTCTTTTGTTTTCATAGAATATTTGGTGATTGATATATTCTATTTCATCAAATACATAAATCTGTGTGTGTGTGTGTGTGTGTGTGTAAGTGTGTGTGTTTGTATGTATGTATGATGTAGATAGATAGATTGATTGATTGATTGAATGATTGATTAAATATTGTTTAACGTCCCACTCGAGAATCTTTCACTCATACGGTGACATCACCATTGCCGGTGAAGGGTGCAAATTTAGGCCTATGTTCGGCGCTTATGGCCTTTGAGTAGGGATGGATCTTTTACGTGCCACACCTGACACGGGACCTTGGTTTTTGCGGTCTCATCCGAAGGACCGCCTCATTTAGTTGCCTCTTACGACAAGCAAGGGGTACTGAAGTCCTATTCTAACAACCAGGATCTCCACGGGTCCTCTAACAAAGAATGCAGATTATACTAATTACTAATTACTGTATATCAAAGTCTGCAGATATGAGTATATCATTATTACAAGTTACTATATACGAAAGAGTGCAGATATAAGTATATACTAATTACTAGTTACTATATAAGAAAGAGTGCAGATGACCTAATGAACATGACACGTACTGCAGTCCAGTCTTGTTGAACATGGTATCAACTGCAGTCCTATTGAATATGATACCTACTGCAGTGCTAATGAACATTACACCTACTTCAATCCTAATGAACATGACACCTACTGCAGTCCAGTCCTAATGAACCCAACTATAAGGTCAATTTCACAAGATGAAACTTTATGAAATGACAAAGTCTTGAGATAAAGAATCAATATACAAAATATCAAAACTCTACCTTGAATAGTCCAGGAGAGGCTGAATAGGTCAGGAGATGCTGAATAGTCAAGGAGATGCTGAATAGTCCAGGATATGCTGAATAGTCCAGGAGAGGCTGAATAGTCCAGGAGATGCTGAATAGTCCAGGAGATGCTGAATAGGTCAGGATATGCTGAATAGTCCAGGAGATGCTGAATAGTCCAGGAGATGCTGAATAGTCCAGGAGAGGCTGAATCGGTCAGGGTTTTAAAACCGTATATCATACTGTAAGTTCATTTTTGTTTGTTTTATGCCCCGTGGAGAATTTTTCGCTCATATTGAGACGTCACCAGCTGTAGGTGAAGTACCACAAATTTAGACCTGTGCTTAGCGCTGAGGGCCGTAGCAGCTGGGAATTTGTAACGTGCCAACTCATACCGCGGCACGGTATCTCCGTTTTTAATTTCATATCCGAAAGACTTGTAAATCTTGCTTCTAATTACCGAACGTTCGGCGAAGGAGCAATCACTACCATGGCAGGACCTGAGCTCAAAGTCATGACCTCCCGGTTACGAAGCAAACACTTTATAACTTAGCTACCGCGAACGGTTAAAAGGTCTTACCAAAAATAATCTATATACAGAATATGAAAGCCTCACCTAAAATAGTTCAGGATATATTTGATGCTTTATGTTTTCTTAAAAGTAGGTCACACTCCGAGTTCAATATCAAAATATACAAAAAATGTCTTGCCATCAGAAATATGTATACCAGATATGAAAGATCTAATTGTAATAGTTCATAACATATTGAATAGGTCATATATCTATTAAACGTCTAGGTCAAGGTCGCAAAATCACACACCACTGCATTACATGAAAGGGCCTTCCATTGACAATGCATATACAAAATATGAAAGCCCTAGCTTAAATAGTTCAAGAGATATAACTAAAGTGTTTTCATCTATGTCAGTGTATATTTATTATACTCTTTCAAAAATTTTCCCTACATACTCGCATGTAAATGTTTGATACCCCTCCCACGGGGGGCGTGATTTTAAAGAACTTGGATCTGCATTATTTCAAGAAGCATTTTCGTAAATTTGAAGTCCCTGGTTTTGATATTTTTAAATGACACCATATTTTCATTAATCCCGCAGAAGCGCACATACATTTTAAAAGCCCATATCAGGGCAGACCACGCTCGTGCGCGGCCTGTAATGACTTTCGATGGTTCGAAGTTTTTTGAACACTCGCTCTCGATTTCTTTGTCTCTATATAACTCAGCATTTATTTATGATCTCTTGAACTCTATTTCTCCAAGATCTTCATCTATCCAACTCTTTATTTCTCCAAGATATTGATATTCCCTCTCTCTCTATTTCTCCAAGATCTGGATCCCTTTAAACCTATTTCCGTACGGTTTACTCTTGAACACTCGAAATATTCCTTATATATACAAGCTTTCCATCAAGTGGGTAATCAATTCCTTGTGGACTTTATCGGAAGAAATGAAACGGCTTGCACTGACAGTACGTACTGTTGATTGGGTCTTTATGCAACACATCACGGTAGTTGTTAATTGGGCAATAAAGATGATTAATTGTAGAGGGAATAAAGTATCAAACATGGACGTTAATTTCGAGACTATATTTTTGCCATGCGACAGTAAGATGATATATTCAAGAATATATTTAAGAGAGAAGTATATATATCATCAAATCATCAATCGTAAATCGAACCTGATTTTGTCACGTTGGGTTGGGGTTAGCCTCTTTGGGTTTGGGATAGCCTGTCACCTTGTCAGTATAATAACACAATCCTGATTTTGTCACCCTGGTTAGGGTTAGCTTGTAAGGATTAGGGTTAGACTGTCATTCTGTCAGTATAGTAACATGACGTATTGCTCAACAATTTGTTGGACAGGAATTTAGAAATGACACCAAACAATCTGGTCAAGGACTGAGTTGAACCAGAGGGATGACAAGATTGGGGATTTGTTTAAAACAATATCTCTTTATGTGAAAAATATAAGGTTTAGGCAATTAGTTGAGTCTCATTTATGTAAATGATGTTACAAGCCACAATCTGTTACCAATGCAATTATAAAGGTTACAAAAACAGCTCATCACTTTTGTAGTACAGGGAGAAAGTCCAAAGCTGTAGAGTACCTCTGGTCACCACTTACAACCCTACCTAAAGGACCTAAACAAGATCCTAAAAGATAACTTTCCTAAACTCTTGCATATCCTAGATTTACAAGAGAATTTAGTGAACAACCAATGGTGTCCTTGAGACGGCCCAGGAGTATCATGTATTTTGTGGTAAAACCAGATATGACAGCTTTCTACCCAATGCGGCATTTCCAACTTGCTCTGACACGGGCTGTTTGCTTTGCAAATGTCGCAAGGATTCAGAAAGTATCAAAAATTGGCTGCAATCAAAACTTATAAAATATTGGATAAACTCTCTTGTAAAACCACCAATTGCATATACCTTATCACATGTACACAATGTGGCCAACAATATGTTGGGGAAACTACAAATACTAGAATCAACAACCATTGAACATATAGAACACTTAACAAAGAAAGTCACGTTTGGCAAGACATGCAAATGGTTGTTATTGATCTTTACCCGATGCACAAAGATAGAGCATGGAGGAAATATTTTGGGTGTATTGATTGAAATCACTCCATCCAGACGGAAGATATATCTCCAGCTTAATCAGATTCTCTAGACCAATTGTCAACATTCGCCCGATATTTCCTGTTGTATAATTCATACATACACTCATCTCCTTCGTTACAAGGCTTTGTTTCTTGAATTCCTTGATTTAGCCGTATCTCTATTCCAACATTGCGACTATTGTTCGACCTTCCAAACTTCTAAATTAGTGTAAAATTTTATATTAAAACATTATTAGAAATAATTATCAGTACGGGCTTATACAGTTCTCTCTGCCCCCCCCCCCCCCCCCCCCCCTTTCTTTCTTTTTTTTTTCTTTTGGTTTGGTTTCAAGAATGCGGATGAAATTTGTTTGTCTTAAAAAGAGGAAATATGTGTTGACATTAAAAACGTGCACATCTTTTCATACACCTAGCTCGGGTTAGAATAGGTCCTTAGTGTCCCTTACTTGTCGTAGGAGGCGAATAAATGGGGCGGTCCTTCGGATGAGACCTAAAAAAAACCGAGGCCTCGACAAGACGACAAAACGCCAAACGAAAAGATGGCGACATAGATCGCTAAATTGCAGGTTTTGTTTGCCGTTTGGTCGCCTGTATCTTGTCGTCTTTTCCACTTTTCCTTTTGTCGGGTTTTTTTCTCGTTATAGTGGGGCGAAAAGGCGCTAATTAACGTTTAGTTGTCTTTTCGTTTTGTCGTCTAAAACGTCAACGAAAACACTACAAAATAGGTTGCTAATTTGCGGGTTTTGATTGTCGTCTTTTCGACTTTTCGTTTTGTCGTCTTTCCGTTATAGCGGATCATCGTTTTGTTATCTTTTAGTTTTGTCGTTTATTGGAGGCGAAAAGACGACAAAACCCCGAGCGAAAAGATGACAACATAGATCGCTAATTTGCGGGTTTTGTTTGCCGTTTGGTCCCCTGTATTTAGTTGTCTTCTCCACTTTTCTTTTTCGTTATAGTGGGGCGAAAAGGCGCTAATTAACGTTTAGTTGTCTTTTCGTTTTGTCATCTAAAACGCCAAACGAAAAGACTACAAAATAGGTCGCTAATTTGCGGGTTTTGATTGTCGTCTTTTCGACTTTTCGTTTTGTTGTCTTTTCGTTATTTCAGGGCGAAAAATCGCTATATGTCGATTTGTCATTTTTTCGTGTTGTCTTTTCGCCAGGGAAAGGCGAAAATACAACAAAGGCTAAGTGAAATGACAACAAATGCTAATTCACGGGTTTTATTTGTCACTTTTTCGTCTGTATTTTGTCATCTTTTTGCCTATATTTTATCGGTTTTATTTTATATCGGGGCGAAAAATCACTAAATGTTGATTTGTCGTTTTTCCGTTTTGTCGTCTTTTGCTGTCGAATAGGTGACAACGCAACAAAAGGCCAAGCAAAGAGACGACAGATACTAATTCACGGGTTGTATTTGTCGTCTTTTCGCCTATGAAAAATTGTAAAATGGCACAAACCATCCACCATACACACAGGCACCAATTAAGCCTCTTAGTTAGTTACGCTTCATTGACGACATTGAAATGGAATAGGTAGGAGGTCGCAAAGACCTTGGTAACTTTATTGAACTAGTCATCCATGCTTCCACTCACAGTTGATATTTCCTCATCTTTCAGTTCCCTTTGACAGTTTGAGAATTTCTCAATTTAATTTTTAGTGTATCATTTTTATTAACGATGTAGATTGTAAACATTTGTCTTTTTTGTGTGTAGTCTGTAATATTTGTTAATTACTGTAACTTGATAAAGACAAGGGTTGAATTGCAAATTTGAGGTTTAAATAATAAACAGCTGTGGCGTGGTCTTTCTTTCCACTACTTGTATTCACTGACACACACACACACGCACACACACACACACACACACACACACACACACACACACATATATATATATATATATATATATATATATATATATATATATATATCAATCATGAAAGAGAGAGAGAGAGAGATGGAGAGAGAGTTCACTAAATTCCAACACCTGATACTGACCAATAAGAAAAATGAATTTGTCACATTCTTAGGACTTGCTGTCCCTTCCTCAGAACAAACAAATAAGTTTCACATAAGTAAAATATGTTTTTAAAAAGCAAGCACCAAATCTATAAAAATGTAAACACCGCAAATAAGATGTTTTATTGTTTATGGCTTACTGATTCACGTTTTCTAGGCATCCTATTCATACGGTGAGTTGATCCACGTAGCGTGAAGTGATAATGGGTGACGTTATCGAATTGTTTTTAAAGAATTACGTAACCAATTATAACTTTGCACTTTGTGGATTAAGTACGGACCATCTGGAAACAATAGAGGGGGTATTACTTCGTTTAGCTGATCAAGATAAAAGGATCACGGCGGGTATGACCAATCAACAAGGGATGTTTACTCTTCCCAGGCACCTGATCCCCTCTATTCACAGGTCCCTATTTGACTTCTCTTAATTGGGATTCCTTATAAGACTAATATTGGTATGAGATTGATCACTGTTCGTTATTTTCCATTGTCATATTTGAGGTTGGAAAAGCGGTGGCGAAACAACGACCAGTGATCCTAATAACACATACATTAATACAAAACCTGTTTTGGGATTTTCACGTCTGTATCTTTGAGGGTTTGTACATGTATTTTAGTGAAAAGAATCCAATTCGAAGCCCTTTCTTTATGAAATTGCTGGGATAATTTGAATTTCAGAAATATCACAGAGTTTCACATTACTGATGAACAGAATGAAATACGTTATGCATAGGACTTTGGAAAAGCGAAATGAAAGAAGACATCGTCATGCTGATCTCTCTGTTACTGTTAGCATGATGGCAATTTATAGAACATTATCAACTATAATTGTGATCTTAGACGAACGAAAGAAAGTACAATAGACAATGAGAAAGTATATCAAAGATCAAATATTTGGTATTTATAATGATCATCTTGATTAATATCTTCAGCGCGATCAGAGCTCATGTAATTTAACCATATGACCAGGAATCATTTGAGCTGATCAGGTATTGCCAGAGTTCTTTTCTGTGAATTAAATAAAGCATCTATTATGAAGATGATAGCATTTATGGCGTGACTTGTGTGGAACCCCATTGTAACTTAATCCCATTTGGGGCCCCCAGATTGATCAATTGTCCTGTATCATTATTATTAACGGAGTGTCACATGATAGTATGTTTTGAACGAAGCTACATTCATTTCTTTATACATCGCCACTCCATACATTGCTGCACCTATGATATCACATTTTACCTCTTTATTACCGCGATCTAGTCCTGTACTCTCTGGCTATTGCTTACGATTATCTGGGCTGCGACAATTCCCATCTGGAGGTATATACGGATAGCGTAAAGTATGATATCTGAAAGACATATGGCGAATAAGGAGAGAAAATGTATATATCTATTAATGCCAACTTTAAAAAATGAATAAAACGAGATAACATGGCGAACAATAAAGGCATTGTCATACAAACTGATACAATTATACAACATTGAATATTAAATATGACCAGTTCTCACTGTATCACAAAATAATTATTGTAAGAGATTTCAATTTTCACAAGACGTGGAAAGAGCGCAAAGGTGTTGTGATCCCGACGCACGTCAGACATACATTTTTTTATTGGGAATGAAATCGAGGGTTTAAGACAATGGTCGGCTATAAATTCACTCACCATATGGAGTACGACGGACGTATTCACATCACACGGACGATATCGACACCAACAAGTAAGTGCTGCGCTTTAAAAGGACGTAAACATCCCTTGTTCGCACAGCACGACATTTGGAACAAGGCCTGCAAAAAGAGAAGGCCACCTACAGAAAAAGGAAACAAATAGCAGGAGGAGGAACAATAAAATAAGATACCAAGAAAGAACAGCTTCGTAGAAACACTTCTAAGATTTTGTACTCAGCTGTTTCATAAAGATAGAAAGGAAGACGTGTGAGAGTCTTGCGACCCACAAATAGTAAAGAACGTTTAGTTAAAGTGCGACATCTCTGCATTATCTCTCTCTCTCTCTCCCTTTCTCTCTCTTTCCGCTCATGTGGACACAATATGGCCGTAGTGTCGCTTACGTCATTCTTACTCCCAACTTACGAATTGATTGTTACCTTTTTCGGTCTTTATTAGTTCTAGATACCACTCTCACCTACGGCAAAAATGCAGAGAACACAGGAGTAAAAAAGAAAAATCTCCCGTATTACTGTGACTCCGTATGAAAATCCCAGTCGCCGCCTGTCATTGATTGGCTTGAATGCAACTGAATTTTGAAACAATCCTATAAAACATGTTACATTTCCTTGCTTCCAAGTGTATTGAAATGTGAAATAATAATTGTCCTGTTTTAGTCACATTTACCTGATCATGATATAAGGCTAAGGCGGGTGTGACTGGTCAATAGGGGATGCTTACTCCTTCTAAGCACCTGATCTCATCTATGGTATGCCCAGACGTCCGTGTTTGCCTTACTATTAATTTTGTATTCTTTATAGGATTTATGAGGTTGATCACTCAATGATCGTTATCTTCAATTTTTCATTGACACAATATCAAATGTAGTGAAATTTATTATACTGACAAACACAATAAAAGACTCACATAGTTTGTGTCTAAAATTAATAAGCACTTCAATACACTGATTCAACAAGCGTAGACTGAAAATATACACAAATGTATGGATCTTCCTAAATGAATGAAGCAGGCTACATTTAGAAAATGCACAAAAAACCCAATTCTATTCATTTTCTAAGAATTTTATTTTGCAATTCCATAATTGGTCATGTATTTTAATTTTCTATGGTTTGTTGTGAAAATTCTGCACGGATTGACGTTTGGTGTGTATGGAGACATAATATAGATACTTTAACATTATGAAAGCTAATTCTCCTGAGGGCAGATATACTAGTATATAAAATAAATGATTTAAGTCAATGTTTTCAAGTTGACCATCATGACATGATTATCTTAAATTTAGTACGATTGATAGTGATAACAACAAGCTATTGATACCCAGATAGTTTTATCAACAGTTTAGGAAGCGGGGAATTAAAGGAGTAAAATCTGGAGAGTTTGTCTCGTTATCACATCAAATTGTGCTCCATAACTGATTTACACTTATCAAAACTAATTATGAATTAGTGAAACATCTTCAGAGCACTAAGATTGGCACGTATATACTTATTTCCGACAGTGTATGTTGAAAGGTGAATAACTCGTTTACACCATACCTGCATCTAGGTGTACTGTATTCAATGGCTATTGTTTTACTCTATGATGATCATTTTACTCAGAATAAGGAGAGTAGACTTCCCGCATATAATATATAGAAATGAAAAAAGAAGACATGACCCTAACCCTGACGTAGAATAAGACATGTATATGCGTACATGGTTTCACAGTACAAGTATATTAAAGATAAGCCATGTACACTCTCAATGACATGAAGTAACAAAAGGGAAAACACAATGCTTAAGTTTTACTTCTATTGAAGTATTCCATTAGATACACAGTCTTAAGAATACCAACCGAACCAGAGTTCAGGACATTTTGTGACAGAAAAGTATGATGAGAAACTGTATGAACGTTTATAATTTTCAGTTTTAGCTCTCGGTAACTAAAATAAATTTGACGTATAATCATTCGATCTGGTTTGACAACAATTGATTTCTCTTGTATATTGAAACAGGTTTAGGTAATCAGGCATTTAATTGTTTGATCATTTAACACTTTGAACAGAAAGACAGCCTTTCTGTAAATAAAATTTACGTCTATGAAAAGGCCAAGATAACTAACAGTATTCAAATTCGTAGTTCCTACCAGAGATGAGATCAGGTGCCTAAGTAAGCATCCCCTGTCGATCGATCACACCCGCCGCGAGCCCTATATTCCAATCAGGAAAATGGAGTAATCAGTAGTCAGAATCAGTGTGTCAAGGACGGCCTAATAATTTGCATGAAACACATCAGACAGTATTTGACTTAATGGTAAGTTGTACCCGCAAACTAGATCGTTATAACGACCATAAAACTTTCGAAATGCTGACTTTCGACGAGACTGTACAAATCCCTGAAACTTCAACTTCTTTGTCAGTAGTCCGCCTTGATTTAAAAACTGATCATATGCAGAACAAGCTCTTGTGTATCGAATCATTTGGGAGATATAAACACTATATGCAGGTGATGATGGGATATTGCCACATAAATAAGGAACGTTGACGATGGAGAAATTGAAATCATACCGTTTGTCATAAAGTTGAGTTGTTAGTTTCGCCGACATATATTTGCAGTAAAATATCTAAATACGAAGCAGACTTGGAAGACTCTGTGGTGTCTATTATTTTAAGTTCACTGGGATATATCGAATCGACATATGAATGAAAATTATCATTGTTAATATACAAAACGTCGTCGATATATCTATTGTCGAATTGAAGGCCACAACAAGATATTTTCCTTCTCATTTAGAAGGTTTAGAATGAATGAATTCTGCTTCATAAGAATATAAAGACAGGCCAGCTAACAAAGGAGCACAATTCGTGCCCATGGGAACAACAGACTGATGGAAGACCCGATCACCAAAGAGACATTTAGATATATCGACGGCGGTTTGTAACCCTCTTTCACGCTTTTATTAGATATTTGGAAGACAAGTCCAGTTAATTTTACAACTTTTATTTAAGAGTGTACAAGTACAGAGTTTACAACTCTTACATTCAATATTCACTCAGGTACTGTTTCCAACACAAGTCCCTATCTTCGGAGCTTACCATCAGTTTTCTTATTCTCTAAGTCACTGATTATCTAACCCATTTCTAAAGCACAAAATGCATGCCTCTATATATTATTTTCCAAGAACAAACAATTCTGATTAGCTCTGCGACAAACATAATTAAACAAATTACGTCTGAATTCCGATGTTCTCGTTTAAGCAGGCAACACTGTACCAGAGCAATAGAACTGTCCATCCTGGTGCCGGAAATGCAGGTACAGAGCTTGCAAAACATGACAGTTGCTGACAAATTGTTAAGAAAGTCATATTTTCCATCTACTGCATCACCTCACGTCAAGTTATAAATATGACGGTTCCTTACAGATCAATTACAAAGCAATAGTTTCAGTCTCCTGCACCACTGTAAGTGAGACTATAAATGTGGTCGTCGCTTAAAGATCAATTACAAAGTAAGAGTTTCAACTTTCCCCATCTCCTCACATATAGATAGAATTATCAAAATAACTGCAAACCAACGAGATGTACAATAACATAACGGATAATTATGAATACCAATGTAATATACGCATATAGATAGAATTATAAAAACAACAGCAAACCAAACATTTGTACAGTAACATAACCAATAATTTGAAAAAACATCCCTTCACACAGCCATCTGGTTAGTTCTATTAATAATGAACGTTTTCATTCATATGTGATTCGATATATCCCAGTGAACATGAAATAATAGACAACACAGAATTTTCCACATCTGCTTCGTACTTCGATATTTTATTGGCAAAATGTGCTGACGGCAAACTGGCAAATAAACGTTATGATAAATTAGATGATTTAACCTTCCTTTATCTATGTAGCAATATCCCATTATCACTTGCATATGTGTTTATATCTCTCAATTAATTTGATACGCAAGAGCTTGTTCTGCATATGATCATTTTTAAATCGAGGCAGGCTGTTGACAAACAATTCGATGTTACAGGGGTTCTACAGTCTCGTCTAAAGTCAACATTTTGCAGAATATTTGGTTGTTATAAAGATATACTTTGCCAGTACAATATTCCATTACGTCAAATGTTGTCTGGCGTGTTTCATGCCACTTGTTAAGCCGTTCTTGGCACACTGATTCTGACTGCGCATTATCCCGTTTAACTGATCAAGATACACGGCTCATGGCTGGTGTGACCGGTCGACAGGCGATGCTAAATTCTCCTAGGCATCTGATTCCACCTCTGGTATGTCCAGGGGTCCATATTTGCCCATCTCTCTGATTTTGTTTTCAATAGGAATTACGAGATTAATTAATGTTCCTTGTCTTGGCCTTTTCATGATGTATATAGACAATAGGAAAATTTGATATGATTATATTAGGTGATACGACACCGTATTACGTGATACATTTGCGTTGTGTTGTGATACCATTACCTTATGTGATAGTATAATATCGTGATATGATGACATAACTACATGATATTATGTTTGTTACTGACTATCTATAGAAATATGTCGAGTTGTTAAAATCGGCTTCGCCTCGTCTGCTATGGGCACCAGCAAACCTACATATTTTCATAGACAGCCAGGAACAAACATTGTAAGTGGTTTGTTTTGTCGAAGATCAGAATTATGTTTTATGTGTGTAAATATACAGAGAAAAGAAAAGACATTCCAGATACCGTGCTGCCGTACTCGCCATATCAATACGCGTTTTATTACAAAGGATAGAATGTCGTTTTTGTCAGAAGCAAACTAATATACCAGGTCAGGGTTAGGGTTAGTTTTATATAATAATATACCATTTGACATGTTTATTATCTGATGTTATTCAGTGCTGAGGTCGTGAATCATTATGTGACTTTCTACATTGTTTTACGATTTACTAAATCGCAGAAACGATTTCAATCCGGCGTCGAAACGCTTTATTTTTTCTACTGGATTAAAATGACACAAATACACCGTCGCATCCTACAGTATTGTAAGACATATTTACCTCAGGATAGAAAAAGTTATGTAGAACATTTTAAATACCGATTTGTATTGCTGAAATTTCATATCCGATTCCCCGCTTGCTAAATGAGATTATCTGAAGCAAAGGTTTCTTTTTTGTAAAGTGAATGTGTTATGGAATCAAATTTATCAATTGAACTTAAACAGATACTCAAGATACTTGATCAGCAACATGGTCATGTTTCATTCCCCTACCAAGCCTATACAGTATTTCTAAACACTTCTTATGTTTCAAATGGCTAAATGTTGGATTATAATAAAATACGTATCTTTTTATTAGTGAAAGTATTCAACAAAAGATGTAATAAAGACTAGCTTTTGTAGCAAAAGTATCACTGACTTCGCCTCGTATTGTCAGAGGCTGACATAAAAACACAACAGGCTACCATGGAAATTCCTATATCGAACAACGAAATCTTTGATTATTTGATGAATTGTCTCTCTCTACCTTCATAACTTAATTGCTTCTTGTATGAGCCATGCCAAATTGAGTTAATTTAAGAGAAATCACACCAATAGAAATACTGCCTTTTATGAAATGTTTGCTTTTCTTCACGAAAGGAAGCATGTGAATTTTAGAAAAATTGAGCGAAAGTTTATGTGTTCAAACTGATATTCAAATGGTTGTATTACACCAACAGCTCTGTCTGTGCAGTGTCAAATTTCTGTTTTCTCTAACAAGGATCAACAGAATATTTTTACTTTTATCATGTAATAAAACGTCAAGCTTTCAACGTAGTTTAATGGCAAATAAACAGTGAAATGTAAAGGAATGGTATGATTTGATATGATATGATGTGACACTTATTCTAACTGCGGATTAATCGGTTTACCTGATCAAGATTTAGGGTTCATGGCGAGTGTTCGAAAGGGGATGCTTACTCCTCCTAACACCTGATCCCACTTCCGGTATGTCCAGGAGTACGTGTTTGCCCATCTCTCTGATTTACACTTTATGTAGAGATTACGAGATTGAGCACTGTTCCTTATCTTAGCCTTTTCATGATTGTCTTCATGTGACAAAATCAACAGTAGTCGTGTCCCCATGATTGTCTTTATGTGACAAAACCCTTGTCGCAGAAGGTGTTGGTACGTTAAAGAACCCCCACTGCTACGATCCTGGGTGCTAAGCATAGGTCGACAGTTGTGGTACTTAACCTACCGCTGGTAACGTCTCAATATGAATGAAAATTTCCGACGGTATGTAAAACAAACGAATAAACAACCTTGATGAGGTAATAAATTATACCGCCGAAGCAAATGCTATTCAGATTGCATATCAAAATTAGGTAACATTTTACTATATTTTCAGACTCCTTATCTTGTTTAAAGTAAATACGCAACACGAATATTGAGCAGCCGTTCATTTTAGATATTTTAAACCAGTACTATCATCTAACTAAACAGGGTAACTACTTGAGTTCTGTTGGATTCCAAGTCATGTTGGTATCCATGGCAACATTAAAGCAGAAAAAGCGGCAAAATGCGCTTCAATATGATATTGTGCACTATCAAATTCCCTGCACTGATCTAAAAACAATCATAAATGAAATGATTAACGAAGATAAAACGACGTCGACATATCGAAATGTCGAGGAACAGGCCTCAGCAAGATATGCAGTGTACGGTACATTTAAAATTAGTGTTAACATATTCTTTGAATTTGATATTTGGATTACGTATTTGAAAAAAAAATCGAACTCCTTTTGAGTTTATATAACCGTACTGGAAGGATTTGAAATTATGCATGGGTCCACAAAACCAACCGATAAAAGAATAGGTTTATTTTTTAATCTCCTAACTTGTACTAGTTTAGTGTTTAAATCGCATTCAAATGATAAATTTTTTCACCTGTGACTGTCTATTCAGTAATACATATACCTTTCAGAGATAGTACCTGATTCCGGAGCTATTAAGGGTTTTTGAAATTAGACAGCTTTTAGAAACATCTGGAATGATAAAACCAAGATGCATGTGGAATGTATGGAGAGTATTGGTGGAAAATACGCACACATTTATACCATAGCTAATTTATTTTTGTTTCCAAAATGTGTAGACCAAATTTGGTATATATTGACCCAACTTTTTTCAATTCTCAACCAAATTTGCCGTCACTTTATTTAACGTTTCGGAACCAAACTCATAGAGTAGACGACAGAAGGAATCGCAATAATGCAACCTGTGGGGTTTTAAATAAGTGGGAATATAATCGAAATGTGTTCATCAGTATTATTATTTACTATATAGAGGAATTAGTTTTATGTACACAAATATATTGTGATACATATGTATAGATAAACTATCTTGTACATGGAAATTATAATTTCGTACTCTCATGATTTTGATATTTAGTTTGCCCAACGAGATTTCGTTTTCTGCGTTATTGGTAACTCTTTACTAAACAAAAACATGGACATATAACTATCAGATAATAAAGCCAGACACATAGCAGCGTTGGAAATAAGAAGGGGAAAGAAAGTGTTGATTTCACATTTGTCGGGAAATTCTCGACAATTAAAAAAGTAATTCTGCCGAAACCTCCAATTCGGGGGGTGGGGGTGGGAGTAGAACTTTTATCATTCTGTACACTCTGCATGAGTTCATTCACTGGCTCAGTCTAACAGTTGTACTACCATTTACCACAACTGTAGAAAGTGACCAACCAATTAATATAGTGATAACGTGGTCGGTACCTTCTGAAGGAAAATGGGGAGGTTGGCTATTCCCCTCAGGTTCCTACGTGCCTGGATATTGATGTACACTATGTGATTTAATGGTATTATTAAATAGCGGTTAACTTCAATAATGATTCGAGAAAATCTAACAAGCTAAGTACATAATAACATATCGTAGACGAAATACCCGTACTGTGTATATTTAGTTTTGCTTTCCGCATTATCATCAGAAATTTAAAATAATAACTCATGTTTTTGGTTTTCCCGTATTCGCTCACAATGATTTTTCAATCAGTCAAATATTTTTGTACTGAAAATTATTTTTTAGTCATGAAAAGGCAAAGATAACGAACCATAATCAATCTTTATTATTCTATATGGAATACAAATTAAAACGTTGGGCAAACATGGACCTCTAGATATACCAGAGGTGGAATCAGGTGTCTAGGAGGAGTAAGCATACCCTTTCGACCGGTCACACCATCAGTGAGCGCTATATTTTCATCAGGTAAACGGAATAATCCGTAGTCGAAATCAGTGTGTAAAGAACGGCCTAACAATTGGGATGAAACGTCAAACAGCATATCACCCAATGACAGATTCTACTATCAAACTAAATCGTTATAACGACCTTAGAGTTTGCGAAATGCTGACCTTAAACGAAAATGTTGAAAACCCTATATCATCAACTTGTTTGTCAGTAGCCTGCATCGATTTAAAATCTGATCGTACGCAGAACAAGCTCTTGCGTATCGAGAGATGCAGGTTATAATTTAATATTGCTAAAATGGAATTTGACGATGGAGAAACTGAAATCATCCCGATTGTCATGAGGTTGAGTTGTTAGTTTGCCGTTAACATAAAAGAAATAGGAGTTGTCCAAATGACACATGATTTTCGTAACTTCTTTTTCTGAAGAGCTCCAAAATTTTATCGTTGCGATGTTCCGTATTAAAGAAAAATCATTAAGAATGCAATTGTATGGGTGTCAGAAACAATATCGTTATTGTTACATTTTGGAATGTGTTTATAAATCAGGAGCATTAAATATTATTTAAGATATATATATATATATATATATATATATATATATATATATATATAGAGAGAGAGAGAGAGAGAGAGAGAGAGAGAGAGAGAGAGAAGCAAGTATATGTCATGTGTTGATCTTGTTTTAAAAATTTGGAAATACAATATTCATAGAATACGTGTCCCTGTAAATGAAGATATTTCAATATATCTGCTTAGCGAATAATGTATTGTAAAACTAAGAAAATGAACCTATTATCAATATGATTTTCAGAAAAATAACATCGAGAGGTCATGAACATTAGAGTAAATTTTAGTAATAAAAGACTTCTGGATACAGTGATTTCCATTAATCCGTGGTAAGCCTTCATGTATACAGGAAATTAAATATTCAAAGCAATATCGAATTCCTATCGAGTGTGGTTTCCTGTGATAGCAATCCAGTGTTGAAGTCATATTCTATTATTCCTACTTATGAAATGATAAATGTCTTTAAATTTGATTACATGAAATAATTTCATATACTTCCGTGGAATATAACTAATACTTCATCACAGATTGTCATCTACTTTATATTTTTGAAAACACTTTTAAAAATGAAATGATAGTCAAGTTTATTTTAAAAGTATATATTAATGAAATTTCAAATCCTGAATTAATCAATCTCAAAAACTATTTCTTATTATTTAAATCCTAGAAAACGCGAAAACATATGAAACAACAGCATATTTCTTAAAATTGATTTATTTAAGAAATGAAGCGCTGATGCTCCGGCGTCAAGCATCACGGTTCTTAGTTCATATCATCATGGACTTTTAAAACTGAAGTAATTTTATTATATTCACAATCCATTTTCATTTCAGACGTCTCCAAATGAGTGAAAAAATCTTGAGCGGGACGTTAAACAGTATATAATCAATCAATCACTCATTTCTGTCAGAAATTAACGCAAACCTGCACAACTGTCACTTAGTTGCATGCAATCTTAAGCGACTGATATGTTGTAGTATAACTTAGATTTTTTTCAGTTAATCCACGTATGTCAAGCGCCTGGTATTACAGGTTAAAGCTGAGATGAATTAATAAATACGCACACATTTCTCATCTTTTCGCCATACTTCTTTCAGATGGCACATTTTACTCCATCCGTATACCACAACGTGATTATCACACCCGAGTGATTTTCCGACCAGTGCACATCTCCAAAAGGAATGTACAGGGAGTGAGAAACAATGGAAATCAGCTTTAAAACATTATACAATGCTCACAATTACAAAATACACATTCTATTGAGTTGAGTGGTCAGTGGTTGTTTTCATTTATTGAGTACTTGAGTGGTCAGTGGTTGTTTTCCTTTACTGAGTACTCGAGTGGTCAGTGGTTGTTTTCCTTTATTGTGTACTTGAGTGGTCAGTGGTTTTTTTCATTTATTGAGGTCAGGGGTTTATAGAAATCAGCAATCTGGTAATACATTTATAGATAATTACATATATATATATCCATTCTATGTAGATATGTATATAAGGACATTCTATGTAGATATGCTAATAAGGGCATTCTGTGTAGATATGCTAATAAGGACATTCTGTGTAGATATGCTAATAAGGGCATTCTGCGTAGATATACATATTCGCAGGAAATTCCCATTCCATTTTTTTTCTGGTAGCTGTGCCTCTTATAAACATGGATGTTTTGCTAAAATGTACTATTTGGTGCAATTTGCGTGAAATCAGCTTTCAAGCCATGTGTAATTAAATTATTTCTGTTTTTGATATTTTATACAATTTACATTAAACAAAACAATATTACACATTACTTAGACTGAGTCATCTACATGCATGGATGATAGTAATAAAATACAGCACAGAGGCATAAGAATTTCATGCATTTTATGCACAGCATTATCACTTTTTTAATTAGTAGAATTGCCATTCATTATTTGAAGCATTGCCATTCATTATTTGTAGCACTGCTATTCTTTGTTTTTAGCACTGCCATTCATTATTTGTAGCACTGCTATTCTTTGTTTGTAGCATTGCCATTCATTATTTGTTGCATTGTCATTCATTATTTGTAGCATTGCCATTCTTTATTTGTACCATTGTCATTCTTTGCTTGTAGCATTGTCATTCTTTGTAGCATTGCCATTCTTTGTAGCATTGTCATTTTTGTAGCATTGTCATTATTTGTTTTTAGCACTGCCATTCATTATTTGTAGCACTGCCATTCTTTGTTTGTAGCATTCATTATTTGTAGCATTGCCATTCTTTATTTGTACAATTGTAGCACTGTCCTTCATTATTTGTAGTATTACCCTTCATTATTTGTAGCATTGGTGATCATTATTTGTAGCATTGTCATTCTTTTTTATAACATTGCCATTCTCTGTTTGTAGCATTGTCATTTGTTTTTTGTAATATTGTCCTTCTTTATTTCCAGCCATTCATTATTTGTTGCATTATCATTCTTATTTGTAACATTGCTATTCATTATTTGTAGCATTGTCATTCATTATTTGTAGCATTCCCATTCTTTTTAGCATTGCCATTTTTTGTAGCATTGTCATTCTTTGTAGCATTGTCATTCTTTGCTTGTAGCATTGTCATTCTTTATTTGTAGCCCCGTGGGGATCTGGTTTACAATAGGTCCTCAATGATCCTTTCTTGTCGTAAGAGGTGACTAAATAGGGCGCTCCTTCGGATGACACCACAAAAGCCAAGGTTCCAGGTCACAGCAGATGTGACACGATAAAGATCCCTCCCTTCTCAAAATCTATAAGCGCCGAGCATAGGCCTAAACTTTGCAGACCTTCACCGGCAATGATGACGTCTCGATATAAGTGAAAATTCTCGAGGGCGACGTTAAACAATATACAATCAATCAATCTTTGTCTGTAGCATTGTCATTCTTTGTGGGGGCTTCCCCCTCCTTTTCTAATAATAGTAGTTTTTGGAAGAATGTAACCTTGAATTCGTGAACATTGAAGAAATGGTAGTCTGGGCAAAAAATGAAATACAGTGAGATCCCCTAGATTTAGAATTGAAAATATTGTGAAAAAACTTATGGTGGTATTATATTATTATTTTTGTTATCATGTCACCCAGGTGCTTTATTGTCATTCGTCTGCATCCGTCATTGTGCGTCGTCCGTTAACAATTGAATATTTTTAACTTCTTGACACCTACCATTCCAATTCTTTCAAATTTAGTATGAATAATCGTTGGGGCAAGGGGGACATAAATGGTAAATTGCTGGACTTCTGCACTCCCGGAGCCTTTCGGACAGGCAAAAACGGTTGGAATTTGACCCATTTTCAAAACATATTCTTCTGTAAAATTACTCACCTGTAAGAAAAAAAAATAATTACATTTTCATGTAAAGAAGGAAGGCTTCTACCATAATTGCAAATTCCGAGATCCCCTGGGTGGAGGTTCTAACTCCAGGCGGAACAAACTTTCACACAGTGTTTATGTGTAAACACTTACATTCTCTTTAATACTAGTAATACTCAAAGTAAATGGATACCTAAATGGAGCATGAAGTCCTTTACCCAAACTGTAAATTGTATGATCCCAGCTGCTAGAGGCAATCGTTCCAGGGTGCGGTCAAAATTATTATAGTGATTATTGTCTTTAGCATTTGAAAGACTTTCAATTTTGCTGATATTGTATTTAAAAAAATCCAAATGCAAAATTAGGAAAGCAGAAATGAATGACAATTGTACCGAAATTGTGAATTTGCAAATCCAGAGTTCCGACTCTACGACGGGTCCAAAATAGTCACGCAGTTTGATATAACATATATCTTTCATTAGTATGGGCATTTGTGTTTTAAGAACCCATCTATCATTTTGCTGCTGAATGTTAGAATTTAGATTAGATATGCAGAACAGGAAATATTTTCTAGATTTTGTTTTCTATTTCATAGCCGTTAAGGCTAATGATACTTTTATCTAGTATTCGAATGATCTGTTAGGTCAGTGGGCCTCTTTTTAAGTGCTGGCCGCATGCGCCAGCGATTAATAGCGATGAACAGACTTGGAATAAACGACCCCTATCGGATAATGCAGTATTCAAAACAAATGGGGTTCTACTAAAGGAGCCTCTTTGCACCCGTTATCAATTTGCTCAAAATACCGACGCAGAGCTATCAATAGTACTTAAAAGTAGTTATTATTTCTAAAATATTCTCTTGCTACGATAGAAAGCAAGAGTGTTGTAAAACGTTTTGGAACAAGTACTTTAGGTTGTGAAGACTGCGTTCGTTAGAAGCGATTGTGTGAAACAATCACCACGATTTAATGTCTTTTATTCAAACATTTTGACAACAAAGGAATTGATGCTGTCAACATTAACAGCATCCTTAACCATAAAAAAAGCACAATCCTGTATTCCGCCTTACTTTAAGATGAACTCCACACCTTGTGTTTCATATAGATATACTTCCACTATTGCAAGTTATTTAATTATAAACAGACGTTGCAGTGCCTTGATATTGAGCAATTACAACAAAGTCCTCCAAAGTGTTCATGTTCTTCTTCCTCGTTTAATTACAGTCCCACTGGTCATATCATTACAGGAGATATAAATATTGTACAAAATGAAGATCTTAAGTCGCTGATTTTAAAAGGTCCTAAATGCCGAAAACCTCGTTCATTTTGATGGCGACATAATTTCATGACTGTCATGAGTTCTGTGGAAGAATATGCCAGACATTGGACGAAATATGAAGGAGAGGAACTTGCCACTTTGTCTGAGTGGATCAAAAGTATACGAAAATTGTTAAAATCCCGCATTCGCCATATGATGGGGAAAATGCGCACTTTTTATCCTTCTGTTTTTAAGAAAGCAGAAGTGACAAATGAGTTACGTAGACTACATGAAAACTTTGTGCTAGTACCAGCGGATAAAGCAAGTAATAGCATTGCCTTTGTTTGTAAAAGTTACTATTATAAATGTCTTTTAAATGAAATGAGATTTACTTCAACATCTGGGAATCCCTACTTATACTCGACGCAATCTTACAAAGGATGAAAGTCTTCATAATCATCTTTCAGTTTCAAATACTTTTGACATTCCTAAGAATCAGGATCAGTTTGAATTACCATACCTTTATTGGATTCCGAAATTACATAAAAATCCTTACAAAGGAAAATACATTGCTGGTTCCATTAAGTACTCTACCAAGCCTTTATCTTAATTACTAACTAAACTGCTAACAGCAGAAGAGTCACTTCAGAGATACTGTTCCACTACATATTCCAGAAGTGATGTCAGTCAGATGAGGATTCTCAAAAACTCGAAGGAACTTTTGGAAAATCCAAAGTCTCAGGATTTTTCTAAAATTGACAATATCAAAATGTATGATTTCTTTACACTTTATACAACAATTCCTCACGATAAATTAAAATCTAGACTTTTTCAGATAATTGCTTTTTGAACAAAAATGGCACTCGAAAATACAAAATTCTGGTGATTGAAAAACAATGTATATATTTTGTTAGACACCACCCCGATAGCATACACAAGTACTCTGAAGAGTATGCTTGGCTTTCTTGTAGATAACATTTACGTAGTGTTTGGAAACCAAGTCTTCCAACAATCCATTGGCATTCCCATGGTGGACACTTATTGTGCTCCCTTCTCGGCAGACCTATTTTTATATTCTTATGAAGCGGAATTTGTTCAGAAACTTTTACAGGATAAAACCAAAAAACGTGCCGTGTCCTTCAACTATACATATAGATACATAGATATATCGATGACGTCTTATCAATCAACAATCATAATGTTCATAATTATGTCCATTTGATATATCCCGATGAACTCGAAATAAAGGACACTACAGAATCTGATGTGTCTGCTTTATATTTGGATATTTTACTTAATATTGACTCTAATGGCAGACTGACAACTACATTATATGACAAGCGTGATGACTTTAACTTTGCAATCATCACCTTTCCATATATATGTAGTAATATACTACTTTCGCCTGTTTATGGTGTGTAAATCTCCCAGTTGATTCGATACGCGAGAGCTTGCCATGCGTATGAGAATGTTTTAAAGCGAGGTCATCTACTGACAAAAAAAGTTGACGTTGTAGGGTTATAACGAATCTCGTTTGTAGTCATCATTTCGCAAACTTTACGGTCGCTGTAATGACTTTGTTTGCGATTACAAAGTGTCTTTGGAACATATGTTGAATGATTTGTTTCATACCCTTTGTTAGACTGTCATTTTTCCTACTAACTTTGACTACGGATAATTCCGTTTACCTAATTTCGACTTAGGGCTCACGGCGGGTGTGACCGGTCAGCAGAGGATGCTTACTCCTCCATGGCACCTGATCCTACCTTCGCTTTGTCGGAAGTCCGTGTTGCCCTACACTCGAACTTGTATATGTCTTGGGGGTTTATGATTACGATTTACAATTGTTTACTTCGCCATTTGATATTTTAGATCACATGAGTAAACTCGGGTAACCTATTGCAATTAGTCTGCATGCGTTGTCGTGCGTCGTCCGTCGTGCGTTAACAACTGAAAATTTTTGACTTCTTGATAACTACCATTCCGATTCCTCTCAAATTTGATATGAAGCATCTTTGGGATAAGGCGGACATAAATTATAAATTTCAGGACTACTCCTCCCCTGGAGCCTTAGGGGCGGGGCCAATACTGCTCAAAAGTGACAAATTTTCAAAACTCGTCTGCACTAGAATGGCACATTTGTATGTAAAACTGAATGCATAGTAATGTAGAGCAGGGAGACGGCCACAAAAATGGCACATTTCATGATCCCCGGGGTAGAGGTCTACCCCAGGGCGGCGCCAAACTTGGTATTTATGTGTAGAACATTTTAGAAACATTATTAATACCAAAATAAAATGGATATTTAGGATGAAGAGGTAGTCCTTTACCAAAATTCTTGATTTCAGGCGTAGGGATTTTGACATGAGGGTGTTACGTGGTCACGCTGGCCTTCTGAGTAAGAAGTTCAAATGTTTGTGTCTAGGGTCAAGCAGACAAAAGACGGAACTGGAACGGTTGACGCGGCCTCAAAGTTATCAGGGTTATACAAGAGTGGAGTTCACTTACAATTACCTACATAATTTTTGATATGACACAGCTATCGTTTTTAAAATCACAAAGGCTGATAACATACTTTCTGTCGACATATATATGGTTATTTTTGTCGGCCTTTCCAGCACATTTGAAATATCTGATAGGGAATCTCATTAATCTTCTTTTAACTGCATGATTTCTTGGTAACAGATTGGTCCGGACATTTGCTACTGGGTTAACCCTAACTCTGTCATATTTCTCGCATTGTCGTGAATAACATCGGGTACGTTGCCATTGAAATTGAAGTATACTTTTCGAGATTGCCGGCAACGTTTTCTGTCTGTCGTTCTGACATTTCGCGGGTTACTAAAACATTTGACACCACATTCCAGTCGCTGTCTATGTGCTGTTCAGTGATCGTAATATATAAGATTTTGTTGTGTTTCTTGCCCACCTATCAGTCGTTAAAGCAACAGTATCGACTTTATCAAGTTCATCTTACAGAGCGGATCTACGATCATCGTTTTTGGTCCTACATTTTACGAGTATAGTATTACGGGACGATATGTTGTAATTAACTGCAACGATGGACATCAGTTTCTTAAAACCTTTGCCCTCAATAATTTGTATTGGCATGTAATCAAACACAACCATGTCAACCATCGCACGTGTGATGTCATCTGTCTCGTTTCTGAAAATGTATGGCTTCTAGGCAAATTAACAAAAATCTGTAAAGTCGGTTGTTTTTCTTGAGTTTCTTGTGTTTCATATATTCTTATATGATTTAACATGTTGTTTGTTTCTCCCATATAGGCCAAGTCTACTTCGTACAGCTGACATTTTCTTTGAATAAAATGTTTCCACATATTTGAAGAGGGGGCTCCGATTTTACTACCATATACTAACTTAAACATAATCATGTCATAAGCGATGTTTACTGAAAACAAATCATTAACGCAGGTATGAAGTTGGGTACGGTAACTATACAGCCACGAGCGAAAACGGTCATTTACTAGTGTAGATGGTGATAATTACTCTATATATTTCGACAATTTATATTTTAATTATATTACTGATGTTCTTAACAATGTATATGTAAAATATCAAAAATAATAACATCCTAGTAACCGAGTACCGGGTTGATATTTAAAAGACTTAGATTTCCTCATTGACAATATCTTCTTCGTCTTTAGTGATTAAGTCTTCCAACAATCTCTTGAAATTCGCATGGGCACGAATTGAGCACCTTTGTTAGCTGACCTGTTTTGATTTTCTTATGAAACAGAATTCATCAAAAAGCATCTACATGAGAAGAAAAATCTCTATATATGGCCTTCAAATCGACATTTAACAATGATCATTTTCATCCATATGTCTATTCGATATATCCCAGTGAACTTGAATAAAAGACACCACAGAGTCTTCCACATCTGCTTCGTACTTCGATATTTTTTTAAAATAGATTCTGATGGCAAATTAACAACACAGTTTATGACGAAAGAGATTTCTCCATTCTCAACTTCCCTAATCTATGCAGAAAATTTCCATCATCACCTGCATATAGTGTTTATGTCTCAGCTAATTCTTTACGCAAGAATTTGTTCTGCGTATGATCAGTCGAGGCAGGCTAGTGACAAACAAGTTGATGTTACAGGGGTTGGTACAGGCTCGTTTAAAGTCAGCATTTCGCAAATTTTATGGTCGTTATAACGATCTAGTTTGCCAGTATAACCTTCCATTAGGTCAAATGCTGTATGACGTATTTCATACCAATTGTTAGGCCGCTCTTGGCACATTGATTCTGACTGCGGATTACTTTGTTTACCTGATCAGATATAGGGCTCACAGCGGGTGTGGCAGATCGACAGGGGATGCTTACTCCTCCTACGCACATGATCTCGCCTCTGGTATATCCATGGGTGCGTGTTTGCCCATCTCTGTGATTTGTATTTTCTATAGGTTGATTGATTGTTGTTTTCCGCCACACTCAACAATTTTTCAGTTATCTGATGGCGTCCAGTTTTTATTGGTGGAGGAGAGAACCCTGATACAATGTACCGGGAAGAAACCACCGACCTTCCGAAAGTAAACTGGCAAACTTTCTCACATATATATACTAGAGGTGAGAGACCTTGTGATTTTGAGGGCGATGCTCTAACCACTCGGCCACGGAGGTCAAATTGCGAGATTCAGTACTGTTCGTGACCTCAGAGTTTTTATATATGATTGCTTAGAGACTTAAAGTAATAGGAAAAAAGTATTTTCCATTATTTGGTAACTGCAGCAATTTTGGAACAAATGTGTTTTAATCTGCCAATAGTGCTGTTAAAACATATATTCATACAGCATCCTGTGGGGATCCGGATTATAATAGGTCCTCAGTACCCCTTGCTTGTCGTAAGAGGCGACTAAATGGGGGCGGTCCTTCAAATGAGACCGCAAAAACCGAGGTCCCATATCACAGCAGGTGTGACACGATAAAGATTTCCTTTCTGCTCGGTAGCCACAAACTTGGAAAATAGACCTAAATTTCGCAGCTTTTCTTCTGCAATGGTAATGCTTCATATAAGAGAAAAATTCTCCGAGAGGGATAAACAATATACAATCAATCAATCCTTACAATCAACCAATCAATCAATCCTTACACCATCATTAAAAATCAATCCTAACACTTGTCAGTACAGTGAATACTTTGATTATTTTATGTTTCTATTTATTTATTTTCTTTACTTGTCAAGAATTTCAGCCAAGTTATCCAAATTAATTATTTATTCTCCGTCAGTTACTTATATGATTATTCGAAGACAGCATTTAACATAAATTTCGAGATCTATTGCAAATTGCAATAAATTTCAACTGTTACCTCCAGCTAGAATTTCTGATGAATTTCAAACTAATGATACAAATCTCGTTAATTTTCAAAAGAATGAAAATTTTGTAGAAAATCGTTTCCAACTGATTTGTCTTTAATGACGGATATTATTCGTCTGAAAAGATCCGAAATGTCCACTAATGAAATGAACGACCGTTCAGATCACTACTGTCATATGTGTACATATATAACGCCGTGTTGATATGAAATTAGAGAAATGCCAATAGTTGATTCGGAATGGCGCTGTGGATCTGTAGTTTTGTGAGCATTGTCTTTCTGGAGATTGTGAATGTCGCTTATTGCAAGAACTTTCATCTAGGACTAATGATGTTACGGGGGAATAGAAATTGGGCTAGCTACGAACTGCAAGCCAGTGCTATTTCTATAGCCGTAGAGAACGCTAGAAAAGACGGCCATTTCCTGAACCATACGTTTACGTAAGTCGTTTTCAAGTGTTTGACGAACCAGACGAAACAAAGACAAATATTATATAATTTCATTTAGTAGCAATATACCGATGAAAAAGTTCCTGATGAAGGTTTAAATTTTTTAGATTTGTTTTTACAACGTCGCTTCACATATTAATCAGTATTTGTGTCCTTCAGAGTACAAAAAGCGTATATATAAGACCACTATTGATACAGGAACGTCTCGATTTGGCTACAGGGCTATTAACTGTAATTATGAATTCTACAGTTTTAATTAACAGAACAACAGCATACATTTAACAAACAATTTATTAATGGCCTTGGGTTAGGGTTCGATGTGTCAACGTTCAAATTGTGCTTTTATGATTTAGTTTTGATTCATTTTTTTAAAGCATTGCTAATTTTTTTTAATTCATGGTTGTTGTTTTTTTTAATTTGTTTTGTTTTTGTTTTTTTGTTTTTTTATTATTATTATTTTTTTTCGTTTTTGTTTTTCTTTAGGGGGGTATTTTTTTGGGGGGGGGGTGTTTGTTTGGGTGTTTTTTTTACTAATTCCACTGAAATATTTTGACTAATAACCCTGACAAAATAGATAGATAGTTTCTCAAGCCAATAATTTCAATTAATTTCAATTTTTATGAGGCAAGTAGGGTTTTTTAATTGGCTCTAGCGTGAGTTACCTTTTCTTTCTCATTTACATGTTTATACAGAATGAGCAACGGAATTTTTATGCATGAAAAGAATAGCTTCACTTTACTTACTATTATCCTTAAGCACTTGCACATAAATGAGTTTGCATTCAATAATTATTTGATCAAGATGTATTTAAAATTTTATTAAAACCTTCTGAAAGTTTACCTCAAAAATCTATCAGGAAAAAGTTACCTGATTTACATATCTCCATATAAAATAAAGCATCCATGTGTTCTATTTTCAATTGATGCAGCGGTGAATGAGAAAATAGCGATTACTGTTACTTGGCCTATATATATATATATATATATATATATATATATATATGGAAATAGGAAATGAGAGATACACCGACAAATCTTAGTTTTAGCCATTAAGAGTCTATGTGTATATTTACATTCAGGGTCAAGGTTAAGGTAAGAGTCTATGTGTATGTTTACATTCAGGGTTAGGGCTAGGTAAGAGTCTATGTGTATGTTTACATTCAGGGTTAGGGTTAGGGTAAGAGTCTATGTGTATATTTACATTCAGGGTCAAGGTTAGGGTAAGAGTCTATGTGTATATTTACATTCAGGGTTAGGGTTAGGTAAGAGTCTATGTGTATGTTTACATTCAGGGTTAGGGTTAGGTAAGAGTCTATGTGTATGTTTACATTCAGGGTCAGGGTTAGGGTAAGAGTCTATGTGTATATTAACATTTATTTTTTAATACCTTATCGATTCTGTTTTATATTTTCGGGTTTATATGTCAATAATGCGGAAAGCAGTTGTTAGTGCTCGGCAGTCCACGAGGGTCTCGTGTAGACTGCCGAAATTTGAAAGCGGCAGGTGTCCATTTTCCGTGATCTGAATATCAATCCGTCGTTTTGAGAAAGACGTAAACAAAACTGAAAGTTAACTGCAAATTTTTGGAAATATTTTAAAGTGATCTATCAAAAGAACCCATAGGATACCAGTTTTGAATTTCTTTCAATTTGGGATAGAGTTCCTCTTTTTAGAATTTGATATTATGTTAACCCTTTCTGCTGTAAATCTAGTGTAGTTAACTTGCATGACTGTATTAATTTTACTACAATTTATTGTTCATGGATATAGCAGTTCATCGCATGACTGTTTTAGACCATTTTTTTCATCATAAACACTCATATTTGCAATATACTGACGGACTTTAAAAACGGAACACTTGATACTTTTATATATAATAAATTTTGTTCATATATCTACTAAACAAATTCATAGTGGTATATTATAAACCATGTTAACTGACCACTATTCCTTGATTTTGAACATCACTTTATTCACAAAGAGGCTACAGTTGAAATGAATGTCAATGAGGGGTGCGTCCAAAAGGTGGTTTTCTTCACTAGTACCATTAGCAGTGATGACGGATCGAAAGCGACGTGACATTGATTGACAAACATTTCGGATGGTCCTCTGAGGAATATTCTGCCATTCCTCCAACAATGCTCTCCGTAATTCCTGCGGATTCTGAGACTGAGACTGGCGGTTGCGCACACGTCTCCTCAGCTCGTCCCACAAATGCTCGATTGGATTCAAGTCTTGGGACGTAGTGGGTCAATCAAGGACGTCAATGGCGTTTGTTTGAAACAATTTTAGTGTCAATCTTGCCGTATGTGCGCGTGCATCGTCCTTTTGGAAAATTAACACATTTCTTTGCATATGCTGTTGCATTAATGGTGTTAAAACAGACTGCAGAATTTCGTCCACATACCTCCTAGCAGTGAGGGTTACATACAAAACGACCAGTTGTGACGGAAAATTGTGGTTAATCGCACCCCAGACATTGACGCCTCCCCCTCCAAACCTGTCGCGCTCGAGGACACAATTGTCTGCAAAACGTTCATGTAAACAACAGTAAACTCGACATCTGCCGTCTGCGTTGCTAACTTTAAATCTGGACTCATCTGAGAACACAACATGTGACCAATTTTGACGTTGAGTCAGATGCTGCCCTACCCATTGCAATCTGTACCGTCGGTGATGCGGTTTAAGCTGCAGCCCCTTACAAGGTCTTCTGCAGCGGTTCTCATGATGCTTCAAAATTCTGAAAACGTTCTAAGATGAATAGACCTTCCATGACATTCAATGATTTCTCTCGCCGTGGTCGCAGCGGCCGTAAACCTATTGCGCAGATGACGTTGCCGTGTGAACGCTTGTTGCCGTGGCTTTGTCACGGTTAACCAGGTCTTGGGTAATCATTTAGGGATCCTGTCTGATGGAATCATGACAACAACCGGCTAACTGTACAAGGATGGACATTTGAATGCTTTGCAACCTCACGCTGACTAAAGCCTGCTTGCAGCATACCAAGTGCCTGATTGCGCATTTCATTGCTGAAGCGCACCATAGTCTTGGTTTTGCATTTTGTCTATTAGTGGTGTCTGTTTTCTCCAATAAAGTTGTTTTATCGCGAAAATTCGTCTATTACCTTTCCACGTGTTTGAAAATAAGCCCTAAAAATTTTGCGCGAAACTACTCACAACGCGCAAACAATGAACACAGATAAATCGAGAGATGTGTTTCAAAAATCAATACGATGTACGTTGGGTGAATTTTGCAATAAAAGTTTTATATGCAATGTTTCCAATGAATAATTTTTTTAAAAACCCACATGTGTTGCGTTTTTTAAAGTCCGTCAGTATATAATCGGATACTTCTTTTCAACATGATACTGCACTGATAGAAATCTGATTTTGTTAAGCGAAATTTCTATACCTGACAGTTTATAAATAGATGAAAAGGGAAACTACAACGTACGTCTTCAAGTTGATGACTAGAATTTCATTTCAAAAACGTGCTAAAAGTACTGATAGGCGGCAGCATGTTTGTAAGTACAAAATTGTACTTCAACTTGATGTTTGATCTTGTGACCTGAAAATCAATAAGGATCATAAAGATCAACTACCGTCTCGAGTTTACCTACTGTCAAATGCTTCTCAAGATATTGAGCAGACTCTATTTTTTTATATTGTAGTGGTTTGACCTTTGACCCAATAATCTCTTTCAGCTATAAAAACAAAACAAAAAACAGGACGCCACGACATAACTGAAAGAAGTATTGAGTGTGACGAAAAACAACAAAATAATTAATCAATCAATAGAAAGGGTTTTTAAATATCATGCAGACAATGATTGGTCTACAACCACACCAACATTTTCGTCTAAAACAATGTTTATTTTATATAGATGGATAGATATTGCACCTACAAGCAATTTTTGCCTGAACATATCAAATGAACATAAATGTGATATGCATTAAGTAAATAGCAAGGCGTGTATCAACTACATTACAGCAAGATGTCAGCAAAAACGTCAGAGAAATGGCACATGCGCACAAATACCAGTAATGGATGATTATTTTTTTTACTTTCAATGTAAACAAAACTTTACGAACTTTTAGCGAGGAAACCTTTAAAATCTACAGCATGAGAGTTCCATGGAAAATATGCTGTCTTGAAGCATTGTAGATCATATTCTCATGTATTTTCCGAACTAAAATTATTTTTTTATACTTATATTCTACTTTCATTTATTTCGGGATTCATAGGCGCATGAACAGGTGGGAATGTTTGTGCAATCATAGATACAGTTTAACGAGACATGCTTTTGGGATTGTGTTAGCACTACGCCATTGGCAGATCCACCTCCAACGATTTCACTTCATTTCTCCTTACTTATTGCATTTCCGTTCTACGATTTCACTTCATTTCTCCTTACTTATTGCATTTCCGTTCTACGATTTCACTTCATTTCTCCTTACTTATTGCATTTCCGTTCTACGATTTCACTTCATTTCTCCTTACTTATTGCATTTCCGTTCTACGATTTCACTTCATTTCTCCTTACTTATTGCATTTCCGTTCTACGATTTCACTTCATTTCTCCTTACTTATTGCATTTCCGTTCTACGATTTCACTTCATTTCTCCTTACTTATTGCATTTCCGTTCTACGATTTGTTAACATTTTATGTAACAACTTATTAAACATATCAGCTGAAACATTTTTGTTGAAAACTTGTATTTTTAGCGAAATTTTAGTAAATGTTTTAACTTTTTTTATGTTCACTGATTCGTAACTTTACTGCGACTTTTTCTAGCACAAATTACCTTACTCTTAGTTTCGCATTGTATTGATAAGTCGTTCCGGGTATTTTACTGCGACCTTTAGAAGTATAAATTATCTCTGTCCTGTTGTACTGTTTTGTAAAGTCGCTCCAGGTTTTTTCTTACCCGATTAAACTATACTTGCCGTACGGTGTGTTTTTCAAGTCAAAATACCGTTGGTGTGACGGGTAGTACGAAAGATTCACGTGTCAGAAGAGGGACGAAAGGTGGTCGAAGATTCATCAGACACATCCACACAGTTTGTGTCGGGCGGTTAAGATATGTGGAACATCAACTAGAGGTTAATAGACATAATCTGGTTTACATCTCGGAAGATGTTAAAGTTACTAATGGACCATACGAAGATATCCCATATGCTAAATTGGATAATTGAAATTGTGTAAAGACAATTTGATGAATGCAATAAATTCTGTTGTTTCAGTACATCAACCTGTAAATTGTAAATCATGCATATCTGTAAACCAAGAAAACCCCATTTCAATTAAGTTAAGACAACTTTCAAAATCTGCAAAAAATCTCAATTTATATACTTTGAATGCCCGGTCAGTGAAAAATAAATCCCTAGCACTTTGTGACCACATTACATCAAACGGCATCGATGCCTTGGCCTTAACTGAAACATGGCTCGGGGGTGACACCGACAGTATAGTGATAGGAGAATTTTTTTTCCAAATGGTTATGATATGCTTCATTTTCCCAGAGAGAACCGTAAGGGTGGCGTTGTTGCATTCATTTACAAGAAACTTCGTGCCACTCAGTTACAGTTAGATGATTCGTTCCATCATTTTGAGCACATGGAATGCCCGGTTTTTAAGCAGAACTTGAAAATTCTTATCTGTATTGTAAGTCACCATGTTGTTTCATCGGGCGAACGCATTATCACAGGTGACATATATACTGGACGTATTTATTACCAGAGATGACAGCAAAATCCTGAATGTTGCTCCAACTGTTGATGATCGACTCATATGTGACTCAAAAGGAGTTTCATTCTGGGATCATAGAGGCATTCATTCCATCCTCAAAGTACAAAAGCCACGAAAACAACGGAAATCTTTTTCCTTTCGCAAAATACGCGAAATTAAACACGACAAATTTTGCCTGGACATTGAGTCTCAGGTACTAAAATAAAGAGCGACATTCCAGTCGAAGACACGTTGACCTTTACAAAAAGGGTATCCGTGATGTGTTAAATGACCACCGTTGCAAGATAAAACTACGATTGTTAGACATAATTCCCAATGCTTTACAGATGAACTTCATATGCTAAAACGAATTAAGCGGAAAACAGAACGTACCTGGCGAAAACACATTTGGCTATACACTATCAAATATATAAGGAATCAATTCTAACATACAGCAAATCCTTAACTCAGTGTAAAAAGGAATACTATTCACACAAGATATCTGAGTGTTGCAGATATTCTAAAAATCTTTACTGTCTAACAAATCAGCTCATGGTTTACAAGTCCCAGCCCATTCTACCTACATCTTCTGAGGGAAAGGAATTATCGGAAAACGTTGCTAAATATTTTCATGGAAAATATCGAATGTAAACAATGTGTAAATCGTAATCATAAATCCCCAAGACATATACAAATTTGAGTAAAGGGCAACACGGACCTCCGACAACGCGAAGGTAGGATCAAGTGCCATGGAGGAGTAAGCATCCTCTGCTGACCGGTCACACCCGCCGTGAGCCCTTAGTCGAAATTAGGTAAACGGGATTATCCGTAGTCAAAGTTTGTAGGAAAAATGACAGTCTAACAAAGGGTATGAAACAAATCATTCACCATATGTCCCAAAGACACTTTGTAATCGCAAACAAGGTCATTGTAGCGACCGTAAAATTTGCGAAATGACTTCAAACGAGATTCGTTATAACCCTGCAACGGCAATTTTTTGTCAGTAGTTGACCTCGCTTTAAAAAATTCTCATACGCATGGCAGGCTCTCGCGTATCGAATCAACTGGGAGATATACACACCATAAGCAGGCGAAAGTGGTATGTTACTCCATAGATATGGAAAGTTGATGATTGCAAAGTTGAAGTCATCACTCTTGTCATATAATGTAGTTGTCAGTCTGCCATTAGAGTCAATATTAAGTAAAATATGGAAAAATAAGCAATATTCGCTTATCAGTTTGTAATTCTATTGTCTCGAACAATGGCGGAAAAGACCCATTTTGTTTGGATATTCCATTTGATGGTCAACAACTTACGGAATTCGCACCTGCGACTAGAGGATATTCGAAAACTCCTCAAGAACTCAGTACCCATACCTTGTGAATTGCACCCAGTTCCTACACATCTATTGAAACAATGTATAGAGAGTGTCTTGCCAACCATCACTTCAAACATAAACTGGTCGGTGTTGGAATATTTAGTTTCTAGTGACTTTAAGCTGGCAATCGTTCAACTATTACTGAAAAAGTCAGCACTTGACAAAGAAATTTTAAATTACCGACCTGTGTCAAAGCTCTCGTTCGTTTCAAAGATTCTTGTAAAGGTTATTGTAAAACGAATCGATGCTCATATGGAAATGCATCAACTGTATGACAATGTTCAGTCCGCGTACAGAACAGGACACTCCACATAAACTGTAATAATGAAGGTCCATCATCGTATGTGCACTTGACAATAATAGCTATCTTTGTATTGCTCGATCTGCGGCTTACCTTCAGATCTCTCAACAACCTATCTCCAGTTTACATAAAAGACATTCTTAAAGTTTACCATCCCACACTATCATTACGATCCGAATCTCTGCATCTTCTCCGGGTACCTCGGACACGTACAAAAACATGGGGATCGACGCTTGGATAAGGCCGCATCGAGTCTGTGGAACTCTTTGCCTTTTAAACTCCGACAGTGTACTTGACTGTCAAGTTTTAAATTTAATCTCAAAACTTATCTTTTTAGATTAGCTTTTAATTTGTGATTGTTTTATTCAAATGAATTACTTTACCTGTAGTTTAGTATTATGATCATATCCTTTGTATGTACTTAATTATTCCTAAGGGTTGTTTTAAATTGTTTTATATGTTATGCATGGCAATAATTTCATTTCATAAGGCGCTAAATTTTATTCTATTTACATGTATAATGTATGTTCACATATATTTTATTATCTGTAAAGCGCTTTAGAAGACACAGGTCAATAGAGCGCAATATAAATCTATTGAATTACACTTAAATCTATTGAATTACAATTACAATCAGCACATGCAACAATTTCAACATTTTATTAAGAGAAAATTACCGCTGAAGACCTGCAAAATGAATCATACCAAAATAAACACGGGAAGATTTATCGAGAATTTGAATTCATTTTCCACAGGTTTCTCAATTACGATAATTCATTTATTCAATATTCAAAGGCTCGGTTTTAGTTCATATTTATGTACTTTTATACTTGAACTAATTCTAAAGATTTGATACAATGATATGTATGTAAAAGGAAGATATACAATGTATTCAGACTTGTATAAGATAGTCGGTGTTTTTTTCTGGATGGCATTTAAGTACAACTAAATATTTATCAAATAATTATATCCTACATGCATTTCAATGCCTAAGTTTTATTTTACAAACTGAATCATCATGACTGCTTGGCGTCCGATTTTCACAACAGCAGGGAATTCATTGTATAGGATATCTAAGTTTCAGAAGTCAAGTTTTAAATCCATTGTAATATAATTTCAATTTTTGTGACACGTGCTCTGATTTCTTTTAAGACCATTTTTTTTTCAAGACGTTAAAATGTTTGATTCGTAATGAACTATGAAGTCAGTTAGTCGACTCAGCAAAAATGGTAGAAATATGTCAAGCCCGTTCTGATAAACGCATCGATTATCTACACATTTTTAACAGAAAGAGAGTTGTTTGCCTAAGGATAGGTACAGATAATCGAGGATAAAGGTGGTACTATTTTGAAAGCGAACATTTTCTGTTAATGTCAATGCCAATAAAGATACATAAGTAATTTAGATGACCCCCCCCCCCCCCACTATTTCTGATAGGAGTGCACTGTAGCAAATGAGAAGAATGTAAGCTTAAAGTTATTTACCGAGGGACGATTCCCCTATTTAATTAATCGAAGTCTAGGGAAAAATTGAGTCGTCCGTTTTAGTTTATAAATATCCCCTTCCCCTTCCACAAAATGGATTTGAAGTTCAAGCAATCTCCTCTTTTTCATTTACGTGTCAAGAATGTTAGCCAATTTTTGCCTCCCGCTACCCCCCCCCCCCCCCCGAAAAGTAGTTGCCATATCCATGTACTCGTGCAAACAGCTTGATTTCAAAATCGCACAGACACAGCTCCTAATCTGAACATGCAGGACACAGCAAAGAAATACAGTTCTCCTGGTAGACATGTCACCCTACTCCTGGTAGACATGCCACCCTACTCCTGTAGACATGTCACCCTACTCCTGGTAGACATGTCACCCGACTCCTGTAGACATGAAACCCTACTCCTGGTAGACATGCCACCCTACTCCTGGTAGACACGTCACCCTACTCCTGGTAAACATGTCACCCTACTCCTGGTAGAGATGTCACCCTACTCCTGTAGACATGTCACCCTACTCCTGGTAGACACGTCACCCTACTCCTGGTAGACATGTCACCCTACTCCTGTAGACATGTCACCCTACTCCTGGTAGAAATGTCACCCTACTCCTGGTAGACATGTCACCCTACTCCTGGTAGACACGTCACCCTACTCCTGTAGACATGTCACCCTACTCCTGGTAGACATGTCACCCTACTCCTGGTAGACACGTCACCCTACTCCTGGTAGACACGTCACCCTTCTCCTGGTAGACATGTCACCCTACTCCTGTAGACATGTCACCCTACTCCTGGTAGAAATGTCACCATACTCCTGGTAGACATGTCACCCTACTCCTGGTAGACATGTCACCCGACTCCTGGTAGACACGTCACCCTACTCCTGGTAGACATGTCACCCTACTCCTGGTAGACATGTCACCCTACTCCTGGTAGACATGTCACCCTACTCCTGGTAGACACGTCACCCTACTCCTGGTAGACATGTCACCCTACTCCTGGAAGACATGTCACCCTACTTCTGGTAGACATGTCACCCTACTCCTGGTAGACACGTCACCCTACTCCTGGTAGACACGTCACCCTACTCCTGGTAGACATGTCACCCTACTCCTGGTAGACATGTCACCCTACTCCTGGTAGACATGTCACCCTACTCCTGGTAGACATGTCCCCCTACTCCTGGTAGACATGTAACCCTACTCCTGGTAGACACGTCAC
The DNA here is from genome assembly GCA_024699665.1 of Ostrea denselamellosa. Lineage (NCBI taxonomy): Eukaryota > Metazoa > Mollusca > Bivalvia > Ostreida > Ostreidae > Ostrea > Ostrea denselamellosa. Next base: position 767,017 of record JAMZEH010000008.1, on the reverse strand, counting down.
CCTACTCCTGGTAGACACGTCACCCTACTCCTGGTAGACATGTCACCCTACTCCAGGTAAACATGTCACCCTACTCCTGGTAGAGATGTCACCCTACTCCTGTAGACATGTCACCCTACTCCTGGTAGACACGTCCCCCTACTCCTGGTAGACATGTCACCCTACTCCTGTAGACATGTCACCCTACTCCTGGTAGAAATGTCACCCTACTCCTGGTAGACATGTCACCCTACTCCTGGTAGACACATCACCCTACTCCTGTAGACATGTCACCCTACTCCTGGTAGACATGTCACCCGACTCCTGGTAGACACGTCACCCTACTCCTGTAGACATGTCACCCTACTCCTGGTAGACATGTCACCCTACTCCTGGTAGACATGTCACCCTACTCCTGGTAGACACGTCACCCTACTCCTGGTAGACATGTCACCCTACTCCTGGAAGACATGTCACCCTACTTCTGGTAGACATGTCACCCTACTCCTGGTAGACACGTCACCCTACTCCTGGTAGACACGTCACCCTACTCCTGGTAGACATGTCACCCTACTCCTGGTAGACATGCCACCCTACTCCTGGTAGACATGTCACGCTACTCCTGGTAGACATGTCCCCCTACTCCTGGTAGACATGTCACCCTACTCCTGGTAGACACGTCACCCTACTCCTGGTAGACATGTCACCCTACTCCTGGTAGACATGTCACCCTACTCCTGGTAGACATGTCACCCTACTCCTGGTAGACATGTCACCCTACTCCTGGTAGACATGTCACGCTACTCCTGGTAGACACGTCACCCTACTCCTGGTAGACATGTCACCCTACTCCTGGTAGACACGTCACCCTACTCCTGTAGACATGTCACCCTACTCCTGTAGACATGTCACCCTACTCCTGGTAGACATGTCACCCTACTCCTGGTAGACACGTCACCCTACTCCTGTAGACATGTCACCCTACTCCTGGTAGACATGCCACCCTACTCCTGGTAGACATGTCACCCTACTCCTGGTAGACATGTCACCCTACTCCTGGTAGACATGTCACCCTACTCCTGTAGATATGTCACCCTACTCTAGTAGACACGTCACCCTACTCCTGGTAGACATGTCACGCTACTCCTGGTAGACACGTCACCCTACTCCTGTAGACATATCACCCTACTCCTGTAGACACGTCACCCTACTCCTGGTAGACATGCCACCCTACTCATGTAGACATGTCACCCTACTCCAGGTAGACATGTCACCCTACTCCTGGCAGACATGTCACCCTACTCCTGGTAGACACGTCACCCTACTCCTGTAGACATGTCACCCTACTCCTGGTAGACATGCCACCCTACTCCTGGTAGACATGTCACCCTACTCCTGGTAGACATGTCACCCTACTCCTGGTAGACATGTCACCCTACTCCTGGTAGACATGTCACCCTACTCCTGTAGATATGTCACCCTACTCCTGGTAGACATGTCACCCTACTCCTGTAGACATGTCACCCTACTCCTGGTAGACATGCCACCCTACTCCTGTAGACATGTCACCCTACTCCTGGTAGCCATGTCACCCTACTCCTGTAGACATGTCACCCTACTCCTGTAGATATGTCACCCTACTCCTGGTAGACATGTCACCCTACTCCTGGTAGACATGTCACCCTACTCCTGGTAGACATGTCACCCTACTCCTGGTAGACATGTCACCCTACTCCTGGTAGACATGTCACGCTACTCCTGGTAGACATGCCACCCTACTCCTGGTAGACATGTCACCCTACTCCTGGTAGACATGTCACCGTACTCCTGGTAGACATGCCACCCTACTCCTGGTAGACATGTCACCCTACTCCTGGTAGACATGTCACCCTACTCCTGGTAGACATGTCACCCTACTCCTGGTAGATATGCCACCCTACTCCTGTAGACATGCCACCCTACTCCTGGTAGACATGCCACCCTACTCCTGTAGACATGCCACCCTACTCCTGTAGACATGTCACCCTACTCCTGGTAGACACGTCACCCTACTCCTGGTAGACACGTCACCCTACTCCTGGTAGACATGTCCCCCTACTCCTGGTAGATATGCCACCCTACTCCTGGTAGACATGCCACCCTACTCCTGGTAGACATGCCACCCTACTCCTGGTAGACATGTCACCCTACTCCTGTAGACATGTCACGCTACTCCTGGTAGACATGCCACCCTACTCCTGGTAGACATGTCACCCTACTCCTGGTAGACATGCCACCCTATGAATTTGGACCGTATAATGTACATTGTATGGAAGGCAGACCTTCGCTTTGTTGATACATTGTTTTTCTAACATCAAAGACGATATCGATTATGCATGCATTAAAAAATCTGCTTCTAGGGCTATAAAGGAAACTTCTTATTTATACGGCATGTTGTAGAAATTCTGTTATTTATTTTTTCCAGTCATGTTGATACATTCGTCAGTGTAAATGAAGATACTAAAAATTGTGTAATTGAATTGATTATGAATTTTCTTTGAAGTACCGTTTACATTGCAATACATACTTTGATAGAAGACAATTATAGTAGATGAGTATTATAATCATTATATCAGTACAAGGAAACAAGGCTGTGCTGGTTGCTTTCCCTGAGATATGTCGAAAATTTTACTTCCTGTCTTCAGGTCCAAATGACTGTTTGATCTATAAATATGATATCAATAATTTTAAAAAATTGGAGTAAAGAAATAAAGATTTTTAGTAGTATATTGGAGGATATTCGTCGGGAATGTTAAAGTTTGAATCATTCAGATTTCTTGTTACGTAGTCTTTTTTTATTATTGGAAAGCAAACATTTCCATTGCAACTAAATGTCCATTTTCTTTTACTCACATATTTCAATTTATTGGATCTTAATATTTTAAAAACCTCGAAGATCCGGGTCTTAGAATGGATCCCCAGTACCCCTTGCTTGTTGTAAGAGGCAACTAAATGGGGCGGTCCTTCGGATGAGACCGTAAAAACCGAGGCCCCGTGTCACAGCAGGTGTGGCACGATGAAGATCCCTCTCTGCTCAAAGGCCAAAAGCGCCGAACATAGGCCTAAATTTTGCAGCCCTTCACCGGCAATGGATGGTGACGTCTCCATATCCGTGAAAGATTCTCATACGGGACATAAAACATTATCCCGCTTCAGACAAATTTGTAGATAATTGATTGGATGAGAGCTCATCACATGACGCCCTGAAATTTTCAATATTACGTCTCGGAGTCTCGACAAAAACCAGGATACCACATTTGAACAGTGTGCTGATATTATTGATTGATTATCTGGTGGTGAATGAAATTTGACATTTTATCACATATGCATAAAAAACATTGTAAAGGTCTTCAGCTGGATAAATTCGTCGGCTTCGCCTCACCCAATACGGATTTTATTTCACACCCTGGATGACTCTGTATTACGTCCCAAATGACTGTGTAACCAATAATATACATCAGTCATTGAAATTTAGAGATAAACTTTAAAAATGCATAGATCGAAGTAAAACCTCTATAGTCTTCAATAATACTTGATAAAGTAATGAATTCTCGTACATTCTTATGCGGGAAGAAATGCAAATCATTTAATTTGTAATCGAATAAAATGTTAGATTTTGTGTCTGTGACTGACCTTTCTAATTAAGATTGCACAATAATTTCTGTCTTAGGTCTAGGGTTAAGATCAGGGTGTGTATTCAGGATTAGGGAGTGGGTGTGCATTCGTGGTTAGGGTTGGATGTGTATTCCGGGTTAGGATTTGGATGTGTATTCAGGGTTAGGGTTAAGGTTAGGGTGTGTATTTAGGGTTAGGGTGTGGATGTGTATTCAGGGTTAGGGTATGCATGTGTATTTAGGGTTATGGTGTGGATGTGTATTCAGGGTTAGGGTTACGGTGGGGGTTAGGGTTAGCGTATGGATGCGTATTCAGTGTTAGGGTTTGGGTTAGGGCTAGGGTTAAGGATAGGATGTGTATTTAGGGTTAGGGTGTGGATGTGTATTCAGTGTTAGGGTGTGGATGTTTATTCAGGATTAGGGTGTGGGTGTGTATTCAGGGTTAGGAATTGGATGTGTTCAGGGTTAAGGTGTGGGTGTGTATTCAGTGTAAGGGTGTGGATGCGTATTCAGAGTGAAGGTTTGGGTGTGTATTCAGGGTTAGGGTGTGGATGTGTATTCAAGGTTAAGGTGTGGGTGTGTATTTAAGGGTTAGGGTGTGGGCGTGTATTCAGGGTTAGAGTGTGGTTGTGTGTTCAGGGTTAAGGTATGGGTGTGTATCCAGGGTTAAGGTTGGGGGTGTAATCATGGTTAGCGTGCGGATGTGTATTTAGGGTTAAGGTGTGGATGTGTATTCAGGGTTGGGGTGTGGGTGTGTATTGAAGGGTTATGGTGTGGGTGTGTATTCAGGGTTAGAGTGTGGGTGTGTATTCTGGGTTAAGGTGTGGGTGTGTAATCATGGTTAGGGTGTGGATGTGTATTCAGGGTTAGGGTGTGGATGTGTATTCAGGGTTAGTTAGGGTGTAGATGTGTATTCAGGGTTAGGGTGTGGATGTGTATTCAGGGTTAGGGTGTGGGTGTGTATTCAGGGTTAGGGTGTGGGTTAGGGTTAGAGTGCGGATCCGTATTACCTCATTATTATGGTGTCCGAATTGGGGATGCAGATTTAATTATGGCGAGTTACATCCACTTTGTATAAGTACATTCCGTATGGAGTACAGTGAAACGGCTAATGACCTCTGTGACGTAAAAGGTTATCAAAGCAATTTGCAATAGGCGCTTACGCCTAAAATACATGTACGTAAGATACATGCTTCATGCTTTCAAAAAATGAAATTTATATATCATATTTACATTCTATTATGCTTTCTGTCGGAATATTCTCAGCTGACATTCTGTCGGAATATTCCTAGTCAAAATATTCTGTCAGAGGGTTCAGAATATTTTGTCAGCATATTCCCAGTCTGTCAGAATATTCACAGTCTGTCGGAATATTCCCAGTCTATCGGAATATTCTCAGTTGACATTCTGTCGGAATATCCCTAGTCAAAATATTCTGTCAGAGGGTTCAGAATATTCTGTCAGAATATTCCCAGTCTATCGGAATGTTCCCAGTCTGTCGGAATGTTCCCAGTCTGTCGGAATGTTCCCAGTCTGTCGGAATGTTCCCAGTCTGTCGGAATATTCCTGATTGTTATTCTGTCGGAATATCCCCAGTCGTTATATACTACCGGTATATGAAGATTCATGCTTGCATTGTTTACAGGTACAGTGTGTTCATATTGGGAAATGGTTATCGTAAAATTTAGTAAAGATATCAAAGGCAAAAACATTGGAAATGTTAATATTTATTACGATAAAACCATTTGACTACATGTACATTATTAGCTTGAAATATCAGGAAAGTCATACATGCATTGGTCTTTGACTTGAAAGAGGTTCATATACCATGCCAAAAGAGAAGATTGTGAATGTTTCTTTCTATAATGTTTGCTTAGTTTCTTTTCATTTGTGTAAAGCAGTGTTAATAGAGATGTTATATTTTAGTGTGGGGTCACGATTTGTGAGTGACATGTCACAGACGGCGGGGGAAACCGTCCGCATGATCACAGAAGATAAAGTCGACCTGCTTCTAGGACACCCTTCATCAAAACGTAAGATGTACATTTGTAACACATTTAATCATAGTATTCTAACTCATCGACTATACGGATATCCACCCACCCCAGACCCCCGATATTTTTATTTGTGTTTATTATTTATTCACTGTCCTAATGTAGGCAAGTAACCACTGGATTAAGTTTGCAGACATGTGATAAATTTACGGTACAAGTTGTTGAAATCCAGTAACCGAATCACAAAATAAAAACAAATTCAGCGTGTGAGTAACAAAATTTTCTACAAAAGTATGTTTTGGTTTCGCGCATTTTCAAATCAAATTATAATACAACTCAATCAATTTCACAACAATGTCACACCTAAGGAATTCATTAATAACTTGCTTCGTTATCTCTCTAGTATCCAGGTATTATATATAGTTGTCTAAGTCCATAGCTATCCCGGTAAACTTTTAAATTTTCGTCTGTGGTGTAGTGTGGGGCGTCATACTGATGATAGTGGGAGGTCTGGGAAATACTACACTGTTTTCTGATGTACTGGCCTGTGGTGTAGTGTGGGGCGTCATACTGATGATAGTGGGAGGTCTGGGAAATACTACACTGTTTTCTGATGTACTGGTCTGTGGTGTAGTGTGGGGCGTCATACTGATGATAGTGGGAGATCTGGGAAATACTACACTGTTTTCTGTTGTACTGGTCTGTGGTGTAGTGTGGGACATCATACTGATGATAGTGGGAGGTCTGGGAAATACTACACTGTTTTCTGTTGTACTGGTCTGTGGTGTAGTGTGGGGCGTCATACTGATGATAGTGGGAGGTCTGGGTAATACTACATTTTTCTGATGTACTGGTCTGTGGTGTAGTGTGGGGCGTCATACTGATGATAGTGGGGGGTCTGGGAAATACTACACTGTTTTCTGTTGTACTGGTCTGTGGTGTAGTGTGGGACATCATACTGATGATAGTGGGAGGTCTGGGAAATACTACACTGTTTTCTGATGTACTGGCCTGTGGTGTAGTGTGGGGCGTCATACTGATGATAGTGGGAGGTCTGGGAAATACTACACTGTTTTCTGTTGTACTGGTCTGTGGTGTAGTGTGGGACATCATACTGATGATAGTGGGAGGTCTGGGAAATACTACACTGTTTTCTGATGTACTGGCCTGTGGTGTAGTGTGGGGCATCATACTGATGATAGTGGGAGGTCTGGGAAATACTACACTGTTTTCTGTTGTACTGGTCTGTGGTGTAGTGTGGGACATCATACTGATGATAGTGGGAGGTCTGGGAAATACTACACTGTTTTCTGTTGTACTGGTCTGTGGTGTAGTGTGGGACATCATACTGATGATAGTGGGAGTTCTGGGAAATACTACACTGTTTTCTGATGTACTGGTCTGTGGTGTAGTGTGGGGCGTCATACTGATGATAGTGGGAGATCTGGGAAATACTACACTGTTTTCTGTTGTACTGGTCTGTGGTGTAGTGTGGGACATCATACTGATGATAGTGGGAGGTCTGGGAAATACTACACTGTTTTCTGTTGTACTGGTCTGTGGTGTAGTGTGGGGCGTCATACTGATGATAGTGGGAGGTCTGGGTAATACTACATTTTTCTGATGTACTGGTCTGTGGTGTAGTGTGGGGCGTCATACTGATGATAGTGGGGGGTCTGGGAAATACTACACTGTTTTCTGTTGTACTGGTCTGTGGTGTAGTGTGGGACATCATACTGATGATAGTGGGAGGTCTGGGAAATACTACACTGTTTTCTGATGTACTGGCCTGTGGTGTAGTGTGGGGCGTCATACTGATGATAGTGGGAGGTCTGGGAAATACTACACTGTTTTCTGTTGTACTGGTCTGTGGTGTAGTGTGGGACATCATACTGATGATAGTGGGAGGTCTGGGAAATACTACACTGTTTTCTGATGTACTGGCCTGTGGTGTAGTGTGGGGCATCATACTGATGATAGTGGGAGGTCTGGGAAATACTACACTGTTTTCTGTTGTACTGGTCTGTGGTGTAGTGTGGGACATCATACTGATGATAGTGGGAGGTCTGGGAAATACTACACTGTTTTCTGTTGTACTGGTCTGTGGTGTAGTGTGGGACATCATACTGATGATAGTGGGAGTTCTGGGAAATACTACACTGTTTTCTGTTGTACTGGTCTGTGGTGTAGTGTGGGGGGTCATATTGATGATAGTGGGAGGTCTGGGTAATACTACATTTTTCTGTTGTACTGGTCTGTGGTGTAGTGTGGGACATCATACTGATGATAGTGGGAGGTCTGGGAAATGCTAGACTGTTTTCGGATGTACTGGTCTGTGGTGTAGTGTGGGGCGTCATATTGATGATAGTGGGAGGTCTGGGTAATACTACATTTTTCTGATGTACTGGTCTGTGGTGTAGTGTGGGGCGTCATACTGATGATAGTGGGGGTTCTGGGAAATGCTAGACTGTTTTCTGATGTACTGGTCTGTACTTTCGCCATCTGTTAAGTCAAGCAGACGGCTACGTTAATGTGATATGTACAGGTGATTCTTCAATACTCCAAATCCCCAAGACTACAACTAAATTTCCAGTGATCGAGAATTTGACTTTTCAAACATCTGGAAATCTGTATTTTTATGTTCAAATTTAACTTTTACATTAACAGCATTTAACTTTTGTCAATCGTGTGAGAGTGATGCAATTCATAAGCATAATCTTAAATTTCATAGAGACAGATTATAGTAGTAGTTTACCCCTGTGAATATCAACTTTGTAACACAGACTATTTATTAAGATACCAAACAAATTGTTAATGATATAACATTAAGAAATCGAAGGACAAAGTTAGTGAAGAATATTGCTTCTTGACTTCGTTATTGATTCCCCGATCTTGTGACGTCATAGAAGTATTTTTTTTTTTGAAGTTATGAATCAAAACAGTGTAACAAACGTTTTTGCAAATGGATGAGTTTTTTTGGATGAAGATCTGGAATTTGTTTTACAACGAAATCAATTTAAACCTGCCATAAATATGAAACTGAAACACGGTAATAGTTCATTCCAAACTGGATCTGTGTAATACGCGACGCTGACTGGTGAAATTGTATGGGTCAGAATATACCTACTGGTAGCAAATATCAATCGCACGATTCAAAGATATAACAATTAATTCACAATTATATACAGAAAAATATCTCAAAGGAAAAAATGAATACTAACTTTCACGGCACGGTGTCCGTTTTTTGTTGTTTTGTTGTTTGTTTTTTTTTGTTTTTTTTTAACCGCTGAGCTGCATTCACATAAGGAAATACGCTGTTTATATATCGAAATCCGCCGTGAAGTACAGTCTCCAGTAATGTAATATCCAAAGTAATTCTCCAGAGTCATTATTACTACAAACTTTACAGTATATTTACACTAAAAAAAGTTTCTGGATAACAGTATACAAAACCAGTAAACGGGTGTTGCATCACCTTTTTATTTAACTCTACCAAACGTCGTTCTAAAATTGAATTTTGTGAAGGTAACATTTGTCAATTAACAATATCAATTAAAAAATTATACACACGAAAACAAATAGAGTAAAGTGTACTGTGTAGGTAATAATAATGAAAATGATTTAGAAAAATGTGTTATTCCCATACACGTGTTTGTAAATGGAGTGTGCGACCGGAAACACAGTCTAACATGAATTGGATTGTTCCACTGCCCAAAAAATATCCCCTTTGACAAAAATATCTGCTTGCCTTTTTATTTTTGTATTTTATGTTGATGAGTCTTTATTCAGGGGGTTTATGACTCAATTTATCCGATACACGAGAGAATGTTCTGCGAATGATCAAAATGTAAAATTGAAGCAAGTTACTGACAAACTAGTTGATGTTACAGGGTTTTCAATAGCATTTCGCAAATTCTATGGTCGTTATAACGATCTTTAAAATACACCATGCCATTAGGTAGAATGCTTTCTGAAGTGTTTCATACCAGTTATTAGACCGTTTCTGACTTGCACCAGCTCCGTTGCTAAGTACTTTGGTACTAGCAAGAGTTACGGATAAAAATTAACTGTGATAAAATTAAGAAATTCATTTCAAAATTAAGAATTATCTCCCTCACGCATAGCTCTGATCCTTTTCCGAATTTGGCTCCACAATTTAGTATTGTTGGTTCTTTCAGCTTTTCCAAGTTTACTCTTATTTCGGATTTTCAACATTTTTGACTTGAGCATCACCGAAGAGACCTTATTTGTCAAAATGCGCATCTGCTGCATCAAAATTTGTACCATTTATGTTTTATATTATTAAATATGACTACGTATTGCTCCGTTTACCTGATCAAGATATAACACTCATGACGGGTGTGCACGAATACGTTTTCCTCCTAAGCACCCACTCCCACCTCTGGTATGTCCAGGGGTCCGTGTGTGCCCTACATTTATTTTTTATTCGTTATGTTGGTTCGTTGGCTATATATTGTTTAACGCCCCGCTTGAGAATCTTCAATCTGATTAAAATCAGATTTTTGATCCGCTCCTATAATGTTATGACGCTAGTGTAGCGACTCCGTGGCTGAGTGGTTAGAGCATTGCGCTCAAAATTACAAGACCACTCACCTCTAGTCGGCCCGGGTTCGATTCTCGTTTGCGCCAATATATGTGAGAAAGTTTGCCAATTTACTTTAGGAAGGTAGGTGATACCTTCCCGGGTACATAGTATTTGGGTTCTCTCCTCCACCAATAAAAACTGGACGCCACCAGATAACTGAAAAATTGTTGAGAGTGGTGGAAAATAACAATTAATCAATCAATCAATATTACGTTTGTAAGATTATACTAAAGAAAATGACATAAACATCATTATTCACATAAAAATCACAATTTAATCAACATGAAGAATAAAATAAATTGAGCTAGAAGATTTTGGTCTTGTGGTAAGTTTTTTGTTTTTTGGTTGGTTGTTTTTTTTTTGTGTGTTTTTTTTTTTGTTTTTTTTTTTTTGTAAAACATTATTCTGTTTCTTATAGCCATATTTTTTAGCTCACCTGAGCCGAAGACTAAACAAGTGAACTTTCCTAATCAAAACTTGCCGTAGTTGTTGTCGGTGTCGTCTGCGTTGGTGTAAACTTTTGACTCTTTCATCTTCCTCTCCAGAACCACTGGGCCAATTTCAATCAACCGCCAAAAGCATTCATGGGTGAAGTGGATTCAAGCTTGTTCAAATGAAGGGCAACGCCCTGCACCAAGGGAAGATAATAGCAAAATAGTGACAAATTATTGACAAATTTTAAAAATCGTCTTCTACAGAACCAGCAGGCCAACATCAATCAATTTTAGTAAAAGTCATCCTTGGGTGAAGGGAATTCAAGATTGCTTAAATGAAAGGCCATTCACTCATCAAAATGGAGATAATCACAAATTTGCAAAACTAGGGTATGGTCATTTAAAAATATTCTCCAGAACCACTAGGCCAGTAAATTTCAGATTTACACGGACGCTTTCGTACATGGTACAAATGGAAATTTATTAAAATCATGGTCCCTGAAGGTAAGATTGGTCACAATAGGGGATCAAAGTTATATATGTGAAAATATAGGAAACGATCTTTAAAAATCTTCTCCTCCAGACCCACTGGGTCAATTTTAATCACACTTGGTACTAATCATATTTGGGTGAAGTTAATTCTAGTTGTTCAAATGAAGGGTCAAATGGTAGATAATCACAAAATACGGTTGGGTCATTTAAAAATCTTGTCAAGAACCACTGGTCCAGTATATTTCAAATTCTCATGGAAACTTTTTTGCATAGTTCAAATACAGGTTTGTTAAAACATTGTCCCCGGAGGTAGTGTGGGGCCACAATAGCAGATCAAAGCTTTATATACGAAAATGTAAGGAAAATCGTTTGTTTGTTTAACGTCCCGTCGAGAATTTTTCACTTATACTAAGACGTCACAAGATGTAGGTGAAGTACCACAAATTTAGAGCTATGCTTAGCGCTCAGGGCCGTAGCAGTGAGGGTTCTTTAACGTGTCAACGCTTGCCGTGACACGGGACCTCCGTTTGTAAGGTCATTTTCGAAAGACCCGTGATTCTCACCTTTAAATGCCGAGCGTTTCGTGAAGGAGCCATCACTACCGATTTCCACGCCATGGTTTGACGCGGCCATGACACGAATGGGACTCCAACTCACGACCTCCCGGTTACAAATTGAACGCTCTAACCACAGAGCTACCGCGACGGGTTAAAGTCTTCTTCTCCAGAATCACAGGTCCAATTCAGATCAAACTTGGTACAAATTATTCTTGCTAGAAGGGCATTTACGTTTGTTCAAATGAAAGGTCATGCCTTCTTCAAAGATAATCACAAAAGTGCAAAAATAGGGTGAAGTCATTTAAAAATCTTTTCAAGAACCACTGGGTCAGTAAAGTGCAAATTTACAATGAAGCTATCTTACATAGTGTAGATTCACATTCATTAAAATCATGGTCATCGGTGGTAGGGTGGGGCCATAATAGGGAATCAAAGATTTATATGCGAAAATATAGGGGAGAAATCTTTAAAAATCATATCCAGAACCACAGGGCCAATTTCATTTAAACTGGGTACAAATCATCCTTGGGTGAAGGGCATTCAAGATTATTCAAAAGAAGGGTCATGCTCCTTCAAAGAGTAGAGTACAAATCTTGTTCCCAAGAACCACTGGGCCAGAAAAGTTACAAGGAGGTAGGGCTGGGCCACACGAGCGGATCAAAGTTTTACGTGCGAATATATAGTAAAAATCTTTGGCTCAAGATGATTCAAGTGAGCGATGTGGCCCATGAGCCTCTTGTTGAGTATATTGACATTTCGTAGAATTAGAAATTTACTTAATATTGCTTGATACCATAATCAATTAGTTTCGTATTATCCACTTAATTATATTTTATTGTAGAATATTATAGCAGATCAGTATATACAAAGTTTTATCTAAAATCAGGACATTATTGTATTGTGTGAGCCCACAGTGTGCAAGCCAGCATTGTGTGAGCCAGCAGTGAGTGAGTCAGCATTTGTGACTTAGCAATGTGTAAACCAGCATTTTGTCAGCCAGGATTGTGTGAGCCAGCAGTGAGTGAGTCAGCATTTGTGAGTTAGCAGTGTGTAAACCAGCATTTTGTGAACCAGCATTGTGTGAGCCAGCAGTGAGTGAGTCAGCATTTGTGAGTTAGCAGTGTGTAAACCAGCATTTTGTGAACCAGTATTGTGTGACCCAAAATTGTTCGGTAAGACTAATGTGTTGCCTTGTCTGTGGTTTTGTATAGATGGTGTCACAGCAGGCTGCGGAACGCCGTTTTTATACCAATGAGCATTTTCCATTTAACATGGCCAATTGGAAGCATTTTTGTTTTAATCGCACCCAAAGCCATGACACTACCTCCACAAAATCTCGTTCAAGCAGGCATTGTGTATGTAGCCTTCATACACACGCCGGTAAACTGTTGTCTGCATTACTAACGTTGAAGCTTGATTCGTCATCTCTACTTTTGGTGTTGAGTTACACGCTGTCTAGCCCATTGCACTCTGTAAAGTTGAATGGGATTAAGTTGTAAACATTCCTAAGGTCTTCAGAGAATGTCATGACATGTCAATATTCGAGAAAATGTTCTGCGGTATATCGTCCTAGCCTGGCGTCCTGTTGTTTGCCTAGCCATTGTCACGGCAGCCATGTCAACCTATCCTGAAAGTAGCTTTGCCGTATGAACGCCCGTTAACTGTATGTTGTCACAAATGGTGGACCAGGTTGGGCGATGGAATCATGGACCCTGTTTGGTGATGACGTCAATCGACTTATCGTGTAAGGGTGAAAGTTTATACGTCTGGCTACTTTCCGTTAACGGAGTCCTGTTTGTACTATACCAAGTACTGAATTTCGCTTTATAATAGGCATTGCTTAAATTCCTTTTTTTATTTTGTTGTTGTTGTTGTAAGTGCATTTACCATCAACAACAGAATTGTATCCTGATAACAAGACTTGTTTGGTTTTACCTTTTAGCTTTTGAATAGCATCTGGAAAATTATGTGCAGGGTTAGGGTTAGGGTTAGGGTTATATGGGGGGAATTTAGGTTTCTTGGAAAATCACTGAATTTGCTAAATGCTTACTTTAAACGAGGTTGTTGACACCCCTGTAACGTAACGTGTTTACTTGTAAGACCATTTGTTGATACCAATGACATATATTTCCTTGCCGTCATTCCTTTTGTAATTCTAAAATACTACGATTGATATGCATGCATCTAGAACTGTAGACAGTAATGAATACTTACACTGATGGGATTCGTTGTTGCTAGAAGTCTTTTACACGATGTACATGCCAGTTTCCATTTAGTTTCATTTAAATACTAATTCATGATTTCATCTTATATATCAGGCAATCTTGGGGCCGCCTATGTGACACCGTACTACAATTTGCCCCATATCTCTTGGGAAGCTAACGATCCAACTTTCGAGAAGAAGAACATTTTTCGGACCCTGATACGACTGTCCGCAACGTTTAACAAAGCCGGACTAGCTGTGGCAGCGCTGTTCACCAAATTCAAGTGGAATATAACTGCAATATTGATACAGGCATCTAGTGGTGAATAGATTTCTACAACCTCTGATAAAATGTTTTACACAACTGTGAATAGTAAATGCCAGATAATATAATACTGTAAAACGAGAACATTTGATGCATATGCGTTTTAGCACACACGCAATTACCAAGAAATTGTTGCAAATGGATTTTAGCTGACCTGCGATTTGTTGCAAAATACATTTGGCGCAGAGTCTGTGGTTTCATTAACACCTATTTTTCCCCGTGGTCAGTCAAGCGTACACTCAATAACTTCCGATCAATTTTTTAACTCACGACTAGTATTCAAGTAAATATGCGAACAAAGAATGATAGAGTGTATTAAAAAAGAGTTTGCTGTGTTCATTTTATTCTCGATGACAGTGTGTCTTTCATATTTCTCAAACTCTCCATGCTGACGACTGTCCATGCCATGTGGCTTGTCCGAGCGAAATTAAAGACAAAATGGGTTTTTTAAATTAATTTCTTTAAACTGTCAGTCATTTGAGAGCACGAGAAGTGCAAATGACAATACCTTTATATCTTCGTATAACATCATGACATATAGATATAGTCCAAGAAATGATTCTGCACTCGTAATGTTTAAACAGGGTTTTGTTTGGAATATATAGAAAATTGCAGAGGTAATGAAGACACATTTATACGCACTGTTAGCGTGCAAAAATCAACACTTTCAAGTTATACGCTTTAACGGCGGGACACAAGTGAATGGCACATTGGGGAGAAAGCCTTGGAGGTATAAATAATGAGTACATAAAAGATCTCACCCCCTCCATTACCTGATCCGTGTCTACTTAGATAAGCAATCGCTGTTCGCCTTTGTTAGTATGTAAGCAAAATACCGCGGCCTTCCGACATTACATAAGCGGATGATTCAGGAGTACTTATTATAAGTACAGAATGTACTAAAACATACTTTTCAAATGGAAACTCTTTGGTACACCAGGTGAGTTGCGCTACTGACGCTAAGTGGAGCAGCGCCCACAATTTTCTCGGTTTACAGTCTTGATATGATTTTTAAGGCTTTTGGTACTAGCTGTTTCACTAGCTTGTCTCGGATCGTCTATTTTACAGACTTGTGTTTGCATGCGATGAATGGTTTCCTTACGAAGGTTACAGAGTATAAGATCACTGTCGCTTCCTATCAGCGTTTTGACGAAGACCCATCAGACAGTCAGATTGATGACTATCTGCGCATTATCAAGAAATCAGCGAGAAGTATGAAAATGGATTGTATTTTGCTCTCAGTATTTTTTAACATTTGATTACAATTTTATTGCAAGAAATATCTTTGAAGTCCATACTAGGTTAATGCTGAATCTTTGATTACTTTGATGTGATATCTTAAGATTTTACGACACTCAATATAATCCCAGGAGTGCATTATATAACATGGTATTTTCTTTCTTTAGTTGTGTTTATGTGTGCAGGGAAAACAAATTTCCGTAACATAATCTTACGAGCGCATTACAACGGCATGACAGGCGGAGATTACGTTTTTATTGATTCCAACTTCAAATCGAATGACAATTTATACCGATACAGAGTATGGTACAATAACGACTCCAATGACGTCATAGCACGAGAAGCATTTCGTCACGTTATTCATGTGAGTTAATGAATGAATTGTTTGACTGCGTATTAAGATTCATATTTTTTATTAATTTAATTTCTTGTACATTTTGTTTAGGTATGGATTGCTTAATATAAAACTGGAATCAAAAACCTTGACTATTTAGAAGTTAAATATCGTATAACGATTTTGACGGGTTTAAAATTTAGCGAAGGGAGTAGATATATGTAGAGGTAGGCGAATTATTTTTACGACTGTGTTTGGTGATTGAAATGAAATATAATATTGTTGATATATTTGTAAATATAAAAGGTTCAAATTTGATGACCATTGTATTGGTGATTCAGAACTCTCAAATTAGCACCCCGCGAAAATGCCCCGCTGTACGGCAGGTGAAATACAAGCTTTACAATAAATATCACTGTTATAAAGGTTAAATGAGTTAATTTATTGCATGTTTGAATTCAGATAACTCAAGTCAGATGGTATGACGAGTCCAGCAAGGAACGCCACTTGGAACTCTATAGAGCAATACCACAAAGAATGACCGAGATGCCCTGGAATGACTCCACTGCACTCGATGAGGGCATATTGGTATATAGATAATGTTCTTACTATATGTCTATTAGTTTTCAAACACTGTATCAACGAACAATCGTAACTGTAAATGAGATTCAATGATTGAATATAAACACAGCGTCTTTCCATTACCTCAGCCTTCCACTTCATCTGCTACTCTGCACGATTCAATGTACCTTGCCGTTCTGTGGTGGGAGCATTGTTATAACAACGGACTGGACCATCGCAACGGGACGGGGCTGTTTGAGTTCACACATAATCTTACTTATAATGGTAAGAATAGCAGCGGTAGTGTAGTGAGTTTAAGCAAAATAACACTACATAGGTAGTAGATTTTAATCATAGTAAAGAGACAGGTGCAGCTGTCATTATGGTGGATCCAAGTCATATTTCTTAAGGTATGAAGCTAATTTTGATCTATGTTATACGATATAATGTACCCTGGTGCAATTTACGCTTTATAATCCTCGAAGCGATGGGACGAGACGTCATGCAATACACATTTTGTAAGACATGACGTATTTTTGTACTTAGATAGGCAAATCAAGTAATTTCTCTCTCTCTCTCTCTCTCTCTCTCTCTCTCTCTCTCTCTCTCTCTCTCTCTCTCTCTCTCTCTCTCTCTCTCTCTCTCGTAAAAAATCTTTATAATGAAACCACAAACTTTGCAAATACTTGATTATCATTATTTCGCATATGATATTGATGTGTCAAAATTCGTATAGAATTTTTATTAGTATTTTGTGTATTACTACTTGTAAGAAAATATACGTCTTGTTTTAAATAATGAAAAAAAATGTGTATAAAAAATAAATGTTATTGTACACGATTTTAATTCATAGAAGCCTTACAACTTTAGAACGAGAACTGCAAAAAGTAGTGCCGTCTTCGTTGTCAAGGGGGCGTCTCCCCATACCAAGTTGCATTATACAATATAAACTATTTTTTCAGAATGCTTAGCTAATCAAATTGCGTGTTACAATTAGATTTAAATTATTAATGTATAATAAGTAATTTTAGGAACGTAAATTGTCAGTAGCCGGAGAACAGTTGTAGAGCGTTCTCTTCGTCACTGGGAGGTCGTGAGTTCGAGTCCCGCTCGTGTTATGGCCACGTCAAACCTAAGACATAAATATAGGTAGCGATTGCTCCTTCGACAAACGCTCGTCATTTAACAGTGAATATCACAACTTTTGGGTTTCACCGTGTCCGACAGGGTGTGGAACCTTAAAGAACCCTCACTTCTCCTGTCCTGAGCATAGGTCTACATTTGTGGTATTTCATATACAGCTGGTGACATCTCAACATGATTGAAGTATTCTCAAAGGGACGTAAAACAAACGAGCAAAACGTACTTAAATTTCTATTTTCCTTGATCTTGTGGTGATGCAGGACAAACAAACTACATGGTCAATTTTTTGAAACAATGTGACTGGAGACGATACCTGCCGCATTCTCCTGTCGTGTTTCATCCGAATCCAGTATTTTTACCTTACGTATATTTAGTCTTTTCTTATTCAGTATGCGCAGCCAGATATTCATAGTTCAATACAAACATTTTATATTAAAGGGGCGAGTGGTAGCATTCACTTTGATGGCAATGGGGATAAGCAGCCCATGTTCTGGGTAGAGGATCTGAGAAATACAATTGACGATTCCAGGATCTTTGCCATTGTAAAGACGTATCAAGCGAAGTCAGAGGTTTGTCAATACTGGGATATGTTACTCTCTTTGAGACGGCCATTACTGCCAAATGTTGCCTCTCGAATTTTTTGAAATGCATTAAAGCTTAATCAATGAATGAAAAATATAATCTAAATATGTAATGTGTATTATACGTTATATCAAACGCATTCGACTCATATAGTGAAATGAACATCACATCCCTTCAAAGTGCTCTCCGCGGTTTGAAATACATAATTTCAATCTCTGAATCCATTTATGAAATGCATCACGGTACGGTGATTTAGGAAGACCTCTGGGGCACTGACTTATGACTGAGCCAAGGGCTTGTCGAGACTTTCAACGACGACCAAATAAGAACTTTTTAAGTTTTGGGAAAATCTGGAGGGTATGGTGGGTGTGGCAAGACCGTAACCTTCTCCGACTTCACAAATTGCTTCACAAGCTCTGATGTATGTGATGGAGCATTATCATGATTTAGACGAACATGCCTAAATCCAGACACAGGGCGTCGTTTATAATCATATTTCGTGGGCTTTTTTAGTATAACATCTCGGTAATATCGACCGGTAACACTTTTAAAACCTTCTTTGTGCTTATGACTCTTTTAGCAACTACAGGCCTTCAACCATGTTTAGTTAGACATAATTTGTTTCCAATTTTTCTTACTGGTTTGAAATAGTGAACCCATGTTTCGTCACCAAGAGCAATGTTTGCAAATTGTCCTTGATTGAATTTGGGAAACATTTTGAGGAATCACTTAGCAGTTTATACCCGTACCTATTTTTGGTCATCTGTCAATATATGCAGTATCCATCTGGCAGAAATCTTTCGTACTTTCAAAATACACTTCAAAATTAAATGCACAAGCGATAGCGGTATGCAAACAGATTTGGCAATACCACGTATTGTGTACATGCCATCACTTTCAATTATTTCCCAGACTTTTGAGACATTTACCTTGCCTGTTACCGTCCCAATTCAGCCAGATTTTGCTGACACTTTCACGGACTCTGTGCTAGTCAGAAATTTTTTTTCTCCACCTACGAACTGTCTCATAACATACCTTATCAGATCCATAAACTCAATTCAGTTAAAAAAATCTGATTACCGAATGGACGAGTTTTGTATAATTTCTAAGTTCTTAAATATTCTCCACCCGTTTCCCAACCATTTTTACAACAGTGGTCAACGACTAGCTGTAATGAAATGACTATAAGTTTAAAACTATATTGAGCTGAAGGCTCATGTTTGTACCATTGGATAGGTATTGAATAGAGCTATTCACGAGATTTATCATCCACGAAATCGTGCAAAGGGTTATCACGTTGTGGTACATTACACATTACATATCGAACAGCCCTTATATTTTTGAAAGGTTAATTTTGATTTTAGGAATGTCATCTATTAATCGCTTTGCAACCGGGAGGCAGATTGATTTTCGATCCCGGCCGGTATACGCTATACCGGGAGGCAGATTGATTTTCGATCCCGGCCGGTATACGCTATACCGGGAGGCAGATTGATTTTCGATCCCGGCCGGTATACGCTATACCGGGAGGCAGATTGATTTTCGATCCCGGCCGGTATACGCTACAGCTTAACTACGTGTATTTGTCGGTAGTTATTGTCATTTTGCCAAGATTCCTGCATTAATTAAAAGTTGGGGTCTTTTTGATATGACCTAAAATAAATCCGGTCCATCCGCAAGACGGGGTTAGGGTTAGGGATTAGAATCGTTTAACAGACTCTGGGCTGTCAGTGGGATTAGAATCGTATAACAGACTCTGGACTGTCGGTGGGAACCGGTCGCGGCAGCTCAGTGGTTAGAGCGTTCGCTTCGTAACCGAGAGGTTGTGAGTTCAAGCCCCGCACGTGTCATGGCCGCGTCAAACCTAAGACGAAAAATAGGTAGTGATTGCTCTTTCGCCAAACGCTTGGCATATAGAATTGAGAATCACGGGTCTTTCGGATATGACCTTAAAAACGGAGGTCCCGTGTCACGGTAGGCGTTGGCACGTTCAGGAACCCTCACTGCTACGGCCCTGAGCGCTAAGCATAGGTCTAAATTGTGGTATTCACCTACAGCTGGTGACGTCTCAATATGAGTGAAAAATTCTCGACGGGACGTAAAACAAACAATCAAACAAATCAATGATATTAGAATTGTATAACAGATTCTGGGAAGTCATTGGGATGACAATCGCACAACAGACTCTGGGCTGTCAGTGGGATGAGAATCATACAACACACTCTGAGATGACAATCGTATAATAGTTTAAGGGTTGTTATTGGGATTAGAATACTCTTCAGTAATGCTCAAGTTAAAAACGTTGGAATTCAAAAAAAAACGAAAAAGAAAAGAAAAAAAAACTGAAAGAACCCACATAATGAAGCCAAATCCGACAAAGGATCAGAGCTATGCATGAGGGAGAAAATCTTTAATTTTGAAAGGAATTTCTTAATTTTATCCTAGCAAATTTTATCCCATCAATTTTTATCCCAGCAAATTTTATCCGTAATTCCTGCTAGTACCGAATTACTTACAAATGGTTTGTTAAATACCCTCCAGGACTAACAGTCATGCAGAGGCATCGACCCAGTGGTTGTAATATAAAACATAAACGATACCAATTCTGATGCACCAGATGCGCATTTCGACAAATAATGTCTCTTCAGTGCTGAGCTAGTTAAAAAACGTTGGAAATTTGAAATAAGAACAGGATGTCATTGGAATGACAATCGTATAACAAACTCCATACTGTCAATGGGATTAGAATTGTAGAACAGATTCTGGGATGTTCCCACAAATCTAGTGAACCGTGAAAGAAAACTTTAACTATGATCCTGACGGTAACCCTAACTCTAACCCTGACGGTAAGGGATTCCAGAACTTGTAAGTATTCGTTATCTTTCACATGAAAGTTTGAAAACTAAAAGCAGACAATGACTTTGCGATAGATGTCATTATTGTACGTTTGACAAAATGAAGGTGAAAACTGTAACTTAAATCTAGTACACAAAAATATTCCTTTTAGTATTCTTGACGTTTGACCTGTTACCGTGGAACCCGAGAATACCCAAGTATTATGGAAGTAATCAGACTTAAGTCAAATAAGATTGGATGGATGTAAGAAATCTTGTATACAAAAACGTTATGATTTATTACCTTCAGTTACCTTGAATTCCACCTGTAGCCATGAAAACAATAGCAAACGAAGTAAGATTGCCGGCTACTATTCCCCCTTATTGGGTTGTAATGTATGTAACATTTGGTGAGACAAAATCTGAATTTTACTTCCTTGAACTTGGCCTGTAATCTTTACAACCATTGGACTCACTGTCTGTATCTATCAAGGGTGATGTAAATAGATTAAAGGATGTAAATAAAACTCTCACATAGTAAAGAAGATGTATTGCACGAGTAGTTTACTGTATCCCTCTGTAACTCTGTTGTCAGGACATAAGGAAACACAAACAAACTAATATCTTTACGTCAGCAACAACCTTCTGTTGTCAGGACATAAGGAAACACAAACAAACTAATATCTTTACGTCAGCAACAACCTTCTGTTGTCAGGACATAAGGAAACACAAACATACTAATATTTTAACTGTCCTCTGAAACTAGAAAGTATAAAATTACATTGAATGAAAAACTAATATTAATAAGTAAATCCTATTAAGTATACATAATTGAGAATAAGATATGTGTTGTGTTGCCATTATCTGTATACTGTAAACTGTCATCTCTGTTTCTGCTCCCTTAAGCACCTCCGTGCATAAGTGTATCATATATGAATAAATGTGGTGCATCCATATGTAGAATTAAAGGCTGATATCAAAGTTACCCTCACAGGCGCAAATTCAATCTATTTTCAGCAAAAGTGATTTATCTCATTGATGTTATGACTGGTCAGTAGAAAAAAGTTTTATTGGCATTGTAGATGGTGACTATCTGGCATGACCCTTTATGGGCAACGCCTGACGGTAATGCGCCTCCGAGCAGCCCGCTGTGTGGCTTCGCTAATGAATTCTGTCCACCGATTATTGAAGGTAACGAGTAATTATAACAGAGACGATACAAGTAATCATATATTGTGTCAGATCTGCATTAATGAATTGAAAAATGTGGTTAAAATACATGAATATTCCAAATTAATTTTCCCAATTTCATTTTTCTCACAATTTATGATAAATTTAATTGTACATAAGTAACGTTTATTCACTAAATGTTAATTGTGAAAGCATAGTTATATCATAAGACCTTTAGACATCTTTGCACTTATTTGAGAAGCTGTCCATAGAAATAAGTTTTGTACGTCGAATTTCTTGATAAACGTTTGATAAATGTAGCATTAGATGCTCAAATAATATTGTTTTATAATTATTATATTAATGTTTTAAACTCAGATCTTTTCGTTTATAATAATACTCCGTGAAAGTTACCACAGAAACCATTACAATGGGCAGACAAGTGTTGTCGCTCGCTTGACATTTGTAGGAACATACGCCGCTTCGTGACATAGCCAGTACCTTCACGACAGATACAGGAATATTATTGATGCTGAAATACAAGTACATGGTGTGTAGGCAAACCTCAGAAATCAAAATACTGGTGGTACTTGACATGTCCTGTGCCACCCATATTACATATAACGGAAGAACCTCTCAATGGGAGATTAGAACTTCTCAGGTCCACCTCTTATAAAAACCTTCCATTTGTCAGCGTATGATTGAGGTCTTGCATTGCTTTCGGAAAATTTTAATATCAGCTATTAATACAGAGAAAACATTAAACCACATATGAGGCTTGTGACTAAGTAGGACACAGTACCCCGTGCTTGTCGTAAGAGGCGACTAAATGGCGCGCTCCTTCGGTTGAGACCGCAAAACCAAGGTCCCGTAACACAGTAGGTGTAGCACGTAAAACATCCCTCCCTGCTCAAAGGAAATATGCGCCGAGCATAGGCCTATATTTACAGCCCTTCACCGGCAATGGTCACGTCACCACATGAGTGAAAAATTCGCGAGCAGGACCTTAAACAATGTTTAATCAACCAACAGGAGTAAGCCAGTTTATGCGTTTCCATACATTTAGTTATTACAAAAAGGTGGTATAAACTTATAATGATAGGATTGACAATTAATGCATCCAACGCACATATATCTCATCAAATGAACAAACGTATTGTACACTTGGATTTCTTAAATTAATTTCATAGTGGCGAATCCAGATTTTTTTTAATAGGAGAGTGGATGGCGACCCAAGACGGTACATTTTCCATCAAAAAAGGGGGATGAACAACCTCGAAATGACAAAAAGTGAAAAATATTCAACCGAAGGGGGTGTAGCAATCCCCGTAATCTCTCCAGATCCACCGCCATCTCAGTAGTAAAAAGGTTGAGTTACATAATTTCAAGGTGTAAATGAGACATGACTCCATGACAATATTGGCAACTCAGTATATAATCGCATGTATTTAACATCACAATATATTATTATCAACAGACACATCTATGAAATATATTCAGGAACCTCCGTTAGTATCAGATATGAAGTATATTTAGTAAGACACGTATTTAAACGAAACCGAATCATGGCTGGATTTGCGTTTCATATCTTTTCCACAGGATAATGGATGATCATGCATAGAATGTGAAGTGCACGTGTGTATAAAATATCAGCACAATGAGAACAATGATGTCTAAAATATATATCTGATACATGTATCCAAATTAGGTCAAATACAGTATATGTAAAAAGTGTTAATATGCAAACAGCATGCATGGAATATGTTTCTGAATAATAACCCAATCGTCATTATTAGTAGTCAAAATGACAGCAACACTGTTAGGTACAAGAAACAAACGGTATGAAGGTGTTACTCACACTTAGGCATCAGGAAATTTCACCCAAACTGAATGTAATAAACACTAAGATTGATTACCTGCGTCCTGACAAGAAATTGTGTAATATTAAATTGTTAATATTCGGTGTTTACATGTCTTTCACGATTTGTCCTTTCGCGCGTTCCGATATATTAAAATAAATAAACAAACCCTGCATCTTCACGACTGGACTATATAATTCCGAAATAATATGCGTATGATTTGTTCATGTGAAAATCAATGGGATTCGAATAGCTTGACAACCTAACATAGATACGTCAACAAATGAAGTTATCTGAAGCTGTGAGTTTTCCGTGCACATCTTTAAATGAATGTTTAACTGTCCGAGATGGTGATACAAGGATTCAACGATATAAGACTTCAATCGTGCAAAGAAAATACTGCGGTGTAAATCGGTGATTATAAGGGGTGGACCTGTATCTCTCTGTTGTGTCACTATCATACCACAGAGAGCTGTAGTTCAGCAGATATATACTACTCAAAGTTTGATAAGGATCATATAGTTCTTACATTATAAAATCAATATATGAATTGATAAGACACGCAAATTTCATCATAGTGTTGGACTGACCCCTCTTGAGCCTCAAAACACAGGTTAGGTAGGGAAAT
This sequence comes from Ostrea denselamellosa, assembly GCA_024699665.1. Taxonomy (NCBI): domain Eukaryota; kingdom Metazoa; phylum Mollusca; class Bivalvia; order Ostreida; family Ostreidae; genus Ostrea; species Ostrea denselamellosa. The sequence continues at coordinate 742,424 of JAMZEH010000008.1, read as the reverse complement.
GCATGCTGCAGTGATCATGAGTAGCACGTGAAGCATGGTACCCACATTATTCACATTTCTGAGTGCTTGTCGTTGATTTGAATTTGGCCATTGTCTTTACATCTGACCTCGTTTAAGTCACTGTTACTCTATGAAAATGCCTCCACAACGTCAAAGACGTCGTTTGACTATTGAAGAATTGGCCAGATGCATAGGAATGCTCGAAAATGGTGCAAGACAACGTCACGTTGCAGAGCTATTGGGTGTCAGTCAGAGCGTTGTTTGCAGAGCTTGGAACCGGTATCAAGCTCATGGTTCAGCTTCTCATCGACATGGAGGCGGCAGAGAAAGGTCCACCACGCAGCAAGATGACCGTTTTCTCTTGATTTCAGCACGACGTCATCGGTTTGCAACGGCGACTGCGCTTAGAAATGATCTTCTGAATGCAACTGGAGTTAACATTTCCACGCAAACTGTGCGTAATCGTCTTCATGAAGGTGGTCTTCGTTCCCGGAGAGCCTGTATTCGCATCCCTCTTACTCAGCGACACAGACAAGATCGTTTGAATTGGGCCAGGGCTCATGTGAATTGGAGGGTTGCTGATTGGGGCCCTGTACATTTCACAGACGAGTCGGGGTTTTGTGTTGACTTCACAGATCGTCGTGCACGAGTGTGGAGAAGGGCAGGAGAACGATATCAGGACGCTAATGTTGCTGAACATGACAGATATGGTGGTGGGTCGTTGATGATTTGGGGAGGAATCAGTCGAGCTGGACAAACTGATCTCCATATCCTAAGGCGAGGCACGATGACCGGAGTGCGCTACAGGGATGAAGTCCTGGATGTTTACGTGAGACCATATGCTGGTGCTGTTGGTCCTGACTTCATCCTCATGGACGATAATGCACGTCCACATCGTGCTAGGGTGGTGGACGAGTACCTGGAACGTGAGACAATTGTTCGTATGGACTGGCCAGCTCGTTCTCCAGACCTCAACTTTATCGAGCATGTCTGGAATATGCTTCAGGTAGCGATTTCACGTCGTCCTGTACAACCAGCCACCCTCCAGGAACTTGAAAATGTTCTGATCCAAGAATGGAACAATATCTCTCTTGCGTCCATTCAAAACCTCGTTGGAAGCATGAGACGACGTTGCCAAGCTGTCATTGGAGCTAACGGAGGCCATACCCGCTATTGACACTTGTTTGTGCAGTGTGAAATGGAATGTGCAGAGTTTAAACAATTCCGTGATCATGAAATTACCATGCTTTTCAGGGTACTCTCCCTTTACCTTAGGAGTATGCGATGAAATGTCATGTTTGCCAAATTTTTCTGTCACAATTTCTTGAAGTAAACATTTCTGAACATAAATCACTCTGTGTTGGTTGTCATTCACCTTTGTTGAAAGTTTTACAAGTGCTGAAAAATATGATCCTTATCAAACTTTGAGTAGTTTAGACATTACCTGATGTTTAAATGGACAGCGTCTTAATTTGCAGCAGACATCACTTAACGACACAAATATTAAATTAACACATTTCAGGGAAACAGAATTGCATATGCCATTGATTTTGTCAGCTCTAAAAGTTTGATATTACAGACAATACAGTAAAGATCATCCTCTCTCTATGTAGTATCCTCGTATTTATCGTCGCTGTTGTCATCACGGGATTTTATATCAGGTTTGGAGTTGTATTATCGTATATCCAAAATGATGTCTTATACATTTAATGTGTATATTTTCAATTGATTATTAAATGCATAGGATTTAAAAATGAAACATTTGATATGATATATTCTTTCGTATTTGCATAGTACCTTAACCATTCGGGTGACCTGATGTGATTGATAGTTATGCAAAGTTCGCAACCATCTGAGAATAATCAACATCTGAAAAATAAATTATTGTGAATTCTATGGCCATTGTAACCTTCGTTTTGATAAGAGAGTCCCAAACCCTAAAATATGATGCAACCTTTTAAAATCATTTATATTACTCAAGGACGTTAAGCAGAAAATTTATGCGCGTAATAATGATCAAATTGTAAAGTACCATCTGTCATTCGATTGTCTGAAGTGTTTCATACAAATTGCTAGGGCATTCTTTGCATAATGATTTTGACTACGGATTACTTTGTTTACCTAGGAGGAGTAAACAACCCCTGTTGATCGGTTACATCCACCGATGACCCTTTTCCTTGATCAGATAAACGGGAGTAATCGGCAATTAATATCAGTGTGTAAAGAGCGGTCCAACAATTGGTATGAAACACGTCAAACAGCATTCCACCTACCGACAAATTGTATTTGCAAATAAGATCAGTTTACCATTATATAATTTGTTAAATGCTGACTTTAAATGAGAATTTTTGAATTCCTTGCGAAATGAATTTATTTGTCAGTAGCCTGTCTCAATTTTGTTTTAAAAAAATAATCATACGCAGAGCTCATGCGTATCGAATCGATTGAGAGACAAACACTATACACTGCCTTTACTTGATCAAGATATAGGGTTCATGGTGGATGCAACCGGTCGACAGGGGATGTTTACTCCTCTCAGGCACCTGATCCCACCTCTGATGTGTCCAGGGATCCGTGTTTGCCTATCTCTCTGATTTGTATTTTCTATAGGAATTATGATATTGAGTACTGTCCGTTATGTTAGCCTTTTCATATAGATGATAATGTCCACCCCACCCTATCTGCATGTAAGCAACAACCAACCTAACACATACATTAGAAACTCATAACTCGTGAATGACTATATAATGTCTAATGGTTGATTACAAAATCTGAATGAACTCCGGCTTTGAAGGATATACTCTTTGCATCATCAACATGCGACATTTCTTGTTTGCGTTGGGTTGTGATGCTTTCGTGACTAATAGGGCCTCGTTTTATCAATGTAAATCAGACGCTTATATTAACTTAAGGTTCCTCATTATTAGGATCAGTGTCGCTTGCCATGCTACTTAAATGATGTTTTTCTGGCTATTATAATTACATGGATGTTTTTGTTATGCAATTTATTTCTACAGAAAGAGGAATTATGACGCGCAGATTCTAAAGATGGCCTGGAAAATTAATTTCAATGACATAAACATGAAAAGGAAAAAACGTGGAATTGGAAGTCAGGTAAATGAGCTTACGTAATCAGCTATTGAATAGAGGATCGGGTGTAGCAAGTATCCGATTCTAATTTATCATTTTCTTTATTGATCTATTATTTCCTTAATCATTCGGAAGTCTAATTATTTGTAAACATTTTATATGAACACATTTAAACATGAAATGCCATTGATCTGAAAATGGATCATAATACTGCGAGAGTCTATCAAATAAAGGATTCATATTTACTGAGCACTTTGAGATTCGTGATAAAATTGTGTTCTCTGGGGAAAAAAATTGCTGTCTGGGGAAAATCGGAATACACTTCAGTATTTACTAATCCACCGTTTATAAGAAGAAGCTTTACAATTTACGAATCAACTTTTATCCATATTTTCCTATTTTTGGCTCTGGATTTTAATATTGAATATTTTCAACCATATTTCCCCACCACACCTGTGTTAAGACACACTTCCAACTATTTCTCAATGCTCAAATAACATGGCAAATGTGAAAAGGTGGCCTTTATTGAACCTGTGAGATTTGAGCTTGAATAGGATATTGATGCATATTTTAAGATTTCTTAACACAGTAGGAAAATATATTAGGAATTCATTGATGTTTTTAACATATTGAGGCGATGTAAAGTATGCCCTTATAATGCATGAGCTGTTATAAGCGATTCCCCATGCTTACTCCTTTAAGGCACCTGATTCCACCTCTGGTATGTCCAGGGGCCCGTGTTTGCCCATCTCTCTGATTTGTATTTGCTATAGGCGAAAAACCCTTATCACCATAGATTACGTAAATATTGTCAATTCGGAACTCCAATATTTTCAGGATATAACATTAGAGCTCGCGAACTTCAAGAATTTATATATTCACAAACATTTTATTTTTGAAAAATGCATTTTGTGTTGTAGCTGAGTGCGTTTTCTTTGACTGATCGTGATTGCAGTAGTATTGCTACTAATGCCCAGAATTATACACAAACAGCGGAATATAACGGTCAGACTGTGGCTCTCAAAGTCAGTCCCCTGTCGGCAATCCAGCTTACTATGACGGACCTGGTGGAACTAAGAGCGGTGGGTGATAGGCACTGAAGTTTTTCTTTGCCTATTGTGGCCCCTCTTTGGTTACTTCTTTTCTAGGGTTAATGATATCAATTATGATTAGTGATCAGTTGATTTGCTTAAGAGTTTCACCCATCGTTATGATTTATTAGTCGTCGTGATTTAAATATCTGTCTTGTTTGGTTTCAATGAAATCAGATTTAGTTTTAAAATCCGCGCGCTTTACCTAACTTGTATTTGAATCTGCAATGTACAGTGTATATCACAATGCGACCAGTTACGGTGTGTTCGATTTAATTAATTGTACCTCTTTTACAATGTATTTCAAATGGTGAAATTTATTGAAAACAGGTACAAAATACCCATCTATTTCATTACACCACACAACATTTATGAGACTGTTAACTGGTTAACTGTTCACTGGTCTTTATCTTCGCTCCTTCATATTCATCACTTTTCACTCTATGCTAAAGAACCTGTTCAGGAAAATTCAGTTTCTAGAATCCAGATGCAGTTTCAAATGTCCGTCAAGCATCCCAGATTCAACATCTGGATTCGGTTTCATTGTAAATAAACCTGTTATGAATGGTTGTGATTTTTCGTACGTTTAATTATCTGATAATTACTTTTGTGTATCATTGAAGGTCATAGCAATGATGAAAAGTACATGTACTTGTTTTATATTAGATGCGGGACTTCATTCATCCCAACGTGAACCCATTTATCGGAGCCTGTGTCGATCCCCCCAACATCTGTTTCCTGTTCTTGTATAGCAGTAAGGGAAGCCTCCAGGTATGTGTGACATCACGGGTGATCTCAATCGCTTCATGCTATTTGATACAAAGAAAACTATTTGATGTAGAATTCATATTTAGTAGGCCCAACATAGTAATTAATGAGCTTTGTTCTCTTTGCGTTATCTTCACCTTTTAATCGAGACTGTCTTATAAGGTTTTTCATGAGTTTTATCTTCCTTAGGATGTACTGGAAAATGATGACATCAAATTAGAGTGGGCATTCAAGGTCGCAATTCTGAAGGACATCGCTATGGTGAGGTTAAATCACTCAACTCTCTTGGGCATGAATTCCTTATATGGAGTGCGTAAATACACACCTACACTGTTCCGACATCATACTATTTATAATTCTTAACTTTAGGGAATGCATTATCTCCATACATCAGTCGTGAAGTCACATGGAAGACTGAAAAGTTCCAACTGCATCGTTGACAACAGATGGACGGTGAAAATAACAGACTATGGCGTGTCTACATTCTACGACAAAACGACACTGGCAAATACCAAACGAATGGAGGATTTTAAGGGTAGTGTGTTATAAAACAATAGATGGTACAACAATATCACATAAATTTGAATACAAATCTGATGTATTTTCTAATTTTAGCAATGATAGAGAACTATATGCATGATATAATTTCAGTTTTATCTCACAAAGACAAATGTAAATCTGATGTGATCAATCTCACAAATCCCCTAAAGAATACAAAATTAAGAACTGGTCAAAGATGGACCCCTGGATATATTAGAGGTGGGATCAGGTGCCTAGGAGGAGTAAGCACCCTCTGTCGACCGGACATACCCGCCGTGAGACCTATATATTGCTCAGGCGAAAAGGAGTAAATCGTAGTCAAAATCAGTGTGCAATGAACAGCGTAACGATTGTTATGAAACAGACCATTGCGGTCAAGGGTAGGTTGCATTGGCAAACAAGATCGTTGAATTTGAAACCCCTGTAACATCACATTGTTTGCCATTAGACTGCGTCGATTTAAAAACTGATCATTCGCAGAACAAGCTGTTGTGTATCGAATCGGTTGAGAGACATAAACACCAAATGGAGGTGATAATGGAATATTGTTACATAGATATAGGAAGTCGACGATAAAGGAGTTGAAGTCATCCCGTTTGACATAAAGTTGAGATGTTACTTTGCCGTAAACATCTATGATGAATAAAGTATCTAAGTATGCAGCATTGACCCAATATGACAGAACCATTAATTTGATCATGTTCCTGGACATATGTCAAATTTCCCTAGCAGAGAAAGCTGATGCTGCATCGAGCTAACATGAGATTCCCAAAATTTGTCTATATAGGGAAATTTCTTTTATAGTCTGATGTTGTCCCTAGTTAATATAAAATTTACCCAACGGATAAGACCCTTAAATCTGATTTTGTCCCAATTCTCTAATTCAACAAACGTAGTAGGGCGGAATACTTCGATATTTTTACTCAGTTTTCGGTACTGACGGTCAGGATAACCTTGTATGCAATGTCGAGCATGGTCAATTCATTACAAATAAAAAAAACCATTAAAATCACATCCGAGCCTATCTATCTCATTTATTCCGTTGTGGAATGTAATACATTGAATATTTTTGATGATTAAAACGACAGGACAACATTTTCATTAATGCGTTAAGATTAACTAAAGATATGTTTAAGGCAGCTCTACCCTCATTTGCGTATTGAATGGCGAAGTAAACAATGTGTAAATCGTAATCATAAATCCCCAAGACATATACAAGTTCGAGTGTAGGGCAACACGGACCTCCGACAAAGCGAAGGTAGGATCAGGTGCCATGGAGGAGTAAGCATCCTCTGCTGACCGGTCACACCCGCCGTGAGCCCTAAGTCGAAATTAGGTAAACGGGATTATCCGTAGTCATAGATTAGTTATGTAAAGAACATCTTATGAATATTGTTACTTTTTCAAATTGTGTAGTTGAAAGTCTTGCCTCAAAATTTAAGATGGAGCCTAAAAAGCGTTGTAATAAAATCAAATTTATGAATCATTGACCAAATTACTAAATTCATCTACATTTTCCTACAAAAGTTTGTTTATATTGATGAAGGTGTTAAGATTGGAAAAATATACCAATCGATGTACTGAATTTACAGATACTACTTGTATTCACAATATCCTGAATGAAACAGAAATGGTAAATTGATGCAGATTCAGGGCGATTTAATTAAATAATCCTTCTACAACAACATAAAGATTTTTCAAAAATTGACTAGACAAACAAATTTTCAACTAGATAGGTTAAAGTATTAACTGTATATGTTTGGACAAAAGAAGTAAATATTGAACCAGTACATGAACAACTGAGAATCCGATTTTCTTAAGAAAGGTAAATTGACATGTACATTTTGCATTTCTATAAATGCTCCTCACGAAAATTATTAACTGCCGCGAATGAGAAACTTCAAACGTGTTGTGCCATAACATACCGTATAATGGGTTTTTAGCGGATGTAAAATTTGATGCTTTGCCTGGTTATGGGTATACCATTAATTTTAGCGGATTTGTGGGGGGTTTTTTTATTTTTTGTTTTATTTATTCTTTTTATTTATTTATTTTTATTTATTTATTTTTTTCTCTTTTTTTGGCGCACATACATTTTCCAAATATTCCATACAGTACCCAATTTTTAACTCCTTAATGGAAGAATGTTTCATGTACCATTGATATGTATACAAAAATTATAATTATTTTTCAATATCACAAAATTTTCAGATCTTGAGTAACCCTGGTAACATCAGTAGTGTTTTAGTGTGTCATCAATATTCTGTAAGTGTAGACAGGCCAAGTTCATCTTCAAGATGAGTTTTCAGTACATTTGTAATTTCTGCCTTACTAAAGCCACTGAGAGTGATCGAAGTTTCTTTCTTGCTTTCATTACTATACTTAAGGGTACAATTGGTACAGATTTAGAGATTAAAATTTGAGTGGACTACTATCAAACCCCTAAACTAAACCATAATTAGCACCCCGCTAAAAACGATATACGGAATTGATGTAAATCAAGCGTAGATTCAACAAATTTTTAAAGAACTGTTAGTAAGTTCATAATAAAAAACACTTTTCTCAAGTCAACATCAAAATGTAAGAGTTTTCAACATTTTACATAACAATTCCTCACGATAAATTAAAGACTAGAATTTTTGATATCATAGAAAGTTGCTTCGTCAACAGAAAATAGAAAAGGGGAACAATCCTATCTAGTTCTATCTCATTTAGATCTTATTTCAATTAGATTATATCTAGTTTTCAGTAATTCAAAACAAAAACTTGCTCAACACCACACTGATTCTTTGTACAAGTACTCTGGAGTTGAAAATAAAAGATGTTGAGGTTCCTCATTGACAATATCTTTGCCGTCTTTGGTAATCAGGTCTTTGAACAGTTTCTTTGATTTTCCATGGACATTAATTGTCTTATGTAGACTGCCATATCTTATATATTTCATGAGGCAAAATTTATTCAAAAGTTTCAGACGAAAATCCCTTGCTGTGACACTCAACTCAACAGTTAGATATGTAAACAAGGATTTATCTCTTAACAGTAATCAATTTTATTCATATCTCGATTCGATATCAAATCGTGCTTCATATCTTCATATCAATTGTTATGTCTCTCTTGGCACACTGATTCAGACTGCGGATTTCTCCGGCTACTTTATCAAGATAACTCGGCTCACGGCGAGTGTGACCGGTCGACAGGGGATGATTACTTCTCCTATGCACTTGATCCCACCTCTGGTATATTCAGGGGCCCGTGTTTGCCCATCTCTCTGATTTGTATTTTTAAAGGAATTACGAGATTGAGTAGTCTTTGCTATCTTGGCTTTTTAATCCTTGTGGGGATCCGGGTTAGAATAGATCCTCAATACCTTGCTTGTCGTAATAGGCGATGAAATGGGGCGGTCCTTCGGATGAGACCGCAAAAACCGAGGTCCCGTGTCAAAGCAGCTGTTGCACGATAAAAATCCTTCCCTTCTCAAAGGCTCAGAGCGCCGAGCATAGGCCATAATTTTGCAGCCCTTCACCGGCAATGGTGACGTCTCCATATGAGTGAAAAATTCTCGATCGGGACGTTAAACAACTCATTGTCAATCAATCAGTTCATCCCAGTGAACTCGAAAGACCCCACAAAATTTACCAAATCTGCTTTGTATTTGAATATTGTATTGAATATAAATTTTAATGCAAACTAACAACTCAGCTTTATGACAAACGAGATGATATAAGCCACTCCATTGTCAACTTCCAATATTTATGTAATCATATACCATCACCACCTGCATATTTTGTTTATGTCTCCCAATTGATTCGATACTCAAGAGCTTGTAATGCGAATGATCTACTGAAAAACAAGTTGATGCTAGAGGACTTTCAACAGTATCGTTTAAAGTCAGCATTTCGCAAATTTTGTGGTCGTTATAACGAACTCGATTGCCAATACAACTTGTCAATTGGCTAAATGTTTTCTGACATTTTTTATTCAATTGTGAGGCCGTTGTTTAAAAACTGATTTTGACTACGTATTAATTCGTTTATCTAATCAAGATATCACGACGGGTGTGACCAGTCAACGAGGGATGTTTACTCGTTCTTGGTACCTGATCCCACCTTTGGTGTATTCAGAGGTCCGTGTTTGTACATTTTTTTATTTTATATTCCTTATAGCAGATTGATCACTGTTATCGTCACATATCCTTTTTGTCAACATAACCAGTTATTGTCTGAAATGTTTCATATCAATTGAAGCCGTTTTTTTGCAAATTATTTTTAAGTACGGATTACTCCAATTATCCAATCGGGGGTTGTGACCGTTTCACAGGGGACGTTTACTTCTCATAGGTGCCTCTAGTATTTCCAGGTGTACGTGTTTGCCCTGCTCTGAATTTTGCATTCTTTTTAGGAGTTGTGATATTGATCACAGTTCATTGTGGATGTGAAATATGCGGTTTTGGAAACAATGAAATTAAAGATACACTTAACGTTTTGTAAATTATTATTACATGTTACGTCATCCACTCCAAATTGTATGATTTATGGTGAGCTAGGTCGACCGCCACTATATTTACATATAAAATCAAACATTGTTAGTTTTTGGTGTCAGATGCATATGATGGATGGGGAAAATGAAAAATATTATTATATTTTATATAAATTTCTTGTACAAGAATTTCACAAGGGGTGTCAACCAAATGGTTTTTGACTTTAAAGAAAATATTAGATGACTCTGAAATGTCAAATGTAAATGAAGAAGATTGTTTTGTTTATGGCGTCTAGCCTAACTCGACTGTTATGTGGCTGACTGTTATGTGGTTGACTGTTATGTGGCTGACTGTTATGTGGCTGACTGTTATGTGACTGACTGTTATGTGGCTGACTGTTATGTGGCTGACTGTTATGTGGTTGACTGTTATGTGGCTGACTGTTATGTGGCTGACTGTTATGTGGCTGACTGTTATGTGGTTGACTGTTATGTGGCTGACTGTTATGTGACTGACTGTTATGTGGCTGACTGTTATGTGGCTGACTGTTATGTGGTTGACTGTTATGTGGTTGACTGTTATGTGGCTGACTGTTATGTGGCTGACTGTTATGTGGTTGACTGTTATGTGGCTGACTGTTATGTGGTTGACTGTTATGTGGTTCAGTGTTATGTGGCTGACTGTTATGTGGTTCACTGTTATGTGGTTGACTGTTATGTGGTTCACTGTTATGTGGCTGACTGTTATATGGTTCACTGTTATGTGGTTCAGTGTTATGTGGTTCACTGTTATGTGGCTGACTGTTATGTGGTTCACTGTTATGTGGCTGACTGTTATGTGGTTCACTGTTATGTGGTTGACTGTTATGTGGTTGACTGTTATGTGGTTCACTGTTATGTGGTTCACTGTTATGTGGTTCACTGTTATGTAGTTCACTGTTATGTGGTTCACTGTTATGTGGCTGACTGTTATGTGGCTGACTGTTATGTGGTTCACTGTTATGTGGTTCACTGTTATGTGGTTCACTGTTATGTGGAAACAGCACCCATCACGTCGATGTAACCCAAACGTTACACGGTTTTGTTCTTACTGTGGTACTTGGTACACACTACAAGGTAGCACTTATGACAATAGAAGTCAACATACTAAATAAATTTACGAGTTTTCAGGTTAAAACCTTACTCTACATTATCCATGTACATATACGCTGTAATATATATGTTACTGGATTTGATCATATGACCAACTTCACACCATATCCTAATAGCACTAAAAAAAATGTATCTTATTTCTTTAAAAGAAGCTCATTCTAGAGAATTTATTATTTGGTGTGTAATATCGAATGGTGAAGTAAACAATGTGTAAATCGTAATCATAAATCCACAAGACATATACAAGTTCGAGTGTAGGGCAACACGGACCTCCGACAAAGCGAAGGTAGGATCATAAGGAGGAGGAGTAAGCATCCTCTGCTGACCGGTCACACTGTCCGTATGCCCTTAGTCGAAATTAGGTAAACGTGATTATCTGTAAACAAAGATCAAGGTATGCTATTGTCTGTAGAGTATTGAAAATGTACGGTTATCGAATTAAGCTTATCATGTATATTACATTTACTTGTCGTAAGAGGCGACTAAATGGGGCGCTCCTTCGAATGAGACCGCATAAACCGAGGCTCCGTGCCATAGCATGTGAAAAGATCCCTCCTGCTTATAGGCCGTAAACGCCAAGCATAGTGCTAAATTTTGCAAATTTCACTGGCAACGGTGACGTCTTCATATGAGTGAAAGATTCATTCCAATCCAATTAATGACAATATTTACAATGTACAATGTATAGTCTATAACTCTCTAGGGAATATCAGAAGGTAATAAAATCCGCACTTCAGTTTTGTACAAATGCAAAGAAGGCAAATGCGTCCTTCTCACTGGACTGCCCCGTTTCTATTCAGAGCACGGACTGGCGGTTTTTTTCTCCAGTACACAGAGGTTTGATAAAGGGTATTTACAATTTTAAAAAGAGGTCCCAAATACGATCTACCTCAGATCCTTACAGATTTAATACATTCCGATTACACGTGTTTAAATGGCTGCATACATAAATACCAGCTTAAAACCATTTTTCGGATTTCAAATTTCTGATCCTTCTGCAAAATTCTATGTGTCTTAATTCAGGTACAAAGACAAAATAATTAACCAGATTGCCTTTAATTGTCCGGATTGATTTTGTCCTGAAAATGCATGATCGCTATTTATAATATCGGGACCTGTGAAAAGGGAGGGGTAAATAGATAGATAGATAGATAGATATTGGCAAGAAATAAAGAAACACAAATTTCGCATGTCGGCGATTTTTATCACTTTTATTTCCAAGACTAACTTGCTATTTTTGTAATAATAAATGCTTTAATAATAGAATACACCATCATGATCAACATAATAGTGAATATATACTATTCCTGTGTGGTTTACTGGTCGGGGTAACCGTGGTTAGAGCGTTCCCTTCGTAACCGGGAGGTCGTAGGTTCGAACCCCGCTAGTGTTGTGGCCGGTATTTACAAGTGAGAATAACAGGTTTTTCGGATATGACCTTACAAACTGAGATCCTGGGTCACGACAGGCGTTGGCACACTAAGAAACCCTTACTGCTACGGTCCCGATCTCTTAACATAGGTCTAAATTTGTGGTATTTTACTTAACAGCTGGTCACGTCTCAATATGATTGCAAAATTCTCGACTGGAGGTAAAACAATAAACAACCTGCGTGAATAATGTAGAAAATTACCAAAGGAGATAATAGTTTCTACGGACTGTATGTTTATTGTTAGTTTAAAAAACTCTTTTTTTCCAAATTTGTCTACTCTTTGTTGATTTTTTTATTGTTTGTTTGTTTGGGTTTGTGTGTGTGTGTGTGTGTGTGTGTTGTATATATATATATATATATATATATATATATATATATATATATCTGTGTTTGTGTGTGTGTGAGTGTGTGTATGTGTGTGTCTGTGTGTATGTGTGTGTGTCTGTGTGTGTGTGTGTGTGTCTGTGTGTTTCTGGTCTATAAATCGGATAAACTAACAATGACCTGCCGCTTGTCCTGGGTTGGGGCTTCTGCTTTGAAACTTGATGTGTTTACAGGAAGCTTTATTATAAAGAATACATCAGAGTTTGTTTGCTCAAAGCTATGTGCATGACAGATGGAAACTAATTCTGAAACATGAACAGTGATCAATTCCAAAAATCATATAGAATATAAAATTAAGACTAAGGTAAACACGGACTCCTGGACACATCAGGGGTGCCTAGTAAGGGTAATCATCCCCTGTCAACCGGACACTCCCGCCACGATCAGGTAAACAGAATAAACCGTAGCCATAATCAATGTGTCTAACACTAGCTATGAAACACATCAGGCAACAGTAGACTTGACTGATTGTGTTTGTAAATTAGACCGTTGTAACGAACATAGAATTTTGGAAATGCTGACTTTAATTGAGATTGTCGAAACTCATTAACATATTAATCTAATTGTTGCTGATTTAAAACTTAAATTTGTCAGAGAGATATAAAAGTCATACTTTCAAGCTGGCTGATCTGGATGATTTTTTGTTGATCCACAGATTTGTTATGGACTTCTCCGGAAATCCTGAAGTCGGATGACATTCACTCTAGGAATGGGACGCGTACAGGTGATGTCTACAGCTACGGTATTATCCTACACGAAATTTTCTACCGATGTGGAGCATTTCCTGTCACAGGAAAGACACCGAAAGGTAATTGGAAAATGTATTGAAAACGTCGACATTAATTAGAATAAAATTAAACATATTACATGAAAAGAAAAAATATCTTGTTACGGCATTTAATTCTACATTTAGATATATCGACAACGTTTTATTTATCAACAGTGATCATTCATATGTTGAAATAAAAGACACCACATAGTCTTCATATCGACTTTGTACTCAGATATTTTATTGAAAATAGATGGTGGCTGCAAACTAATAATTCAATTGTATGATAAACGAGGTTATTTCTATTTCTCCTTCGTCAACTCCCCTCATCTATGTATAAAATGGAAACGGTACCCATTTTGATGAACCAGATGTAGCAATATTCTATTATCATATGCATATCGTTTTTATATCTCCCAACTGATTTGATACGCAAGAGCTTGTTTGGCATATGATCAGTTTTTAAATTGAGGCAGGCTATTGATAAACAAGTTGATGTTACAAGGTTTGTAGTCTCGTCGAAGTCAACATTTCACAAATTCTATGGTTGTTATAACGATCTAGTTTTCCGATACAACCTTGCATTAGGTCAAATGCTGTTGTGGAAGATTCTGTGGTATCATTTATTTCACGTTCACTGGGATATATCGAATCGATATATGAATGAAAATGGTCATTGCCAATAGATAAAACGTCGATATATCTAAATGTCGAATTGAAGACCATGGCAAAATATCTTCTTCCCATGTAGAAGCATATGAATGAATTCTGCTTCATACGAAAATAAAAACAGTTCAGCTAACAAAGAAGCACAAGACTGTTGAAAGACTCGGTCACCAAAGACTACAAATATATTGTCAATGAGGAACTCTAGCATATTTTTGATATCAACTTCAGAGTACTTGTGAGTGGATTAGAGTGGTGTCTATCATTTATTATATTATTATTATTCTACATTTATGTAGTGCTTTATCAAACTAAGATAATTACCCTAAAGCGCTTTACATGTAAGAAAATAAAACAAAGAACATAAAATGCATAAAAAAGGACAAATTTATCAAAAAAAAACTTACATGAAGATAGAAACTAAGAGTGGGCAAAACAATATAAATGTTTAAGTTTTTTTAACAAAACAAATTCTTGAATGACTGATCACTAAATATGATTTTAGCACTTTTATTGAAGAAGCAACTGTCTATGATGTCAAAAAGTAGTTCATTTATCGACAAGTATGATCATGTAAAGTGGTGTAAAGTCGTACATTTTTATGTTGATTTGAGAAAAGTTTTGTGATTTCAAATTTCCTGAAAGTTTAGAATGTTTTAGAATCCACATTTCATTTACACCACTTCTGGCACAGTATGTACATTTCCTTGAGGAGCAAAGATAGGGGCTTGGTAGAACATTTACTGGATCCAGCAATGTATTTCGCATGTAAGGGTTTTTGTGGAGCTTGGGAACTGGAATATTAAACGTGTTTAACACTGAAGCATGATCACAAAGAATTTCATCATTTGAAAGGACAGTTGGAGTATAAGTGTTATTACTAAATGCGGAATTAATGTAGCGTTCGTTTATGATGCAGTTATAATAATGCGACTTACAAACAAATCCAATGTTGCTGTAAGCTTTGTCAACTGGAGCCAATACATATTTCTCATGTAACCTATCTAACTTTTTTATCACTTCAGGTTTACTAAACACAGAAAAATAGATGGTATACTTTTTTGTTTTTACATGTCTGATGCGTGATTTTAATATTTTGCTTATACGTTTTATCCTTCTTACAAGGTATCAAGTTCTTTTTCAGATTTAGCCCATTTTCTGGCATAATCGTCGATAGAATTCGTAATAGAGGTGACGTTCTGTTGCCAATTGAAAGACTGAGGTTCTCTGAATTTAAGACCTTGGCTGATTAAAGTATATTATATTTATAGATATAATTATGGGGATACACAACGGTCAGTCCTATAAACCGGATATCAATAAATCCGATGCCATCAAGCCCCAGATGGTGAAGCTAATGAAGATGTGCTGGGACGATGACTGTCGACAGAGGCCAGATTTTACGACTATTCTTAGCTTTATCCGGGAAAACAACATAGAAGCGTAAGTCAATAACAAGAAATAAGACCAAGGCAAGTTTGCGCGATTGCAATGTTTTCATTTTAGCGAAACACACACAATGTATCAATTCTTTGCAAGATTGGCCCTCGATCAGAGGTACTTTATTCCTTTACAACTTTAACCTCGCTGAAAAAAAAGTTACAAGGCATAACATTTGTATATACATTGGAGATAATTAAATATTTATATAACAGTATATATTTAGGGAAAAGCTTGCACAAATGTTCCGGACTACGGGTCAGGGTTAGGTTTAGATTCAGGGTTTAGGGTTGGGTAAGGGTTTAGGGTTTGGGTTAGGGTTAGGGTTTATCTCAGTTGTGACTGTGCTTGTCGAACACGTCTCAAACTACAAGATTCGATCTGCATTGATCTGTATTTTAGAATTCACAAAATGCTTGACAAGCTACAGAAGCTAGATTGGTCTCATTTCTGTGAAAATGTAAATAGAATGAACAGTAATTATTCTCGCAATTTGTATATTATCTCGTTATAACGAGTTGATTATCTTCTGAAAATCAATTAATATCTCGTTATACCGAGTTTGTTATCTTTTTCAAATTAATTTGTATTTATTGAAACGTTTTAATGGCCTCTTCCTTCTAGATTTTCTTCGCACATAGAGGTTTTATTGAATATAGATGTTAACGGCAAACTAACAGCTCAACTTCATGACAAACGGAATAATTTCAGCATCATCAACTTCCCATATTGATGTCACATTATTCTATTATCACCTGAATATGGTGAAGATACCGATTGACTGAGTGATTGATTGATTGTTGATTTCCACCACTCTCAACAATTTTTCAGTTATCTGGTGGCGTCCAGTTTTTATTGGTGGAGGAGAACCCAGATACAATGTACACGGGAAGAGACCTCCGACCTCCGAAAGTAAACTGGCAAACTTTCTCACATATATCGGCTCGAGCGAGAATGGAACCCCATCCGACTAGAGGTGAGAGACCTTGTGATATTGAGCGCCATTCTCTAACCACCCGGCCACGGAAGCCCCTTGAAGATAACGAACAGTGATCAATTTCATAACTCCCAACAAGAAATACAAAATAGAGAGTTCGGTAATCACGGACCCCTGGATATACAAGAGGTGGTATCAGTTGCCTATGAGGAGTAATCATCTCCTGTCAACCGGTCACACCCACTGAGTACATTATATCTTGTTGGTGTCTCTCAACTTATTCGATAGGCAAGCGCTTGTTATCCGTCTTTAAATAGAAGCAGGTTACTGGAAAACAAGTTGATGTCACATGGTTTTCAAGTCTCGTTAAAAATCAGAAATTTGCGAAAAGCTTACTTTAAACGACACTGTTGAAACATATGTAGCATCGTTCTTTTGGTCAGTAGTTTGCCTCTACTTAAAAACTTATCATATATAGAACAATTTCGTGCGTATCGAATCAGTTGAGAGACGAAAACACAATGTGAGGGAATAATGAAACATTGCTACATGAATATGGGGAGTTGACGATAAAGAAGCTGATGTCAACTCTTTTGTTATAAATTTGAGTTGTTAGTTTGCCATTAACATCTAACTTTAATAAAATATCTAAATACAAAACTGATGTGAAAGACGTTGTGGTGTCTTTCATTTCGAATTCATTGGGATATATCAAGTAGACATTTGTTGTTAAAAGATAAAACGTCTAAATGTTGAGTAATAGACCACAGCAAGAAGGTTTTCTTCTCGTGTAGAAATATTGAATAAATCCTACCTCATAAGAATATAAAAACAGGTCAGCTAACAGGGAAGCACAATTCATGCCCCTGGAATTCCAACGGACTGTTGGAATCAAAAAATCACTAAATATTACGAAGTTACTGCCATTGAGAACTTTAAGATGAATCACGCATGGATTTCAAATGTCTCTACCAACGACCACATCCACATTAACTGGGTTTTATTTTTGTAGTTAAAACATCTCGAAATATTTAACAAAATATATATTTCTTCGAATGTCAATTATTATCTCGTTATAACGATTTAGGATTACTAACTTGTTATAACGAGATAACGAACTCGTTATTTCAAGATAATTAACTCGTTAGCAAGATATTAACCCGTTATAAAGAGCCTCGTCTCTTTAATCAAAATTATCGTATCTTTAGGGAATAAAAAAAAACTAAAGTTTAGCTCACGTAAAAAAAAACTGTGAAAGTTTTGGAACCTTTATGTGTATTCACATTTACTACCTATGTTAAATGTCTTGGATTTGACACGGTGCCGGAATCGAGAAGCGATAGTGCTAACCACTAGACTGCTGCGACGGTTGCCTGTGTTATGTTGATTGACCACACATCTACAAAATATGTAATGACTATTGCTGAGCTAAAACATTAATCGATTCATAGGAGTGTGAGTATAATAGACAACATGATCAACATGCTGGAGAAGTACGCTAATAACCTTGAGGACCTCGTGGAAGAGAGGACGATAGCGCTTAACGAGGAAAAAGACAAGACAGATATTCTCCTGAATCGGATGTTACCCAAGTAAGAGTTATTATCACAAACACCAACCTTTATAAATTATTTAAATCCTACAATTCATGATACTTGAGAATTATTCTTTCAACACTCTTAAACTATTTGACATTTGGTTTTTTACTCATCTTTTCAGTTTAAGAATGCAAAAGATGCATACGTAATGTCAAATATTCTTCCTATTCAGGGTTAGGGTTAGTTGTATCCCATGCTGTATTAATACATGTCAATTTTTTATTTGGAATACGTGAACTATGTACACATAGAATATACTCATAATCATACAGGCTTGTGGCCGACAAATTAAAGAGAGGAGAGTCAGTTGAACCAGAGACGTTCGAAGCAGTCACAATTTTCTTCTCGGACATCGTGGGATTTACCACCATTGCATCTAAAATCACACCTGTAGACGTCGTACAATTTCTCAACGAGATTTACACATTGTTTGACAATATCATTTCCACTTTTGACGTATATAAGGTAATTCGGAAGACCAATACACTACAATATTTTTATTCCAATGTCTTTTCCTAATTAAGTTAATTCACACGTTCCTTATTTTATCCCACAATAAAACAACTCTTCGTATAATACAACTGATAGAAATCGGAATCGAGTCGGCTGAATGACACATTCCTGTTTTTTCATAACATTTTTGTATGTACTGAATGACCTGTTCCTGTATGAGTGTGTTTGGTATTCGTGTGGATTTGGTGTGTGTGTGAGTGTGTTTTGGTATATGTGTAAGTGGATTTGGTATGGGTGTGAGTGTGTTTTTGTATGTTTGTGTGTTTGGTGTGTGTGTGTGTGTGTAATACTGATATTTTATACACTCTACAGGCCTCATTTTTTATTTGATTTGAAACCGATAATTCTGTTATTTAGAGAGGAATGCCCTATTGATTTTGTTTCAAAAAGCCATAGGTCATTTAGATATGGAGAAAACATGTAGACCCCACATATCATATTTCTTGATTGCTTTGCTACTTTACAGATACATGTAGCTTTATTAAGAGATTGATACATCATATGTAGATTTGTTAACAAGAGAAGAACCCTATTGAATTTAGGATCAAAAGGGCAAAGTCATCATGGGACTTCATCAAAAAAGCTAGAAGACGACCATTGCGAGGGAATTTGTCCCGTAATGCGTTGTTATCATTTTCACATCTCTTGTGGAAGTAACAAGAAGCATTGTACAGACATGTGTGAAGCATCGAACCCGCGCCGACTAGAGGTGAGAGGCCTTGTGATTTTGAACGCGATGCTCTAACCACTCGGCCACGGAGGCCCCTGTACAGAAATGTGTGAAGCATTTGTCTGTGCATCGTTTCGTGCTACTAACGCAAGAGATATCAAGAATAATTACTCAGTGCTTAAGGCTAAACCACGTAAAATAAGAAGGAAACGGATAACGTTTTAAAAATTGATAAGAATCCATTAGTACTTTAAAAAAATCTGTAATTAGGTCGAAACAATTGGTGACGCATATATGGTAGTCAGCGGTCTGCCGGAGAGAAACGGAAATGATCACAGTGGACAGATAGGTAGCATGTCTCTGGCCTTACTGAAACAGCTCCAACAATTTAAGTTAAAGGCAATACCGGAACAGAAAGTTATGGTTCGCATAGGACTACACACTGGTCCTGTATGTGCAGGTATGACAATATAACGTAAAGGTAAAGATAACGAACATTGATCAATGTCTAATTAAACATTTTTACAAACAGGTGCCTGTGTTTGCCAATCTCTCTGATTTATATTTTCTATAGGAATTATGAGATTGAGTACTGTTCATTGTCTTAGCCTTTTCATTTTATATACGAGGAATGTTCCAAAAATAATATCATTTCACCTTCGCGTGTAAATCGGTTAAATATCTTACTGAAACCACATTGACACGTTATATTGATCACTGATTCACGGAAAAGTTCATGTTCACAATGACTTAGCTACAGTGCACATTGATTTATAGCGAATTCATTACATTATACTCAAAATGACTGGGAAAAGAACAAATAATACACTTCAAATTGAGGTAGGTCCTTATTTGACATTAAACCCGTACATATTCATCGTGAGGTCTGTGATATCTATGGGAATGGTCAAATGTTTCATAGGTTTGTTTGTAGGTGGGTTACTAAATTTAAAACAGGTTACGAACAGCTCAAAGATGCTGCTCGCAAAGGTCTCCCTGCAAAAGTTACAACCAATAATAACATCGTAAAAATCCACCAAACCTTACAGAAGGACGCAAGATATACCGTGATGCAATTGGCGCGGACGACAAAAGTGTCGGCATATGTTCATGGTATTTTGAAAAAAAATCTAAATAGGCTTTAGATTTTTTTTAAAGATAAATGCTAGGTTGATATCTCATTTGCTTAGCGATGAACAAAAGATAGTCCGTGTTGAAAATGTAACGAAATTATTAAAATTGTATCCAAAATATACCAAAAAGACTTTTATAATTTAGTTACTGGTGATGAGACCTGGGTATACTATTTTGAGCCAAAACGTAAGAGTTCGGGGCATCAAAAAATGCAAAATGTCCTAGTATTGCTGAAAGGTTACGAACTGTGACCAAGGTTTAATATTTGATTTTCTTTGACAATAAAGGCCCTGTCATACAATTTCCTGTGCCAAAGGGCAAAACAGTCACAGGTAATTTCTATAAAACTGTTATTATTAAAAAACTGAAGAAATATTACGAAAGTTATCGCCCAAAAATGGGTATGAAGTATCACTAACTTTTGCACGACAATGCACCTGCGCACAATCACGCATTGTGGCCGAGTGTTTGGAGGCGGAACAGGTTACTCTCTGTTCCCCAAACTTAAATTCTGGAAAAAGATACAAATCACAAAATGCCTTTGGGTCTGCAATTTATCAGTATATGATGGGTGTCCCTATTGAAGAGTATGAAAAATATTTCCAGAAGGGGATTGGTCGTCTAAAAAGTGTTTTCATGATAAGGGTGAGTACATTAAAGGGCAGGGACGAATAAAAGAATCAAAGATTAATAAATGTGGGTGAAAACAGCCAAGTGTCATTATTTATGGAACATTCCCTCGTATTAATACAACGAATTATTCAAAGTAAAGGGTGCAGTGTAATAAGTACCCTTCAAACACCTTATGATTTAATGATAGGCACGAGACAGATATATATAGAGGAATATGATACTGATATCCACGAGACAGATATATATAGAGGAATATGATACTGATAGGCACGAGAATGTTATATATAGAGGAATATGATACTGATTTCAATGAGGAATTGTGATTTGCAATTCGAAGATATGATTTACAATTAGAGGGTGTGATTTACAATTCGAATGTGTGATTTGCAATTCGAAGGTATGATTTACAATTCGAAGGTGTGATTTACAATTAGAAGGTGTGATTTACAATTAGAAGGTGTGATTGATTTACAATTAGAAGGTGTGATTTACAATTAGAAGGTGTGATTTACAATTAGAAGGTGTGATTTACAGTTCGAATGTGTGATTTACAATTAGAAGGTGTGATTTACAATTAGGAGGTGTGATTTACAACTAGGAGGTGTGATTTACAATTAGGAGGTGTGATTCACAATTAGGAGGTGTGATTTACAATTAGGAAGTGTGATTTACAACTAGGAGGTGTGATTCACAATTAGCAGATAGGAGGTGAGATTTACAATTAGGAGGTGTGATTTACAATTAGGAGGTGTGATTTATAATAAGGGGGTGTGATTTACAATTAGGAGTTGTGATTTACAATTAGAAGGTGTGATTTACAATTAGGAGGTGTGATTTATAATTAGGAGGTGTGATTTACAATTAGGAGGTGAGATTTACAATTAGGAGTTGTGATTTACAATTAGAAGGTGTGATTTACAATTAGGAGGTGTGATTTACAATTAGGAGGTGTGATTTACAGTTAGAAGGTGTGATTTACAATTAGGAGATGTGATTTAGAATTAGGAGGTGTGATTTACAATTAGGAGGTGCGATTTCCAATTAGGAGGTGTGATTTACAATTAGGATATAGGAGGTGTGATTTACAATTAGAAGGTGTGATTTACAATTAGGAGATGTGATTTACAATTAGGAAGTGCGATTTATAACTGGATGTGATTTACAATTAGGAGATGTGATTTACAATTAGGAGGTGTGATTTACAATTAGAAGGTGTGATTTACAATTAGGAGGTGTGATTTACAATTAGAAGGTGTGATTTACAATTAGGAGGTGTGATTTACAATTAGAAGGTGTGATTTACAATTAGGAGATGTGATTTACAACTAGGAGATGGGATTTACAATTAGAAGGTGTGATTTACAATTAGAAGGTGTGATTTACAATTAGAAGATGTGATTTACAATTAGAAGGTGTGATTTACAATTAGAAGGTGTGATTTACAATTAGGAGGTGAGATTTACAATTACAAGGTGTGATTTACAATTAGGAGATGTGATTTACAATTAGAAGGTGTGATTTACAATTAGGAGGTGTGATTTACAATTAGGAGGTGTGATTTACAATTAAAAGGTGTGATTTACAATTAGGAGGTGTGATTTGCAATTAGGAGGTGTGATTTACAATTAGAAGGTGTGATTTACAATTAGGAGATGTGATTTACAACTAGGAGATGGGATTTACAATTAGAAGGTGTGATTTACAATTAGAAGGTGTGATTTACAATTAGAAGATGTGATTTACAATTAGAAGGTGTGATTTACAATTAGAAGGTGTGATTTACAATTAGGAGGTGAGATTTACAATTAGAAGGTGTGATTTACAATTAGGAGATGTGATTTACAATTAGAAGGTGTGATTTACAATTAGGAGGTGTGATTTACAATTAGGAGGTGTGATTTACAATTAAAAGGTGTGATTTACAATTAGGAGGTGTGATTTGCAATTAGGAGGTGTGATTTACAACTAGGAGGTGTGATTTACAACGGTTATTATTACAGGTGTAGTAGGACAGACGATGCCAAGATACTGTCTGTTCGGTGATACTGTGAACACAGCCTCCAGGATGGAGTCTAACGGAGAAGGTAAGAATGACTCCATCACACAATGAAGTTACCGGACTACATTTTGTGAATGTATGACTACTTATGCACATCAAACATAGTAAATAAAGATATGCATTATTGTAAATTTTAAACAGGTGGAAAAATACATATCACAGAGATGACCAGGAATGCATTATTAGGTCTTGGGGGATATGAGATAGCAGATCGAGGAAATATTCCAATTAAGGTATTCTATATATCGTCATTGTTAGACCTCTTCGATTTTAATTAAAAGGTAAACAATTGTACATTTAGATATCTAAACTTATATTGGCATTTTGAAAGTATCCGCTCATTTGATCGCGATTGAGGGCTGACGACGATTGTGACTAGTTATTAGGAGTCGCTTACTCCTCAGCATGTGAGTTAAGGCTAATTATAGCGTTTTTACGCAAAAGGAAAAGATTACTGAAATGAATAATATCCATCAAAACTTTCCCTGTACACAGTATGAGCATCATGCCCATGTAAGTATGTTGTTATACGTGACATGTACTGCGTAGTGTTTACTATGACGTCATATGACATTATGTATTGTTTACTACGGGAAAAAAAACAACCTATGCCAACAAAGCAACTTCGACATAGAAGGACCAGAAGATAAATTGAGAAAATATTAGTATGAAAATAAACAGAATTCTCTACATAATATCGACATTACTCTCCAAATACTCTCAGTATATCGCATAAATAGTAATTCAAATGTTTCAAGTGAAACAATCTCGACGGTGCACAAGGTCGCTCAATTCTAGTTGGCACGGGTTCGATCTGGCTCGCGCTGATATATGTGAAAACGTTTGCCAGTTTACTTTCGAAAAGTCGGTGGTTTCTTCCCGGGTACATTATATCTGGGTTCTCTCCACCAATAAAAAATTTGACGCCACCATTTATCTGAATTGTTGAGTGTGGCTGAAAGTAACAATTAATCAATCAACCTTAATTTCATATTAATTCAGTTATGATTGATTGATTGATTGATTGATTATATGTTGTTTTAAGTGCCGCTCGAGAATTTTTCACTCATGTCGAGACCATTGCCGGTGAAGGGCTGCAAAATATAGGCCTATGCTCGGCGCTCAGGGCCTTTGAGCAGGGAGGGATTTTTAACGTGCCACACCTGCTGTGATTCGGGACCTCGGTTTTTGCGGTCTCGTCCAAAGGACCGCCCCATTTAGTTGCCTCTTACGACAAGCTAGGGGTGGTGAGGATCTATTCTAACAACCCGGATCCTCACGGGCTTAATTTAGTTATGTAAATAACGTTCTATACAATTGGCTTCGTATACCCATTTAACTTACATTACAAGACTAATTGTAAAAATACAACCTGCTATTTCAGGGGAAAGGGGAAATGTATACCTATTGGTTGGTCAACAAAACAGACACCCCCCTTCAATCATCCTCAACGTCTAACCTGGACCAGCACCGCCTACCTAGTTTTCCAAGTCAGCTGAAACCAGTGCAGTGAAGTTTGCAAAACGGGTGGACTCTCAACCGAAGAAAGAAATTTCTGATTCCGCAAATGTTGCTTGGTGTATAACTGATCGAAATCTTGTATTAAAGCAAACTTTAATGTGAAAAACCAATGTTGTAGAGGATATGGTGTTATGCAATGGGGATGTTTAGTTTAATTATACCGTCCTAAATCCCGTCCATTTGTTGTCATTTGACTTAATAAGTTGCCCAGTACTTTGTTTGCAAAACGGGTGGACTCTCAACCGAAGAACGAAATTTCTGAATCCGCAAATGTTGCTTGGTGTATAACTGATCGAAATCTTGTATTAAAGCAAACTTTAATGTGAAAAACCAATGTTGTAGAGGATATGGTGTTATGCAATGGGGATGTTTAGTTTAATTATACCGTCCTAAATCCCGTCCATTTGTTGTCATTTGACTTAATAAGTTGCCCAGTACTTTGTTTATTATATATTTGGCAACGATTGTTATATTTGTGAATAACTTGCTTGTTAATACCAAGAAATTGCTCATTCGATCGGAGCTCGAGACATTTAAGCTATAAATTTCGTTTTCAAAGTGCGGTAGCGCTTCATGAAAGTATATATGTTGGCGTGAAGCGTTGAAGTTCATGTTTTTATTCTGTGGGATTTTCCAGCCTTTGAATGGTTCTACTTTATTTATCAAGATTCCTTCGCGCATTGTCCCCACCTACAACGCAATCATGAGGAAATTGGTATCCATGTCATTTGATATCAAAAGCAATAACTTTGGAAATGTAAATGGAGCATTATGTTTGTGACTCATACCTTACCATGATTATATTCCACAGATGGCTTCAAAGATATTTTGATGCTACGGAAGGTGGATAGGCAAGGCGTGGAAATTACGTGTGGAGAACTCAGGGAGCAAATGTGTTAAAAGTCAAATTATGAAAAAGTGAAGATAACAAACGGTGATCAATCTCATAACTCCTATAAAAAATACAAAATTAAGAATTCGGCAAACACGGACCCCTGAGTATATCAGACGTGAAATAAGATGCCTAGGAGAAGTAACCACACCCTGTCAACCGATCACATCCGCCGCGAGTCATATATCTTCCTCGGGTCATACAAATAACAAGATATTGCGTATTGAACCAGTTGAGAGAAATAAACATCACATGCAGGTGATAATGAAATGTTGCTACATACAAATTAGGAAATTGACAGCAAGTGATCGTAGTATGATCTCTTTAAAATGCGACAAAGTGATAATAATGAATTGATGCAGGTAAGTCCGCAGTTCAATGAATACAATCCTGGGTGAAAGACCAACAATATAAATTCTGTAAATAGAATTAGCAATGATTTTCTAAGTTAAATATCCATCACTTAGATGGTTTGAATTGTTTGTAATTATTTTCAAGTAGAGGTAAAAAAAATAACGAAAAGATAATGTTATCTATATTTTACTAGTGAAAGAATAGTAATAAATCTAACAATCCCTATAAGGATTACAATCTAATATCTAAGTACGAAGCAGATGTGGAAGACCGTGCGGTGTCTTATTTCGAAAGTTCAATTTAACATATCGCCGTTAAAAAAATATTATCGTTCACATTTTATCCTTTGACTTACATTGGGTTTTATCTACAGTGATTATTCTCTCCGCCTTATTCACAGGTTCCTTCAACTTATTTCCCATTACAATAAAATTAATCGGGAAAAATTTTTGTATTTCACTCTTCATATGTCTTCTAAAACCTCGCCTGAAACTTTGACATTCATAAATTCTCTTCTACAACCAGATTATATATAGAATTCCTCGTGCTGTCAGCGGGAGGAAGGTGTTGGTCAGTGTAGTTATACAAATATATCTTTACTTCCAATCCTTCATTATCTGTTGTAGTTTCCTTGTGTCTCATCTTTTTCAATATTCTTCTTACTTGGTACTTAATGCAGCTGAAATATTGTATGTTATCTGTTTCATTTATCAGTATTACAGTGTATTATTCAAATGCATTCACGTATACAATTCAAAGGTTGTAAATGAGAAAAAAGATGCGTCAAAAGAAAATTTTACTTAAAACACCGAATTCTGAATGAAACATATACTCGTGTATTTCATAAAATCGTGATGACCGGTTTGAAATTACATATAATAAAAACTGAACATCGCAATATATATAGGAAGTATCAATTAATCCTTAGAATTAAATTATTACCATTTGATACAAACGATGCTGAATATGATACTGATTACCAAACCTCCTCCAAAAAGAATGCTCTCGCAGAAATACCACTGGAGACAAAAGGCGGGAATTTTACATTCCTTTGGCCCTGTGATGGTATGATGTACATGCAATTCAATGTTCATAACACAATATACTTACGATGCAGACCTAGGATACCCAGTAATTTGAAAGGATCTAATTATATAACATTTTACTGCTGTTGATGTGGGATTCTCTAGTATTGGATGAAACAAAGTAAACTGCTCATTAAAAAATAAAAATGCACAAATAATTTTTTCATCAATGTTTTTCTATTGAATTTTCAAGTAACGATTTGTGAATAATGCAAAACTAAAAGTGTTTTCATTGGAAATTTTGTGTCAAAAATGCGTTGTAGAAATATTAAAACATTAAATAGTTTTACAAAACTTTGTAACAATTTTATGGAGTATCCTATGTCCTTAAAATATTTAGTCACTATCAATCAAATTCCAAAGTGTTGATTTAAAATCATAGTTTGGGATTTTTTAAATTCATTTTCATCTGGTGCATCAAAGGTGGTACTGTTATGTCTTATATTTCCATAAATGATTGAAAACAGTGTTACCATGACTGTCATTGGTCATCAAACTCTCAGTATTTGGTAAGCAGTTCGACGATTCATTCAATGAATCCTGATAGCACGCCGTAGTTATATAAGCTTCGCTGGAACCTTTTACATACAAAAAAGCAAGGCACACTGAGCTTGCAAAATAACTATAGTTGTGATTTCGCGAATCCGGTAATTGCAAACCAAAGTTTCATAAGGTAAGAGGGAATTATACATTACCGTTGATACATTGAGCTTGAAAAAGATCATTACAGTTTCTAGCTACTAGTTTTCTAACTGCAAATTCATACTTTAAACACTCATCAGGATCTGGATAATCTGCAATAAGAGGATACATTGTGTTTACGAAAACTAGACAAGAAAACATTCCCGCTATATGTATGCATATAGACAACCTGCATTGATAGTTTTATTGGTCTTAGTAAGTGGACAACACGCGTTAGGGTTAGCGCAAACCCTTACCCAATGAGATTGAATGGAACAAATATCAATGATATATGTTTCCCAAATGTTGCATTATAACTACAATTAAACAGGTAGCATTTAAATAAATGATAGAAAGCTGGCGATAACAAACAGTGTTCAATCCCATAAATCATATACAACACAAAATCTATAACAAGTGAAACGCAGATTCAGAGAAACACCAAAGGTATTATCAGATGTTCAACGGTTCCACATGTCATTAGCCCTCTGTCATATCAACGGGAGTATTTTGTCAAAATCAATGATGCTAACGAACAGAGATCAATTATATAAAGAAATAAAATGTGAAATCTTATCTGCTCATATCATATAAACGTGGTAATTCATAGTCAAATCAGTGTGTAAAGAACGGCCTAACTATTGGTATGAAACAGGTGACACAGCATTTGACCTAGTGGAATGTTGTATTTGCAAATGGGATCATTACATCAACCATAGAATTAGCGGCGGAATTCTAAACTCAAAGATGTGCTCTCGCCTATCGAATTATTTAAGATAAATATAAACAGCATGTGCAGATTATAATAGATTATTGCTACATAAATACTATTTAGAGTTGACAATGAAGAAGCTGAAATCATTTATCTTTATCATAAAGTTGAGTAGTTGAATTGTCATAAACGTATATATCTAATAAACATCCAAATATGAAACCGATGTGGAAGACTTTGTGGTGGCTTTTATTTCTAGTTTACTAGATATATAGAACTGACACATAATTGAAAATGATTTCTGTTAGTGGATAAAATGTCGTCCATAAATTTAACTGTCGAGCCCTATATTCGGATCAAGTAACGGAGCAATACGTAGTCAGAATCAGTGTGTCAAGTACAGCCTAGCAATTGGTATGAAACACATGACACAGCCTTTGACTTAATGGTACGTTAAACTGACAAACTAAATTGTCATAACGACCATAAAGTTTGCGAAATGCTGACTTTAGACGAGACTGTACAAACCCCTGTAACATCAACTTTGTCAGTAGCCCGCCTCGATTTAAAAACTGATCATATGCAGAACAAGCTCTTGCGTATCGAATCGGTTGGGAGTTTTTTAATAAAATTCCCTTCATAAAAATAGAACTGATATAAAAGGAACACTATAATCTGTGCTATCCTTAACAATTGCAATTGTCCACCATTACTGCTTAGCAACACGTTCTAATGTTTATTATTAATCGGTATTGTATTATCAACGGAAATAACGATGGTGTTCTTGTACTTTATTGTATAGTTTCGGATTCTTTCATGTAATTATGTCCTCTGAAACAGTCATTCATTCTAGTCCCTTTTTGGTTGACTCGATTACTTTGATTTGTTCTGCGCTGAGTTCAGATGTGAAAATAAAGAACAGTGATCAATCTCATAGCCCCTAAGGAGAATACAAGATTAAGAGTGAGGTAAACACGAACCCCTAGATATACCAGGTTGGATCAGGTGCCTAGGAGGAGTAACCATGCCCAGTCGACCGGTCACACCTATTGTAAGCCCTATATCTTGATCAGGTAAACGGAACAATCCGTAGTCTAAATCAGTATATATAGAGCAGTCTAAAATTTGTATGAAACACATCAGACAGCATTTGGTCCAATGGCATATTGCATTGGTGAATTAAATTGTTAAAAGAGCCACAGAATGTAGCAAAAACTTACTTTAAATGATATCTGTTTAAACCTTGACTATCCGTTTATTTGTCAGTAGCCTACTCACAACGAACTGTTGTGTATCGAATCAGTTGAGAGACATAAACACCATTTGCAAGCTATAATGGAATATTGCTACATAAATATAGAAAGTTGAAGATGGAGAAACTGAAGTCACCCCGTTTGTCATAAA
The DNA here is from genome assembly GCA_024699665.1 of Ostrea denselamellosa. Lineage (NCBI taxonomy): Eukaryota > Metazoa > Mollusca > Bivalvia > Ostreida > Ostreidae > Ostrea > Ostrea denselamellosa. The sequence continues at coordinate 712,423 of JAMZEH010000008.1, read as the reverse complement.
GTTGGGTGGTTAGTTTGAGTTAACATCTATATTCAATAAAATATCTAAATATAAAACAGATGTGCAAGAGTCTGTTGTGTCTTTTATTTCGCACATGACCAGTTTTGAAAAGTCCACACATAACTCAGTAATTATCGGGTTTATGCTAATTTTGGCATTCTTCAACTTCTCTTTTAAAAACAAATGGGGAGAGGGAATGTCATGAGTGACACAGCTAAAACTTTCCTCACTGTGTAAAGTGCAAGACCTTGTACTTAAAGGTGAGACATGTTATATTTACTTCGAAACCATGTGCAGGTAATAATGATTATTTTTAAATTGTTGGATTTCAGCCTGTCAGAGAGCTCGTAATTATTTGATCATTAATAAACACATATATTTGTAAATCAACCCAAGTTATTGCTGATATATCACCTTAAGCTGCATAATTAAATAATGTATCGATACCATCGAAGTCGGAATCTTTCATGACGTAATGTATCCCAGGAACCATGATTTTCTGTGCACTTCTAATGGACGATCTGTTCTTGCCGTTAAAGACCAAATCTGTATCGCAGGCTTGACACGTCTTGTTGCAACTCCCTTTGCCTATAATATATATATATATATCTGCATATTGAATTATATGTCCAAACTGCATAACAATACAAAACATACTTGTAGGATATTGTGTAAGTCACCAACATTTTACCTGCATTAGTTCACTGTCTTTCAAAGTATATTATGATTTACTTTATATTTTTAGAATACGAAATGAGAGATCCTCGTGTCATAACAAAGACAGATAGGCTCACACAGTGTGTTACAAGACAGATATATTTTGGACTAAAACGAAATGAGATCCATGTGTTGTATTGTTGATTGTTTGTTTTACGTCCCGTCGAGAATTTTTCACTCATATTGAGACGTCACCAGGTGAAGTATCGCACATTGAAACCTATGCTTAGCACTAGGGGCCATAGCAGTGAGGGTTCTTTAACGTGCCAACGCCTACCGTGAGGGTTAGAGTTAGGGTTAGTGGGTTCTATAGTGCGTGATTTGTATGCTTGGATTCTCAGCCATCAGTACATTTAACTCGCTCTTCTTTCAAACACCCACCATTTTGCTTTATTACACGTTCACTTTTGGTGGTGTTATTATCAGTGTGTTCATCATTTTATATGTGATATGGAGGTCACTGCAGATATATTCCGGTGGCTTTTTTTTCAAAACAAAATGGTAGCTGTTCACGTAATTATTACAATTAGTTCATATTTAGTCATTGGTCATCCCAAAAAATATTTTGTTAAACACCACTCTGAGCCCAGCCATAAATACTCTGAAGTTGATATTAAAAGATGCTAGAGTTCCTCATTGACAATATTTTCGTAGTAGTTGGTGATCAGGTCTTCCAACAGTCTGTTGGAATTCCCATGGGCAAGAATTGTTCCCCTTTGTTAGCTGACCTATTTTTATATTCTTACGAAGCAGAATTCATTCAAAAGCTTCTACACGAGAAGAAAAGATCTCTAGCTGTGGCCTTCAATTTGACATTTAGATATATCGACGACGTTTTTTTTTCTATTAACAATGATCATTTTCCTTCAAATATCGATTCGATATATCCCAGAGAGCTTGAAATAAAAGACACCACAGAGGCTTCCACGTCTGCTTCGTACTTCGATATTCTACCGTAAATAGAAGCCGCGGGCAAACTAACAAATCAACTTTATGACAAACGGGATGATTTCAATTTCTCCATCGTAAACTTCCCTTATTTATTTGGCAATATTCCATCATCACCTGCATATGGTGTTGTATCTCCCAACTGATTCGATACACAAGAGCTTGTTCTCCTTATGATAAGCTTTTAAATCGAGCCGGGCTACTGAAAAAGAAGTTGATGTTACAGGGGTTTGTGCAGTCTCGTCTAAAGTCAGCATTTCGCAAATTTTATGGTCGTTATAACGATCTAGTTTGCCAGTGCAACTTGCCACTAGGTCAAATGCTGTGTGATGTGTTTCATACCAATTGTTAGGCCGTCCTTGGCACACTGATTCTGACTACGGATTGTTCCGTTTACCTGATCGGAATATAGGGCTCACGGCAGGTGTGACCGGTCGACAGGGCGTGCTTACTCCTCCTAGACACCTGATCCCACCTCTGGTATGACCAGGGGTTCGTGTTTGCCCATCCCTCTAATTTGTATTTTCTATAGGAATTACGAGATTGAAATACTGTTAGTTATCTTAGCCTTTTCATAGGAATGAATGCGCAAGTTTTGGAACACCTACCCATACATTTGTGTTGTTATTATTTTTAAATAAGGGTAGATAATATTTTCTTTTACCTTTGAACACCTACCCATACATCTGTGTTATTTTTAGATAAGGGTAGATGATATTTTCTTTTAGCTTGAGATCTGTTAGGGTATTGGGAAATTGAGCTTAAGATGAACAAAGCTTATTTTTACACAGATCCCCGTGCCAATCATCAAATTACCACGATCGCTGACAACAGATAGAAAATTATGAACTCTTACATATCATGCTATCTTCAATCCTCTTCAGCTGAATTATGATAGTATCACCTGCAAATAATATTAAAAAAGAGACTCATAAAATTTCAATATAGAGTGACAAGCCATAAATCTTTCACGTGGCAGTTTATCCACTGTAATTTTAATCGAAAACAATATTTTTCAAACATTTGATTTAAAACATTTCATTCAAAATTCTCATGCTTAAAGACTGTAAAGACACAGTTTATCACATCATCTACACAAAAAATTCATTCAGGGTAACACAATGATGTATTGGGCCGGATTTGGTTTTAGTCTTAACAAAAACATCATCCACACTCGTTCTATGTTATGACTTTAAGCCAAACAAATGAAAAAAAATGTTTTTTACACATCACAGTGCCTTTAGTATGTGGATATTGGAGGAAACTATTAATTGATTCTGACTACGAAGTAGCATGATGTCTTTATAGGTATACGCATGAAGAAAGACGCGGGTCATCACATCATCTATGCAAATATTTAACAAGACATTCTCTATATGAACAATCATTCCATGCTTACCTTCTCGAACATGAAACATGTTATAAATACTTTTTACTATATCACAGAATTAATCGCGTGCTTTACCATAGAAAAGCATTGTCATTTTGAAATAGAGGGATAATTCATTCTACTTACATAATATATTTCGTTCATCTATTGTGTAAAACTTAATCGGGCCATTTTAAAATTAGATTTAGTTAATCATCAATTACTTTAAAAAAAACATTAGCCTACAACTTTTATATGTTCACGTTTTGCCATTTAATGAAATGGATATATTTGGATCTCTTGCAAAATGCGGAGTGACTTTTCTATTCCTGTGGTATAGATATCATGTCATATCTAAAGGTGAGGATAACTAACAGTATTCAATATCGTAATTCCTATAACAAATACAAATCAGAGAGATGGGTACACACGGACCTCTAGACATACGAGAGGTAGGATCAGGTGCCCAGGAGGAGTAACCATCCCCTGTCGACCGGTCACACCCGCCGTTAGCCCTATATCCCGATCAGATAAACCGAGCAATCCGTAGTCCGAATCAGTATGCCAAGAACGGCCTAACAATTGGAACGAAACATATGAGACAGCATTTTAATCAATGGAAATTTATAATGGTAAACAAGATCGTTATAAGGACCATAAAATTTGCGAAAAGGTGTCTTTAGACGAGATTGAAAAAGGGTGTGTAGTCTGATGAGGAAAAGGGGGCGTGTAGTCTGATGGGTACAGATTGTTAAGTTTCACGAATTGGCGATTGTATTCTTAAAATCTCTACATCAGTTAAGTTTTCAAATAAAGGTGAAGATAATTAACCGCATTCAATCTCATAATTCCTACAACAAATACAAATCAGAGGGATGAGCAAACACGGACCTCTGGACATACGAGAGGTGGGATCAGATGCCTAGGAGGAGTAACAATCCCCTGTCGACAGGTCACTCCCGCCGTGAGCCCTACATTCTGATCAGATAAACGAAGTGAACACGTAAGACAGCATTTGATCTAATGGAAAGTTGTACAAGTGTGATAGTTAATTAACATATACTTTACTTTGGAATGATATATCATAAATGCATTTGATACCATGCTCTGTTGACAAAAGGGAACATATCCCCAGCATCCACCCCCCTCTAGCTCCCTCTGAATGTACCACTGCTCTCATGCAAATTGGAAAAGATTCACTTAAGATGGACAAAACATACATTACAATAATTCCATTATCAATCGGTCAGGTTCACATTATCAATCGATCAGGTTCACATTATCAATAGATCAGGTTCACATTATCAATCGGTCAGGTTCACATTATCAATAGATCAGGTTCACATTATCAATCGGTCAGGTTCACATTCACATTAAAAAAATCTTGTAGAACAAAACCCGGATCCTCATTCAAAAACTCATGAATTTGCCAAAATGATACGCCATTTGTATACACTAAGTCCAACGTGGGCTCTTATGACCACTTGTGACCTATTAGAAAGTGGTCTTCGAAAGTAATGGGATCGAAAGCGTTTTGCTCGAAGGAGCAAGTCAGAAGTCAGCCGGTGAGAAGTGCACACCATCACTTTGGGAAAATTGTAACGAATCGTGCCATGATGATCCAATAATTCGTGCCAAGATAATCCAATAAATCCGTAGTTTAGAGTAGAGAAATCGGTGTTGAACTGAGATGGGGAAGTTTTTTCTAGTTCGTGACTTTCGTCCCGTGTATTGATATACTAATATTTGCAGGGTGTGTTACATTTATCTAAACGATGTATAAATTACGAAACCATGTCGACACCATTATCAAAACGACTTCAAAGGAGATTTCAAAGAGGATTCATATTTAAATTCTGTTTTTTATTTTCCACAGTCTAGAGGAGAAGTCTCTGTGCTTATGGCATTACGATATTATGGATAACAAACAATTTTGAATATCAATAATATCTAGAAAACGTTCATGAGCGATGAATTATGAATTTTATTACTGTATAATTGATTCCTACACAGATGACTACAGATTCAGATATTAATCCCCCCTTGTGGGTCCGGGGAGATAAGAATTGGGCTCACAGTATCCTCTACTTTATCGTAAAAGGCGACTGTTTGCCGTGGGATGAGACTCATGCTGGTGGAAGAGGGGGTCCTGGTGGCTGAGTTTAATGGGTGTTAAGGTTACAACACTCATTGACCAACACTCCACTTTGGCCTTAATTTCATCTAAACGGGAGAGGACGTGCTTGGCACGGCATGTTCAATCAGCTGGGCACTCCTAGCTTGGACTCTACCTATACTTATTTGATACAGATACCCGTTACCTTTAATGGTTTTGTGTCAATGTATTCTTTGTGGTTTAATAATGATAGTAATAAATTGGAAAGCTCGTGTCTTCTTGTCTTATACAGAAGTGTATTTATTACAAATTCAAAATTCCATGTACTTTAATATAGATATAGTCTAAGCGGTGACTAGGGTCAATTGGGTGGATACGTCCATCTGAGGATAACACCGCTGTATCCTCTTGGTGTTCGTCTTCTGCTGGGATGTCCCCAGAAGACGGCATCGCCCTTGTTGGCGCTCCGAGGCGGGCGGGGAGCAATGGTGCAGAACCAAATTTACTTCATTATGGCACATAAAAAAAAACAACAATAAACGAAGACTTGTGGAAGATGATAACTCTGAGTCAGAAAATGAACGATGTGAAAAGTGGGCAAGATTTATTATTTTATCAACACTTGACGAAAATGAAAAGCCTGTGACGAAACTTTCTCCATTTGTTATCGATAAAGCCCAGTAATTTACAAAACTGAAGAATGAAACTCTGCTAGTAGAATGTAAGACCAGAAAACAATCAATTGTTTTACAATCTGCTATCACATTTAGTGGAATAAAGGTCATTGGAACACCCAGCTTCAGGTTAAACCGAAGTCAAGGGGTCATTCGAGACAAAGGACGTGGACTGTGTGACTTGGAGGAGACAGAAATTACAAATGAGTTGAAACCTCAAGGTGTCCTTCAAACCAAACGGATTAAAATCAAGAAAAATGGAACTTTTATTCCAACTAACACCTACATTCTTGATTTTGACACACCAAATATCACCCTGGCAAAATCATGATTGGCTATTACTGTTTGAAGGTTGAAACATTTATACCAAATCCTTTACGTTGTTTTAATTGCCAAAAGTTTGAACATTCATCAGATCGATGCAAAAATGAAAATGTATGTTTCAGATGTGGTTCTGAAGATTGCGTAAAAGATCGTTGCAAAGAAGACCCAAAATGTGTTAACTGCGGGGAAAAGCACCCATCTTTATCAAAACAATGCAGTGTATGGTTAAAAGACAAAGAGATTCAGAAATTAAAAGTTCAAAAACACCTTAGCTACCCGGATGCGAAAGAACTCTATCAATCTCAACATCCAAATGTTTCATATGCATTTAAAAAATAAAAATACAAAAGAGATTGCTTGCTAAATGGATCCATTAATAATATCTTCCAAACAAAACTATTCGAACGGACTGTCGAAAGATCTTCTACTTCTTCTGCTTCCTCCAAGTCACAAGTTCCTCCAAAACCAAAAGAGTCTAATGTTCCAAAACGATTCAGTAAACAGTCAGAACAAAAGAATAACAAAGACGCAGAGTCATCACCAAAACCAGCTAAATTAGGTATCAGAAGTGATAGAATCCCAAAAGGGATGAGAGATCCAATACCTGTTTATAACAGATATAGCATTCTGGACGAGAAGATGGACACTTCGTCCTGTCCATCCAGAAGCCACAGCCTCTCTCCATCAAGATCCAGAACAAGGATCAAAATTAATGATCATGCTTCCATCTAAAACTTTTCAATGGAATTGTCGAGGTTTTAAAATTGATTTTAATGAAATATCACTTCTTCTACAAAAATTTTAATCCAGTAGCGTTTTGCCTTCAAGAAACACACCTAAAACATTACTCCTTATATAAACACTATGACACAAGTGAAGATCGAGCAAAGAGTGGATCAACTATATGTGTAAGAAACAGTATCTTGCATAGTGAAATTAAACTTAAAACTAATTTACAGGCTACGGCAGTTCGTGTTTCTCTTCATAAAACCATTACACTTTGTTCAATTTATATTCCCCCACAATACAAATTAGAATTACAAGAGTTAAACAATTTAATCAATCAACTTCCTTCTTCTTATCTCATTATGGGAGATTTTAATGGTCATAATCCCTTGTGGGGTAGCGATAAGCTAACTGATAAAGGCAAAAAGCTGGAGGATTTTGCAAATCAAAATAATCTTTGTATTTTAAATGATGGCTCCAATACCTTTCTTCATCCTCGAAAATACAAATTTCTAGTGATTGGAAAACAAGGTACATATTTTGTTAGACACCACTCCGATAGCCCGTACAAGTACTCTGAAGCAGACATTAAGAGTATGCTTGGCTTTCTTGTAGATAACATTTACGTAGTGTTTGGAAACCAAGTCTTCCAACAATCCATTGCCAATCATATGGGCACTAATTGTGCTCCCTTATTGGCAGAATTACTTTTATATTCTTATGAAGCGGAATTTGTTCAGAAACTGTTACAGGATAAAAACAAAAAACGTGCCGCGTCCTTCAACCACAGATATAGATATATCGATGACGTCTTATCAACCAACAATCATAATTTTCATAATTATGTCCATCTGATATATCCCGATGAACTCAAAGTAAAGGACACTACAGAATCTGACGTGTCTGCTTCATATTTGGATATTTTACTTGATATTGACTCTAATGGCAGACTGACAACTACATTATATGACAAGCGTGATGACTTAAACTTTTTATCATCAACTTTCCATATCTATGTAGTAATATACCACTTTTGCCTGCTTATGGTGTGTATATCTCCCAGTTGATTCGATAAGCGAGAGCATGCCATGCGTATGAGAATTTTTTTAAGCGAGGTCAACTACTGACAAAACAATTGACGTTGCAGGGTTATAACGAATCTCGTTTGAAGTCATCATTTGGCAAATTTTACAGTCGCTATAATGACATTGTTTGCGATTACAAAGTGTCTCTGGGACATATGTTGAATGATTTGTTTCATACCCTTTGTTAGACTGTCATTTTTCATACTAACTTTGACTACAGGTAATCCTGTATACCTATTTTCGATTAAGGGCTCACGGCGGGTGTGACCGGTCAGTAGAGAATGCTTACTCCTCCATGGCACCTGATCCTACCTTCGCTTTGTCGGAGGTCCGTGTTGCCCCACACTCGAACTTGTATATGTCTTGGGGATTTATGATTACGATTTACACATTGTTTACTTCGCCATTCGATATACATTTATCGACATTTCTTTAACATATCCTACTTTAGCTTATGACCTTTCATGGACTGTCCACGACGACTTGTGTGGCAGTGACCATTTCCCCCATTTTAATTGAAGATGTAATCCCTTCCAATAATAATAAAAACCAAAACTGGACGCTAAATAAAGCAGATTGGAAACTATTTGACAAACTTTGTATTGAAACAATAAAGGAAGACACAACAATCAATGAAAATGATCCAATTTTAAAATTTACAAATATCGTAAGAGAATAGTGAAAAAGCTATTCCAAAAACCTCGACAAATCCGAAGAAAATTAAAAAGCCATGGTTTAATGATGCATGTAATGAGGCGATCAAAAACAGAAAAAAACGTAAACACGTTTTAATGTATCCCCGTCCAACACAAACTTAGATAATTATAGGAAATGTAAAGCAAAATCTCGTAGAACCTTTAATACAAGCAGGAAACATTCATGGAGAAACTTTGTTTCTAAATTAAATTCACACACCCCTATTAATAAAGTTTGGAATGCAATTAAAAAGATTAAAGGCAAAAATACAAGTAAACAATTCACTCATTTAAAAGTCAATAGTGATACAATTACTGATATTACAGACATATACAATACCATTGCAAATTCTATATCTAAAAATTCATCAAGAGGACATATGTTTGCAAAATTTATTGAAGTCAAAAATAGAGAAGAAGATAATTTAGAAAATTATAACAAACCATTCTCCATAGATGAATTAAAATGTTCTTTGTCAAATTCGCATGATACTGCTGTAAATCCAGACAAAATATACTATCAAATACTTAAACATCTTCCGGAAAGTAGTCTAAAATGTCTTCTATCAATATTTGATAAAATTTGGGAAACAGTAATTTTCCAAAATCTTGGAAAGAAGCTATCATTATCCCCATTTCAAAACCGGGGAAAAATCACAGTGATCCATCAAATTATCGCCCAATAGCTCTTACAAGTTGCATATGTAAAACCATGGAAAGAATGATTAATGACAGACTTTTCTAGTTTCTGGAGTCAAAACCCTACTTGCACATATTCAATGCGGCTTCAGAGGCCAGAGAAGTACATTAGACCATCTTGTTAAACTTGAAACATTTATTCGTGATGCTTTTATCAATAATGAACATGCTGTATCAATATTTTTTTATTTGGAAAAAGCATATGATACAACGTGGAGGTATGGGATTTTAAAAGATCTCCAAAATATGGGATTAATAGGTAGTTTACCAATATTTGTCTCAAACATTTTGATAAAACGCCAATTTAAGGTTCGCTTAGGCTCCACTTACTCCAACTTATGTGATCAAGAAAATGCTGTTCCACAAGGAAGTATTTTATCCGTAACATTATTCAGTATTAGAATTAATAGTTAAGAACAGGTATTTAAAAATGACATGGAAGGTTGTTTGTTTGTAGATGACTTCGGTATTTCATATCGTTCAAAAAATATGGCAAGTATGGAAAGACAATTTCAACTTTGCTTCAATAAAATTCAAGACTGGGCAAACAATAATGGTTTTAAATTTTCAAAATCAAAAACAGCGGGCGTTCATTTTTGTCAAAAACGTAAACACCATAATGATCCAGAACTCAGATTAAATGGAACTCCAATAAAAATAGTTAAAGAATTTAAATTTTCAGGAGTAATGTTTGATAGTAATTTATCCTTTATTCCACATATTCAGACACTTAAAACTAAATGTTCCAAAGCACTTGATATTTTAAAGGTTGTCGGCAATACTCATTGGGGTGCAGACAAAAATGTTTTACTTCAACTTTATAGATCTCTAAACCGATCCAAGTTAGATTATGGATGAAAAGTTTATGGATCTGCTAGGAAATCGTATCTCCAAGCCTTAGATGCAATTCATAACCAAGGTATATGTATCTGCTTAGGAGCTTTTCCAACCTCTCCCATAGATAGCATCTATGTAGAAGCAAACGAACCTTCACTAAAAAGTAGACGTATAAAATTAAGTCTTCAGTATATCATTAAACTTCGTTCCAATCCCAAACACCCGTCATATAATTGTGTATTCCACCCTAAATTTGAAACAAAATATAACGAAAGACCAAAGTCATTAAACCACTTGGATTGAGACTCCAAACATATATTAAAGACTCTAAAATAGATTTAAATGTTATTTCTGAATTGCAAATTCCAACTATCCCAATTTGGGAACTTTCAAAACCTACTGTTAATTTAGATCTATCGAAAGACAAAAAGTTTAAATAATTGAAAGACAATTTTTCAACCCCAAATGAAATTTACACAGATGGATCAAAAGACAAAAATAAAGAATAAAATATCTTTTCCGTGCGTTTGCCGGATAACAGTTCAATTGTTACAGCTGAGTCAAAAGCTCTTCAATTAGCAATTAATTTATAAAACAGTCAGAACACAAAAATTATGTTATTTATTCCGATTCCCTCTCTTGTTTTCAAGCAATTAAAAATTGTAAAATTGACCACCATTATATTTATAGCATTTTGAAAGAATATGTGTTGCTAAAACGTCGAGGGTATAATGTAGTGTTTTGTCGGATACCAAGTCATATTGGGATACGTGGAAACACGAAAGTTGATAGTGCTGCGAAACAAGCATTACAATTACCATTCACTGATTTTAAAATTCCTTGCACATACCTTAAAACTTTGATTAGAGAATATGTAAAACATTTGTGGCAATCTGATTGGGATGAGAAGGTAAATAATAAGCTACACGATATTGATCCTGTAGTTATTAAAACACAAAATACTGTTCTTAAACGTTGAGAGGAAGTAGTTATTACTAAATGTAGAATAGGACATTCGCGGATGACACACTCGTTTCTTCTACAAAGGGAAGATCCACCTGAGTGTGTCTCCTGCCAAAGTCCTTTAACAATCAAAGATATTTTATTAGAATGTGGAGATACAGTTCTGATAAGAAATAAATATTTTGATACACAGTCTATGAAATATCTTTTTAAAAGTGTTGATTTAAATAAAATTTTAGGATACCTACCTGAAAATGGTTTTTATCAAAAGTTGTGAAGAAAAATTGATTGTACGAAATTATTACTAATTGATACACAGTGATATCTAGACATTTTTAGTACCATATTTTAACATGTTTTCAAATAGAATTTCTTTTTTAATAAATACTGCTTTTATAACATGCCTTTTCATTTATAAATAGTCAGCCGCAGGATAGCTGAAAAATTGCTTAAGCGGCTATAAGCAAGAAACAATCAATCAATCAACAGACATTAACCTGTGTTAATCCTAAATTGAGCGGCGTATACCCAAGAATTATTCTGTAATTGAGGGGTATCTTCAGCAGTTACGGGTCTATTGTTCTCAGATTCCCAGCACTTCTCTAAACCATTCTGCCAACTATCGTAAGAGGCGTGTATTGGTTCATACAACACGGGTACTGAAATCGACGATAAACAGAAGGAGTCAAGATAAAATATGTGCCGAATGAATATTCATATAGATCAAACATGAATTACTGATCATTTTTATAACATCCCCACCCACCCACCCACCCCAAAACACCATAAATATATATATATATATGTATATATATATATATATAGAGAGAGAGAGAGAGAGAGAGAGAGAGAGAGAGAGAGAGAGAGAGGCTCCGTGGCCGGGTGGTTAGAGCATCGCGCTCAAAGTCACAAGGCCTCTCACCTTTAGTCGATTCTCGCTCGCGCCGATATATGTGAGAATGTTTGCCAGTTGAGTTTCGGAAGGTCAGTGGTCTCTTCCTGGGTACATTGTATCTGGGTTCTCTCCTCCACCAATAAAAACTGGATTCCATCAGATAACTGTAAAATGTTTGAGTGTGCCAGGAGGCGATGAACAATCATTCATATATATATATATATATATATATATATATATATATATATATATATATCATCGTAGGGATCCAGGTTGTTAGAATAGATTTTCAGTACCCCTTGCTTGTCGTAAGATGCGACTAAATGGGGCGGTCCTTCGGATGAGAAGGCAAAAACCAAGGTCTCGTGTCACAGCAGGTGTAGCACGATAAAGATCCCTCCCTGCTCAAAGGCCCTGAGCGCCGAGCATAGGCCGAAATTTTGCAGCCCTTCACTGTCAATGGTGACATCTCCATATGAGTCAAAAATTCTCGAGCGAGACGTTAAACAACATATAATCAATCATATATATATATATATATATATATATATATATATATATATATATATATATATATATTACTCAGTAAAATAGAAGAAATTCGGATCAAAACAAGAATAGTTTAAATAATCAGGCAAAGATGACAAGCACTGAAATATTGATATAAAATATTCTGAAATTCAAATTTAAGTAATCAACACTCATTATAAAAAGGATACAGAATATTTATGGTTATAAAAAACGCTCAAATTGCTCTTTGCTTAGCAATGAAGAAATATATTTTTAATTAAAACTGTTTAAGTAATAAATTAGCATAGTTCATAATTATAAGTTAGATTTACAACTCACCAAGAATGCAGATGAAAGCAACAATAGATCTCATATTTTCCGACGTGTTCTGTGAATCTGCGGACCTTTATGTGTAAGGCTTGTATAATAGAATGGGGAAGACACTAGTAATTATGTACACTTGGTAATGTACCTTGTAGCTTAGAATGGATTGTTGATATAATTCCAAAGAAAATTTCCAGAATTCAGCTTAAATAACATTTATCATATAATTATCATATGCGGTAATACAATGATCATTTCCAGGGATTAAAATCGTTGCTTTTTTTTTTTACTATTCACATGGGAAACAAATAAAAAATCTCCAAGGATATTCCGGAAGTTAAAACTTCAAAACAGGATTTTGTACCAGTTTGTGTTAACAATGTGATAGATTTCCCCGCTATGTTGTACCGTTACGTGCATGCCACAGAGATTGAACATCACGGAAGCAAGGTTTCTCATCTAGTATTAGTTCTACAGTCCCTGAAACGTTCTACTTTCCCATTTTCCCGTTCGTTCAGGGTTCGTTCACCGTTCGTTTAGCGTTCGTTCACCGTTCGTTTAGCGTTCGTTCACCGTTCGTTCACCGTTTTCCGTTCACAAAGCGTTCTCCGTTTTCCGTTTACCGTTTTCCGTTCTCCTTTTATCGTTCACCGTTTTCCGTTCGTATTTCCTCATTTTCTTTCGAAATATCAATGAGAAAGGACACGCATTATTGTGAGATATGAAGCGAAAAGGCGGCAGAAAACTGTCCTATCATATCAGGAATTTAATTCTGAAATACAAACGTTTATGATTTTCAAAGAAACATGGGATACATTTTGATGTTGGTACACGTGATCAATTTATTTACTTAGCAAGTAAAGATGCATCGTCACATGATTTATTAAAGGTTATGTACAACAAGGAGTACAGTAGTAAAGCATGCGTTATTTGTAAATTTTGATTAAAATGAGAACGGCTTTAATTTTTTATTTTACCCGTGTGTCGTTATTCATGTTTTTTTTCTTTCTTTTTTTTCTTCTCTTTCTTTTCTTAATTTAATAGAAAAAAAAGTATGAAGACGCACTACTCCTGAAAATCGAATGTCTTCAATGTCTTGCAAGTATTGGCTAGCAAAACCCAAAACACACACACACACACACACACACACACACACACACACACACACATGAAATATTTGAAACTATTTGTATTTTTGGGAGAAATTACGAGTGGAACATTTACAAAATTAATAATGTGTTTATATATATGTATCACTATGTTAAGTTTGTAATTACATTATATTTTCTACATTTTAATACTTTATATCTATACATGTATCGTCTGTGTTGTTTAATGCCTCTATCTTGACACCTTTCGGTGGCTTTTGTTAATTAGAGGTATCTCCGTTTATCGTTCACCGTTCTGCGTTTATCGTTCATCGTTTTCCGTTTATCGTTCACCGTTTTCCGTTCTCCGTTTATCGTTCACCGTTTTTCGTTCTCCGTTCACTTTCCGTGTAGCGTTCGTTCAGCGTTCGTTTAGCGTTCGTTCACCGTTCGTTCAGCGTTCGTTCACCGTTCGTTCAGCGTTCGTTCACCGTTAAAGTGGGAAAGTAGAACGTTTCATGGACTGTATCTAGTGATGACACACACAGATAGGACGTTACGAAAGTAAGCGTTCTCATCTAGTATTAGTTCTAGCTAGCGATTGACAGAATGGCCTTCATTTTGGTATAGATATCCTCTTTACACGTTGCGGAGTGCTTCTTTTTGCGGTCTAACAGTATCAACATATACGTGTAGTGCATTGTTCCGCTTTCAATTTTAGCTTACCTATCTCGAAGACTCACGTAAGCTTTTCTGATCAAAATTTGTAAGCTGTTGTCGTTGTAAACTTTTGATATTCACATCTTCTTCAGCACCTCTGGATCATTTCGAGTCAAACTTGGTGCAAATTATCTTTGAGTGAATGGGACTCACGGGAATTTTGATCACACTTTTCTTGTGTTGTATGATCATCTGCACCAGTATAGAAGCTTGATCAGAACAACACAAATCGAAACCGAAATGTAAATATGAGAAATAAGATATCATTTTTGAGTGTTATTGGGATATGACATGAAGTTGGTACGTGATCAAATCTACTATAACGCCCTTCGAATGTTATAGGATTTGATCACATGACCAACTTCATGCCATATCCCAATAACACTCAAAAATGATATCTTATTTCTTAAATACAAGCAACACCAGCTGTTTCAGATTCAGATTCAAGTTTCTTCAAATTGCATCCCGTAGGAATAGAGTGGACCACAATAATGCATTTGATATGAAAGCATTTTCAGGATGTGTAAGTTAAGATTGTTCAATCAGGGGAGCGAGGGTAGGGTGAAGCTATAACAGGAGAACAAAGCTGTACATGCGAATACACGGGAAATGTTAAAAGGAAATCCAAGTCTTTTCAACAGAAGTAGGGTCACACTAAATCATTCAAATGTAAATATTAGCAAGTTGTCTGGATTCGATTTCTTGTATACACCAATGACGAAAACCGGATCATTTATGCTTATTATTCTGTCTGTCTGATCGAAAATTAAATACTGCTAATAAATTTTAAATGATGAGTAATAGGGCTCTCATATTTATATGTGTATTCTTTGTGTCGAGACATTTTGTTTAGTGCCAACGTTTTAACCTTGTGACCTTGACCTTAAAGTTTGACATACTTTTATGAAATCCTAACCTAGACGATATCTCCTGAACTATCTAAAGTAGGGCTTCCATATTTTTATATATTTTCCTTATGGCAAAGTCTTACATTTCTTATCATGATATTTTACTTGTGATCGTTTGACCTAAATTTCAAAACCTTTAAGGAGGCTTGCTATGTTTCCAAAGTACACGAAATTGTCTTTCTTACGTTTATAGCTATTTACTAATTGTAACAGTTTGCCGAAATATTGCAATAATTAGTCAGAGCACGGAAGTAACTCTAATCCCCTATCGTAAAGTCATCTTGTTAATGGTCTACATTTTTGCGGCAACTCCCCTTACACCGGAAGTTAGGGGGGGGGGGGGGCTTAAATAATATCAACAGTGTATAGTATTTTAAATTGTAGGGTAGGGGAATTGGGGGAGGGGGGTGAAACAGCCGCATTGACTCCTGCAAATCCATTTACAATACAATATAATTTTTTGCATCATGAACTTACATTCCCTGCCAAAATAAATAACTCAAGGGATAGATTTAAGAGTAATCAGTAATTAGACATTATCGTTCAGTCATGCAATATTTCAATCAATACACTTAATTCTTCTACAAACTTCTTAACTGGCAATCAATTACAAACAGAAATAGTAAATTTTCTATATATTCCTTCTACGACACCATCAGTTAGGACCGCAATGTGTTGCGCGCCCTCTGTATTCAGGAGAAAATAACTCGCGTTGCATTGTGAAAATGTATCTTATTATGTAGGGAGTCGCGCGCTACAGTGACATCACGTGGCATTATATATCTTTTCATAAAAATAAACGTGTTTTTTTTTCAACCGTATTCGCTACAAACAACATTTATTCCAATGCTGACAAATTCCCGAGTTTGAACACTGAGTGCTTGAGCCACCAGTGTGTACAAATAGCAATGTAGAGTGAACAGTGCGTACAAATAGCAATGTAGAGTCAACAGTGCGTACAAATAGCAATGTAGAGTTAGCATTGCGTACAAATAACAATGTAGAGTTAGCATTGCGTACAAATAACAATGTAGAGTTAGCATTGCGTACAAATAACAATGCAGAGTTAGCATTGCGTACAAATAACAATGTAGAGTTAGCATTGCGTACAAATAACAATGTAGAGTTAGCATTGCGTACAAATAACAATGTAGAGTCAACAGTGCGTACAAATAGCAATGTAGAGTCAACATTGCGTACAAATAACAATGCAGAGTCAACATTGCGTACAAATAACAATGTAGAGTTAGCATTGCGTACAAATAACAATGTAGAGTTAGCATTGCGTACAAATAACAATGTAGAGTCAACATTGCGTACAAATAACAATGTAGAGTTAGCATTGCGTACAAATAACAATGTAGAGTTAGCATTGCGTACAAATAACAATGTAGAGTTAGCATTGCGTACAAATAACAATGTAGAGTCAACATTGCGTACAAATAACAATGTAGAGTTAGCATTGCGTACAAATAACAATGTAGAGTCAACATTGCGTACAAATAACAATGTAGAGTTAGCATTGCGTACAAATAACAATGTAGAGTCAACATTGCGTACAAATAACAATGTAGAGTTAGCATTGCGTACAAATAACAATGTAGAGTTAACATTGCGTACAAATAACAATGCAGAGTGAACATGGGGCACTTACCAATTCTCAACTATTTCAATTTCTGCATACTTACATAAAATAACAAAAACTTTCAATCAAATTCAGCATGAATTTTGTGTACTTCTAAGTCAATATTTACAACCTGCACTCCCTTTTTATTTCTCTCTTTTTTTATTCTTCTTTTTATTTTTTATTCTCAGGTTAATTTCATTGTTTTATTATGGGACTCTCTGTGGCGAAGGCTGCTTAATTCCCAGAATTCACACACGGATCATAACTTAACAGTTCTCAGATTTAATAAACATTAAACACATACTGTACTTTGTAACATATTCACCATGTTCACAGATCCATAATATATCGGGGCGCATCCGTGGCCGAGTGGTTAGAGCATCGGGCTCAAAATCACAAGGCCTCTCACATCTGTCGGCGCGTGTTCGAATCTCCGCCGCGGCGTTATGTGAGCAAGTTTGCCAGTTTACTTGCGGAAGGTCGGTGGTCTCTTCCCAGGTACATTGTATCTTGTTTCTCGCCTCCACCAACAAATACTGGACGCCACCAGATAACTGAAAAATTTTTAAGTGTGGCGGAAAGCAATATATAATCAATCAATCATAACAAATCAAGTACAGTAAAACACATTCAATGATTAGTACTATTGAATGAGTAAGTAAACAAGTAAATCAAATCAGTAATATATCTAACTCAAATAAACCTAACATCGCAGTAGTATAGCTGACATATAGGGTCTAAATATAATAAATATTTTCTGTGAAAACAATGCTAAGGGCAATGGGGACTTACCGGGATAATCACCTTCTATTGAAAAGCGAGGGGGGATGTAGCAAGGTCATAGATGACCTCTTCGTGATCTGGGGGAGACATCACCGTGACCGAGAACAAGGTTATGGATGACCTTTTCGTAACCTGAAAGGACATTTACCTGTCATATGGTAACATTGTTCTCAAAATCAAAGGCCTCTCACCTCCAGTCGGTGCGGGTTCGAATTTCGCTCGTGCCGATATATGTGAGAAAAGTTTATATCAGAACAGTTATACACAATGAAATAGTTCCACAGGAAAAATAAATATGAATCTTTAAACTGTCATACTTATTTAGACGATATAAGTTTCTCGTCTATCACCGGATGAGACATTGTGAATAAAAGTTATTTGACATTCTTTGAAAGAGTAATCGTTCCGCGATCGATACAAACGTACACAAGCATGGCGTTGCACAGACAAGGTGACCTTCTTCCTTCCATGTGTGTGTGTGTGTGTGTGTGTGTGTGTGTGTGTGTGTGTGTTCTTAAATGCATCCCGAACTGTACAAGATAAATCTATCTCATGACCATCAAATAAAACCTTGAAATATTTTTCAAAATAGTGAACCCTGCCATCTCACCTTTTTGTGAGCAAAAACAAATGGAAGCTGCCGTGACGTCATGAAGTTACCTAATTCGTACATTCACATGTAGCTACCTGTATGAAAATGTTAAGGTAACGAACATGACTCAATCTTACAATTCCTGTAGAAAATATAAACCACAGAGATGGGCAATCACCGACCCTTGGACATACCAGAGGTGTAAGCATATCCTGTCGACAGGTCATACCGCCTCTGAGACCTATATCTTGATCAGGTAAACGGAATAATCCAAAGTCAGAATCAGTGTGCTAAGAACGGCCTAACAATTGGTATGAAACACATCAGACAGCATTTGACTTAATGGAATGTTATATTGGCAAATTAGACCCTTATAATACCACAGAATTTGCGAAATGCTGACTTTACACGAAACTGTACTAAACCCTGTAAGATCAACTTGGTTGTCAGTAACCTGCCTCGATTTAAAAACTGATCATATGCAGAACAAACTCTTGCATGTCGAATCGGTTGAGAGATCTTAACACCATATGCAGGTGATGATGGAATATTCTAGATAGATAAGAAAAGTTGACAATGGAGAAATTGAAATCATCCCGTTGCTCATAAAATTGAGTTGCCAGCATGTCGTCAGCATCTATTTTCAACACATTATCTTAGTCGAAGCAGATGTGGAAGACTCTGTGGTGTCTCTATGACTTCATTTGCCGATATCGCGATTTTGTGACGATTTTCAAACAGCACCGTCCTAGTCTTTATAAAAACTAATCTGACCCCTTGAGGGTAGTTACAATTCATTTAACCACTGATTTTTTTCGCCTCGAACTATTTCTCATATATCAGAATTTCGAAATGACTGGAATGTCAACCGTGTCATATTTTCTGATGAATATAAAGTGGTTATTTGAGGAATATATCATTATATGTGTGGTAGAGGCCTGGAGAAGAGTAGATACCACATTGCATTTGCCCCGGTCTAAGCGAAGAATGACGATTTCGATTTGAATCGTTTGGAATGAACCTGATACCTTGACAGTTGTTAACGATAATATAACGACTAAAAGTACATAGATATCATAGATAATGCATGGTGACCAGCTGTTATCAGACATTTCCCCAAGTAACTCTATTTGTAAGACGAAAATGTGGCAGTGCCTCACGGGAAGAAGTGAGACTTTTCAGTTAAAACTGACCATTCGGTGATATTTCAGTCGGCTGAATGACAGGCACATTTCAGTGGCCATTCAGTCAGTGTAATGGTCGGAAACATTAAAGTCCTCTGATAGGGCGCCTTTTGGAAAACAGGCTCTATGGGTCATTTGTCGAAAGAAAGCCGAAGGACTGTGTCGCGTAAATACCACTAATTGCTATATAAAAGAATGTCACATCTTATAGAAGTTTTGATATCAAAATAAAAGAGGTATTCATAAATTATATATTTATTCCAAGTATAACTGTATGATAATAAATATTCAAAATATGTTCTTTAACTTAATGAGAGTTTCCTTTATATCACAAAATCAGGACATAGCATTATAATTTTCAATATACCCGGTATTATATAACGGGAAATATAAATGGAAAATACCCCCCCCCCCCCATTTTCTTTCGTTTTGCGACCACCAGAGATCGCTTATGCCGATATCATGTCGATAACATTTAGATCCCCTGTATTGATCTATTGCAGAAAAAATATTATAAAGGGTGTCATTGAAATAGATGATACGTTTTATCGTATACGGAGCAAAATAAAATACATTGTAAGCAAGTAAATAATTGCGTACAACGAACATCATCACTATGATTAAATGCATGTATCAATAATGAATAATATGATGAAACAATTCGATAAAGTGTCAGGGTGGTTTGTTTACAAAAATAGCAACAATTTCAGCCGGTATTTGCTAATGGCTGGGGTAGTTGTTTATAAAGTGGGGAAAGAAATTCAAAACTAGGGAAAATATATTTTAATTGCCATATATTGAATCTTTTCTATGTTTATTTGTTTATTCAGTTAGACTCGGGTTTCTTTTGATGCTTATTCGTTTATGCTTCCAGGCTTTTTTTTTCTTCTTTAATGTTGACACACTTTGTTTATTCGGTCAGCGAGTGCGACCGGACATCTCCGCGACGGTACTGTGTATTATAAACATTCGTCGGTCGCTATTGCTCTTCTCGAACAAGCAGAAACAAAACAAAACAAAATTACTCTTTCAGAGAAATTATAGTTCTGACCTTTGCTTGGATTTCAGTCCGTTTCCACCCATTCAGATACAGAAGGAATGGGGTAGGGGGTCTACACATGTTTAATGCAAATTTTTAAGTATGTGAGAATTTTCAAATATTAATCTTTAAATTTCTTGACGATTAGGATTGTCTACAAAATGGCGTTGAATGGCACTGAAACAATGCTGCATGGGGATTATTTATTTAAAATTTAAGGAGATCACCTTGCTATGAAATGTTGTGTGGTATGATCCTCATTATTACACCATAAGTTAGGGTTTTTTCTTTATTTTTAAGTAACCATTGTAAATAGAGGCTATATGTTTAAGACGTGCGTAGGAGGGTGAGGGAATCCCCCACTTCCCTCCAAATTTGGTAGAAATAAATTTGTAAAATTATATATACTTGTATGGATTTCCAGTAGTAAAAATACTATATTTTAGCCCTTAGTATAAGTATATAAAAATATAATTCTCTTCAAAAATAGTGAACTCTACAGGATCAGGCTTTCGGGGGTGGGGGGTGGGGGTGGCTCTGATGGGTACAAAGGTGAAGGTAACTAATAGTATTCAATTTCGTAATTCCTATAACAAATACAAATCAGAGAGATGGGAAACACGGACCCTAGATATACCAGAGATCGAATCAGGTGCCTAGAAGGAGTAAGCATCCCCTGCCGACCGGTCACCCCCACCGTGAAACCCTACATCCCAATCAGGTAAAAGGAGTAATCCACAGCCAGAATCAGTGTGCTAAAAACGGCCTAACAATTGGTTTGAAACAGTTCAAACTAAACCGTAATAACGTCCATAAACACTGACTTTAGACGAGACTGTACAAACCCCTGCAACATCAACAGTTTTGTCAGTAGCCTGTCTCGATTTATAAACTGATCATATGCAGAACAAGCTCTTGCGTATCGAATCAGTTGGCGGATATAAAACCCATACACAGGTGATGATGGAATATTACCACATAGATAAAGGAAGTTGACGACGGTGAAATTGATATCACCCCGTTTATCATAAAGTTGAGTTGTTAGTTGTTAGTTTGCTACCGGCATCCATTATCAGTACAATATCTAAGTAAGAAGAAGAAGTGGAAGACCCTGTGGTGTCTTTTATATCAAGTTCACTGGAATATATCGAATCGACATATGGATGGAAATGATCATTGTTGATAGATAAAACGTCCATATATCTAAATGTTGAATTAAAGGATATAGCAAGAGATTTGTTCTACTTATGTAGAAGCTTTTGAATGAATTCTGTTTCATAGGAATATAAAAACAGGTCAGCTAACAAAGGAGCACAATTCGTGCCCATGGATTTCCAACAGACTATTGGAAAACCCGATCACCAAAATCTACAAAGTTATTGTCAACTCTAGCATCTTTCTAATATCATCCTCAGAGTACTTGTGCGAGGAGTCAGAGTGGAGTTTAACAAAATAATATATGGGATGACCGATCACTAGATATGAATATTTACTTTTACACTTTTTGTTGACGAAGCAACATTCTATAATTTAAAACATAAACGGTACTATTTCTGGAGCACCAGATGCGCATTTCGACAAATAATGTCTCTTCATTGATGTTCAAGTCAGAAATGTTTGAAATCCGAAATAAGAACATACTTAGAAGAGCTGAAAGAACGAACAATACCAAATAGTGGAGCCAAATCCGGCAAAGGATCAGAGCTATGCGTGAGGGAGATAATCCTTAATTTTGAAATGAATTTTTTAATTTTATTACAGCAAATTTTAATTCGTGCTAGTATCAATATGTCAAAACGTCTAGTCTACAATTCATTGCTGAAATAAAGTGAAAATAAATTAAAATTAAATAATCTTGTAAAATCGTCCATATAGTGTGCACTATCCTTAGTAAGTCATTAACCACCCTATCTTATCAGTGTGTGTGTGTGTGTGTGTGTGTGTGTGTGTGTGTGTGTGTGTGTGTGTGTGTGTGTGTGAATCATCTGTTTGGTGATGTTATATAGCTGTACAAATATTCATTTAATATTCTCGTTTTATAGAAAACTTCAAGATTTACTGAAGATGACTCTGCAAACATTGAATGACGGCTGATTACTGGGCATGTCCAAAAAGAAATCGAATGAGGAAGTGATACCTACCTACGTTTCGTCAGAAGACGATGAAAATGAACTCACAGTAATGTAACTGACTAAAAAACTGTTTTAGCTATATTTAATAAAAGTGAAAAATGTTTTGCTCCAATTAAAAACGAATGAATAAAGTTTGCTTGAAATGTCACTCTGTGTATTATTTTTTATTTCTCATGCAACAGAGTTAGATAATCTACGAAAGTTATATGTATGATCAGTGATACCAGGAAATGGTTTAATTGGAGTTTATTGAACATTGACAAACTTATTATAGAGGTAGTGTGTATGACTGAAAATTGAACGTTACAGGAATGTAGGGAAACGATTGTTAAAATTTCGGGATGGTAACTAGAGAAGAACAAACTGCTTAATGAAATAAACCATATATCATTGAAACAACAAACCAATTAGTGAAAGAGACAAGAATAGACTCGGAAATATCAACATAATGTTGGTAAACAATTACAGAAAGCTTAATATATAGCTGAATGGTCACGGAAATATAAAAGACTATGATTATGATCAAAGACATTAATAGGCGCTATATATATTGAGTGTTCTGCCTGCAAAAACAATGCTTAGAGAAGTAAAAAGTTGCATGAGGATGGATAACCAATTTTTTTAATAATATTTTATTCATGTAGATAGATAGATAGATAGATTATTGCCAAATCAGGGTACAAACGAGCATATACATATAATATGCAAATTGGTGACATAACTAAAGATAACATACAATGAACAGCACAATATTATATTCATAATATTGAAATAGTGAGTCCATCCATTCAATGTATATTACACACACATATATATATATATATATATATATATATATATATATATATATATATTAGAAGGGTAAAGTATACCACGAAATAAATCGAATAAGGAATTCATACCTACCTACGCTTCGTCAGAAGTGTCTGAATACAGAATGCGATGAAAATAAACTTACAATAATGTAACTGACTGAAAAACTGTTTGAGCTATCTTTGATAAAAGTGAAAATGCTTTGCTCCAACCAAAAAGGAATAAATCAATATTGCTTGAAATTTTATTCTGTGCATTGGTTTTGATTTGTCATGCAGCATAGTTAGATAATCTATGAAAGTTATTTGTATAAGTATTGATACTAACAAATTGTTTTCTGGGATTTTATTGAACGTTCACGAAATGTATACTAGGGTAGTATGGATGAATGAAAAATCAAAAGTTACACAAATGTAGATAAACAATCACAGAAAACTTTCTGGATGGTCATTTATATGTAACTAGAGACCAACAAATTGCTTAATGAAATAAATGATATATCATTGAAACAACAAAAAATTAATGAAAGAGACAAAGACTCTAAAATATCAACATAATGTAGATAAACATTTACAGAAAAATTCCTGGCTTGATATATGGCTTAATGGTCACTGAAATATAAACGACTAATTATTAAATTTCATCGAAACCTACTGAATGGTTGCTTAAACCAGGATTGATGGACTGAAACCTGACTGAATGATCACTGAAACCTGACTGAATGATCACTAAAACCTGACTGAATGATCACTAAATTCTGACTATTCTACTAAACACTATAAAACTGTAATGTTTAGTCAAACAGACTGTGCCATTACAAAACGGAATGTTATCATACATCATCTGATTATGATGCGGAAGTTGAAAATTATATTTAAATATTCACACTCATACTCATGTTATGAAGAACAAGACAGATATACCAGGAAGTTTTTTATCAACAAAAATAAACTTCATTTTCAGTTTGACATCAGAAATATGGGAATTCTTTTGGGATACCTGCTTATGCTAACAGTTGGTGAGTATTATTCATTTTTCATTTTGTTCTTTTTTCCAATACAGAGTACTATTATATCTGCAATGTGTAGACTAGGTCTGGATTTCTCGAAACAATCTAAAGTCAAACTTTAGACTTAAGTCAGAGATTTTACTTCAATTTTGCCTGTTCAGATAAAGGAAACAGCAAACTTAAGATTGAGATTTTTTTCAAAAACTCCAAACTAGTGTGTTGAGGACATAACACCAATTTTGATGGTTTCCACTGGGTCGATGCCTCTGCTGTGGACTGTTAGTTGTCACAATCAATGTATTTTCCGATCATAGTTCCAAAGTCGTTAAAATCTTTATCCTTTTCAATGATTAAATATTCAAAGGTGTTTCCATAGTATGTGATGTGTTCACCAGGTATTCCCGTACATTTAAATCCCGTGCTTTTAGTTTGGGTGTAGCAATTGTCGGGTGTGGACGCGTTTACCGCATTCAGATAGTTTTGGGTCTTTGTGACCAGAGTCCACTCCTTCTAAGATAAGTTTGCTTATTACTCCAATACTTTTATTCCAAATTCATTTATTCCTAAAATGGCCACCATACAAAGTTCTTTACAATTTATATTAGAATTTATTGTGATAGTTCTTATGCTATTTATTTTACATCTATAAGTAGTTCCCTACAATATAATCTAAGGTGTACTGTTCATGTCGGAGTATAGGGAAATGCCCAAAGTATTGAGGGTGTTGGCAGTAAAATGCTTTGTAGTATAGCGTCTTGTGTATGCAGTAAAACACAGTATACGATGTGTATGTAGTAAAACACAGTACATAATGTGTATGCAGTAAAACACAGTATATAATGTGTATGTAGTAAAACACAGTATATAATGTGTATGTAGTAAAACACAGTATACAATGTGTATGCAGTAAAACACAGTATACAATGTGTATGCAGTAAAACACAGTATACAATGTGTATGCAGTAAAACACAGTATACAATGTGTATGCAGTAAAACACAGTATACAATGTGTATGCAGTAAAACACAGTATACAATGTGTATGCAGTAAAACACAGTATACAATGTGTATGCAGTAAAACACAGTATACAATGTGTATGCAGTAAAACACAGTATACGATGTGTATGCAGTAAAACACAGTATACGATGTGTATGTAGTAAAACACATTACATAATGTGTATGTAGTAAAACACAGTATACAATGTGTAT
The DNA here is from genome assembly GCA_024699665.1 of Ostrea denselamellosa. Classification (NCBI taxonomy): domain Eukaryota; kingdom Metazoa; phylum Mollusca; class Bivalvia; order Ostreida; family Ostreidae; genus Ostrea; species Ostrea denselamellosa. The sequence continues at coordinate 686,435 of JAMZEH010000008.1, read as the reverse complement.
GTAGTAAAACACAGTATACAATGTGTATGCAGTAAAACACAGTATACAATGTGTATGCAGTAAAACACAGTATACAATGTGTATGTAGTAAAACACAGTATACAATGTGTATGTAGTAAAACACAGTACATAATGTGTATGTAGTAAAACACAGTATACAATGTGTATGTAGTAAAACACAGTATACAATGTGTATGCAGTAAAACACATTATACAATGTGTATGTAGTAAAACACAGTATACAATGTGTATGCAGTAAAACACAGTATACAATGTGTATGCAGTAAAACACAGTATACAATGTGTATGTAGTAAAACACAGTATACAATGTGTATGTAGTAAAACACAGTATACAATGTGTATGCAGTAAAACACAGTATACGATGTGTATGCAGTAAAACACAGTATACGATGTGTATGTAGTAAAACACATTATACAATGTGTATGCAGTAAAACACAGTATACAATGTGTATGCAGTAAAACACAGTATACAATGTGTATGCAGTAAAACACAGTATACGATGTGTATGTAGTAAAACACATTATACAATGTGTATGCAGTAAAACACAGTATACAATGTGTATGCAGTAAAACACAGTATACAATGTGTATGCAGTAAAACACAGTATACAATGTGTATGCAGTAAAACACAGTATACAATGTGTATGCAGTAAAACACAGTATACAATGTGTATGTAGTAAAACACAGTATACAATGTGTATGCAGTAAAATGTTATAAGATGAACTATAGTAACGAATGTAGTAAACTGCATTGTGTGAAGTGTGCGTGCAGCAAAATGCAGCGTGTGTTTAAAATATTCATGAAGCAAAGTAAGTTTATTATGTGTATTGTCAGAGTATATCTGTATTTGTATGTTTTACGTATTTTATCGTTCCAGATCCCTTCTTCCCTTTTCACTATGTCTTCAGTTTTGATTTACATAAAAGGACCAAATTCTTATGTACAAATAAAACACGAATAAACCTTTAAAAATATTTTATTGTATCTGCCTGGCGACCACCCTGTGACATAGTCCCCGAGGGTTTTCAAGTCTTTGAGAGTTTTCACCACCAAAGTTGCTAAGTACTTCGGTGCTAGCATCAAAATACGGATAAAAAATTCTAGTGATAAAATTAAGAAATTCATTTCATAATTAAGGATTATCTCCCTCGTGCAAAGCTGTAATCCTTAGCCGGATTTGGCTCCACTATTTGGTATATTTTGGTTCTTTCAGCTCTTCCAAGTTTGTTCTTATTTCGGATTTCAAACATTTCTAACTTGAGCATCACTGAAGACACATTATTTGTCGAAATGAGCATCTGGTGCATCACAATTTGTACCGTTTATGTTTTACTTGATAAAATATTGATTAATGAGACTTGTAAAGGCGGGCTAATACTTATTATCTGTCTCCAGAAATTTAATAACCATCAGCACCTACTATGATGTCATTCAAATAATGATACCCCGTCTATACCCCGTCTATCTTTGTACCGCCGGATAGCTGAAAAATTGCTCAGGCGGCTATAAACAAACAAACAAACAAAAATCTATCTTTGTAATGTAAAGAAAACAGAAAATTAATGTCGTAACATTTTCCATCATTAGACGCCGACGAGATTAAATTATAAGAAAGAGACATCAGTGGATTGATTGATGGATTAATTAATTATTGTTTAACGTCCCGCTCGAGAATTTTTCACTCATATGGAGACGTCACCATTGCCGGTGAAGGGCTGCAAAATTTAGGCCTATGCTCGACGCTCATGGCCTTTGAGCAGGGAGGGATATTTAACGTGCAACACCTGCTGTGACACGGGGCCTCGGTTTTTGCGGTCTCATCCGAAGGACCGCCCCATTTATTCGCCTCTTACGACAAGCTAGGGGTGCTGAGGATCTATTCTAGCCCGGATCCCCACGGGATAACATCACTGGACATTGATGGGGCAATAAAATTGATTTACTTCTAATTCAGAGTCCAAACAGAGCATAAGGAGAATTATATACATAACGAAGGAACGCCAATACACATAGTTAACATAGTTAACAGTAATTTTCTTGCAACTCTAATTCCTTCCGAAGTACTTCTAGTGATGTAGAGAAAATTCTGTCATCTGCGTGAATTACGTAGTCTATAATTTGTTACTGTTATTAAACCTTTAGATTTTTCTAAATATGTTGGTAAATTATTGATGAATTGAGACCTTTAAAAGGTTAGTACTGAGATTGTCAAATTTTTTTTTTTTAAATATTTTGTGATTTTGATGTTAACGTACATAGATAAGCTCAAAAGTGTAAATTCAATCAGATTTCTTAATCTAATTTTTTGTAACATTCATTAATTTCAATTTCATCAGGTTGATTTGTGCTTTCATTATTTGAAATTCCCCATATTTCAGAACCATACAATAAGATTGTTGAACAGTAAGGAAAAAACACTCATACTTGTTTTTGTATTTAGACTTAAAGTTTTTCCTTAATTTGGAATATGCTTTGAGAGATTTTATGTACAGCTTTTTTATGTATTTTATCTTTTTATTCATAATCATCACAGTAATTTTCTTGCAACTCTAATTCCTTCCGAAGTACTTCTAGTGATGTAGAGAAAATTCTGTCATCTGCGTGAATTACGTAGTCTATAATTTGTTACTGCTATTAAACCTTTAGATTTTTCTAAATATGTTGGTAAATCATTGATGAATTGAGACCTTTAAAAGGTTAGTATTGAGATTGTCAAATTGATGTACACCACATTTAATAGGAGATGAAAGAGTAAAACCGTTATCAATTTTAACAAATGCTTCACTTTTCAAATACATATTCCTTAACGTCTCATCAACCTTTGAACATATATTCAGCTGTGATGATTTCAATTTCAGTCCCCAATATATGACACTATCAAATGCCTTTTGAAACTAAATAAAACAAGTAATATTTTACCCTCTTTTTATGTTATGTTATTTTTCAACTAAACATTTAAAAATAAAACAGTTGTCACCTGTCCTAGCTTATTTGGTAAACCCAATATGTGATGCATGAATAAGTATTTTGTTCCGAACATTTGTCTAGTCTTTTATTCCGTTTAACCTGATTATGGTGATTTCTTAGAGTTAGCTGGATCTCCTGACTTAAAAAGTAGTCACAACTCTCATTCTATGCACAGGTACTCTGAAATTGATACTTAAAATACTCGAGTTTCTCATTGACAATACTTATGATAAATTACATCTTAACTTTTACACATTCCAGTGAACTCGAATTACAAGACACCACGTAGTCTTCCATATTTAATTCATATTTATTGAAACCTATGTTAAAGAGCAAACTGATAACTCAACTTCATGCCAAACGGAATAACTTCATCTCACCTGCACACGGTATTATCTCAACTGATTCGATACGCGAGAGCATGTTCTGCGTACCATCAATTTTTCAATCCAGGCAATCTTCTGGCAAATAATTTGACGTTCCAGAGGGTTCAGTAGTCTCGTTCAAAGTCGGTTTTTCACGACGTATTTGGTCGTTATAATCAATAATCAACGTGTCTGCAAATCCAACCTGTCGTTAGGTTGAATACTGCCTGATGTGAATCAATGATAGCCTGTGTCGAAAAATAATCGTTATATCGAGATATATATATATATATATATATATATATATATATATATATATATGCGAACTGCTGACTTTAAACACGACTGTTGAAACCCTTATAACATCAACTTGATTGTCAGGCAATAGTGATATCTCCATATGAGTGAAAAATTCTTGGAAACATTGAAGACCAACCGATAGTGGCTAAAACACGTGGAAGTGGATATCACTTATTCGTATTCTAACCTAATGTCATCTAATACCAAAGGGTCCCGGTTGTTTTTCACCTGTTGTACGTCGTTTCAATTAAACGGCATGTCTGCTTCCCCGTTTTCTTGCCACGGTTGGTTGGTCTTCCACATTTCTAAGAATTTTCGTTGTCTTTTTGCTTGATCGTAATCACCATGATGCCCTTTTCTGTGTGTAGTTTTTTTTATCCTGAATAAACCTTTTGAACAATGTGCTTTTTTAAATAAAATGGTCTACCAATTTGTGGGCGACTAAGTTTTATGCGGACCCCTAAAATTCCAAGGTTCAATAACCCCATGGCTGCCAAATGTTTCAAGCCCTGTGACAAGTTCACTGTTTTTTATTTACACCTTTCCATAATAATGATTTCTATTCAAAGGATCTCCACAATGTAAATCACTCGCATTCTTAGTTTACCGAAATGTTTGAAAAAAAAAACCTATTACTCAACCAAAAACACTTTCAGACGTTCATTCAGTCAAATATCCTAAAGGATACACGTCATGTTTTTGAATTTTTTAATTGCTTAGCAAAATTGATTCTTTGTCACTCTCAAACTCGTAAACTACGCAAAATATCTCATTTAAATACATTTTGAAGTAATGTTGGGCATATAAAGTTCAAATATTGTGATATGCATATTTACTTTCGATATTTTACGCTCCATTATGTGTGACGTCATATGCGACTTCAAGCGAGACGTTTTGAAAACATTAGGTAGCCATTTCAGAAACAGATTAGATTTAATGGACACTGAAAAATCCAGTTATCACGTTAACGGCTGGATACGTTTGCATTACGGTGTTTAGTACCGTTTAAGGATGTATTAACTGTCAGAAGAAAGCATGTAGACTGAGTTTTTTTTCTATATTGTTTCGAAAGACGGTAAGGAAAAAAGACGCGGTTAATTTTTTTCAGCACAGGGACTTTGCCAGAGAAAAAGAAAAGTCAAGAAACAGTCACCGGTCTTTGTTTATGTGCTTTTCCCAAAAGCAGTTCGATAGAGACACAGTTTAAACTGTGAGAAATATATAAACATTGAAGCTAAGCATACAGTGTATGCATTATGTTTTGGTCTCTATCGTTTCATAAAATACACGTCGCACTTTAGAAATAAAAACTGGCGTTGTAACAACATATATTTGTAGTACCTGTTTCTACTAACTCGTAGGTATAAACAAACAAAAATTAAAAATAATTGACGTGCAATTATACCTAATAAATTATTCTAATTCCTAACTTTAGTTGAATTATAATACTTTATTATTTTTTAATCAAGTATAGTAGGTGAACAACTACTAATTGTAATAGTACACGTAAGTGACTCAAGTGACTACCAACTCCAATACGCTTCGTGTTTGGTATGGTACTTATTGATAATACACTTTTCTTAAACTTTTAATGCAATACTGTATCAGTAGTGGTTATCATATCGTTTGTTGTTGTTGTATCGAATTTTTTACCCATTTTCAGACTACACAAATAGCATTGTTAAAACATGGCAAGAAGCGATGAAGGCCTGCACTAACAACCCCTATGCACGTCCGCTCCGAGAGGCTGATATCCCCCAGGTCCAGAATTCACTACAAGGGGACATTTGGATATTTGATGCTAGATACGATTTCGCTGAAGGTACATTAGTTGCTAAGACTTCCGAAACCATTTTGTATGTACGGCTATACCTCTAATTAATTCGTAACACATACTTATTACTCAATTTCCAGGTAGCATTATAATGACAGCCAGGACAAACTCTTGCAACAGAACATCAGGTGAAAATAATGATTTCTCTATTCGTATTCTTTCGGTTGTTCTTTCTAGTATATTTGCTCCTTAATATTTATAGGTTGCTGTCTGGATATCGGAAAATGTGCCCGCCGAATTTGTTGCTGGTAAAACAGACCGAGCTTGCGAATTTTCTCACAACATCCGAACGAGGACGGGCATATTTTCCGCAATTCAATCAAGAATATTTTTATAACATATTTATCAAATTCTATACACTTCTAATTCTAAATGAGTAAATTACTTTAACATTTTCGGTGGGAGACAAAGTGTCATCATGTATTATTCTTTAAATAGATTGATTTATATTAGAGGATGTGACGTCAAAATTCATCTAAAGTAGTCCCTGGACATTTACAGTACGAGAATTTATAACTCTGTAAAAGCTTGGGAGCTTTCCTAAGAATATAATGGGGAAATATTAATACATGTAATAAGTATCAATATTTTAGAAACTTCTTGTAAAATGCCAAGTGGATGTCTTATCTGCAACAACACTTTTACTTTAAATGAGAGTCTGTCTTCCCTGAGAGATGCAATGCTGAACATGAGTATCGGAAATTCTTACCCAATTTCCATCAAGAGTGGTAATGTATTTTTACCTTTTACTACATTTGGAAATAACATTAAATTATGGTTCATCAAACAATAATTGATGGTCATTCATCTTCAGGCGCTAAGTTACCATTACCAAATGAATGCAAGATACTACGACATCAAACTAACAAAACGGAGTTCACAATCTGCACCAATAATGCTGACAGTGATTGTCCCGGAGGTAATTCCATACACAATTATGACTTATCTAAAGTTTCAGATTGATAATGCATTTCAAATAATGAGTCCACTACATCTTCCTATTTGGCTTTCTTTCGGAACGTCAGTGGTCTCTTCCCGGGTACATTGTATCTGGGTTCTCTCCTCCACCTACAAAAACTGGACGCCACCAGATAACTGAACAATTGTTGACTGTGGCGGAAAACAACAATCAATCCTATTTTGATACCTTTTTAATCCACAATTCCATCTGTTTTCAATTACACCACTGCTATATTTTAATTCAATTCTCCAAGTATATTATACTTATATATGTTCATAAAGTTATATTTAAAAGCGATTCTCTATGCAAATGTGATATCAAACAAAATCATATAGTCAGTGCGAATTCCCGACCTCGCCATATATAAATCACAAAGACTTCTTATCCATTTCCTTCGCAATCTAAAATATCTTCAAAAGGATAACTCGGAAATAACAGGTTTGAAAGTAAGCTCAAAATCACCTTCGTTCCAGAAACACAGAGAATCCACCTATCCGGAGGACGTTAATCAGCTCGTAAAACAAGTCCAATGTGGTCCAATTCTTTCATATTAGATTTGATGAGTTTTGTAGGCAACAATAATCCAAAGTGTCAGCGTTGTCAAATTAATCTTTGAAGAGTTCGCAAAACGAAGTAAAGTAGAGACCCCTTGAACGATCGTTCGTCGCTGTCGGTTTGAGGAAGTAGGAGTACTGCTAGCTTCAGCCTAGTACAAATACACAGCTTTTAGAACATTGATAACTGTTTTACTGTTAATGAAAATAACAACTACATTACCTTCCAAAAGCTAATTAATAAATCCACAGATGTACGAAAATAGAGGGGCAAAACATACCCATAGAAACTAAATTTACAAAAAAAAAGAAATTCAAAAAATGTAAGCAACAATACACGGCACTTTTGTCCATTTTGCATTTCGATGAAATACATGCAGCAAGTGCCTGATATGTCCTATAGGACCCCAGATAGTTGAATGAAAGATACTTTCCAACTTACATTGAAGATCTATACCCATTATTTTCACTCTTTGTTATTATTATTTATGCTTCAGTTCTAAAAACATTTAATATCCCAGTCAGTGGAGCGGATGAATGTGAGTTCCCTACCTATACTGGATTCCTAAACTCCACAAAAACCCTTACAAACAAAGACACATTGTTGGATCTAGTAAATGTTCTACCAAGCCCCTATCTCTCACGAAAATATTAACTGCTCTGAAGGCAAAACGTCAAACGTTCTGAGCCACTACATATGGCAGAAGTTGTGTCAATTAAATGTGGATTCTTAAGAATTCTAAAGAACTTTTAATGAATTTGAAATCACGAAACGTTTCTCAGATTAAAAACGTTAAAACGTATGATTGTACAACACTTTCCACGACCATACCTCACAATAAATTAAAGACTAGATTTTTTGACATCATGGACAGTTGCTTCGTCAACAAAAATGGTAAAAGTAGTTATTAATATCTAGGGATTGATCATCCTAAAAATTATTTTGTTAAATACCACTCTGACTCCACACACAACCACTCCGAAGTTGATATTTTTTAAATCGAGGCGGGCTACTGACAATGAAAAGTTGATGTTACAGGGGTTTGTACAGTCTCGTCTAAAGTCAGCATTTCGCAAATTTCATGGTCGTTATAACGATCTAGTTTGCCAATACAACTTTCCAATAAGTCAACTGCTGTCTGATGTGTTTCATACCAATTGTTAGACCATTCTTGACACACTGATTCTGACTACGGATTGCTCCGTTTACCTGATCGGAATATATGGCTCACGGCGGGTGTGACCGGTCGACAGGGTATGCTTACTCCTCCTAGGCACCTGATCCCACCTCTGGTATGACCAAGAGTCCGTATTTGACCATCATCATTATTTATCTTAACCTTTATTTTATCAAATAGAGGATTTTTCGCGAGTGTTTATGGCTATGAAATTTATGAAATGAGTTGCCAGATTTAATATTTCCCGAGCCTTGGCTTTTGTATAAGGATGTTATTTTTCAGCCTGTTTGCATCCCCTGAAAATGTTCTTAAGCGGAAGAAATAAGATATAAGATAATCACATCAACGCGATAGCTAAATTGAAATTTCAATCTAAGGATTTTAAGTTTTATCTATGTCATGAAATAACAAAAACTGAAACTTTAATAAATATGATCGGTTTGTAGTAAAAGATTTGTACCTATGTCAGCAAGCGCTGACCTCGCATGACTCTACATAATTTGCATTGTTATTAACCTGTCCTACGAGTTCATTTTTTTTTTTCAAACGCGTTATGTACACGGAAACATTACTGCTGTGTGATAATAAAAATTAGAAGTCCATGACTGCGTCAGTTTCTGTTATGAATCTGAATGTTTATTAATTATTATAATTGTTTTAGTGACCATATTTACTACAAATAACCCATAAATTATACTGTCTTGTAAAATAAGGAATAGGGGCTGAAGTCTATGGAAAATTTATGTAAACGGTACACCCCTATTACACTAAGTGGCCATAAATACTGCAACAAACATTAACGCTTAATGACGGTGCATGTAATTAAAAGGTAAAAGGAGAAATGAAGAAAGACAGTGAAGGAAAGGATGAGGCAAAGAAATATAAAATATCTATGATTTTTTAAGCTTTACAGAAATTATCGAGGCCAACAATTTTTAACAACTCATCTTTTGATACAAGTTGTCAATCGGGGTTTTTTTTATTTTCTTTTAGATGACCTTGATTTCACTTTGACGATATGCCGTCAATCTTCCAAAGAATGTAGATCATCGTGCAGCAAAGTTTTGCCATGTGAAGTTGGTGATAAAGAGGAGGGAAAGGAAATAAAGACAAGTGGTGATTTTCTTTTGAGATCTGCACTGAGTATTTTATCTACTACACTGTATACTCCTCTGCTCTTCTCATCAGTCACATTCTTACCTTTTCTGTTAGAAACCTCCACAATTGCCATTATTTCCAATTTATGAACATTAAAGGTGGTAAAAAAAATAGCTGATTTGTAACAAAGCCTATTGGCGTCCACTTTGTCTGGCTTGAGATGAACAAGTATTCAAAATTGCCCCTCTTGTTTTGGTTTTCGTATAAAAGATTCGTTATTCCCATAATCTCCCTTTGAAGGGGCTTCCCCTCTTCTCGTTCACATACGGAATTTCTGTCCTGTTAATTGTGATATTGAGATTTGTTTATTTCCATTCCCAAAATCATTCATTATCTTCGAAACAACAATTTTTCTATGATCTTTGATTTAATCCTCTGACCTCAAAATCAATAAGGCTTTATCAAACTATTACAGACAGAGATTAAAAGGATTTGTTTCTCTTCACCGAAAGCCCATACCTTTGTATGCAATATATACACTATTAAGTTATAGCCCGATTGGCTTTTTGTAAAATATTTTCCTAAAACATATAGCGAAAGTTTTACTGTGGTGCAATTCTGCTATAAATAAGTTTTCCCCAGAGGATAAATCTACTACATAGTCAAGCTTCTTGGGGGAAGCAGCTGTGGAGGACAAGCTAACGCACCCTGTCGTTCTCCTCCACAACAGAAACTGGCACTCAGTGCATGAAGACTAGTAAACATGTCCTCAGATAGCGAAAATTTCCAGAGCAATCTACAGAGAACACCATTTCATCAGGACGGTGTATAATGGACGTATTTTTAAAAATTGATGTATTTTTGTCCGCAATTTGTCTATTAACAATGATCATTTTCATTCGTATATCGATTCGATATATCCCAGTGAGCTTGAAATAAAAGACACAACAGAGTCTTCCACTTCTGCTTCTTCTGCTTCGTACTTAGATATTTTACTGAAAATAGAAGCCGGAGGCAAACTAATAACTCAACTTTATGACAAACTGGATGATTTCAATTTCTTCATCGTCAACTTCCCTTATCTATGTGGCAATATTCCATCATCACCTGCATATGGTGTTTATATCTCCCCAACTAATTCGATACGCAAGAGCTTGTTCTGCTTATAATCAGGTTTTAAATCGAGGTGGGTTACTGACAAAGAAGATGATGTTACAGGGGTTTGTACAGCCTCGTCTAAAGTCAGCATTTTGCAAATTCTATGGTACCGGTACAAAATCAGGACAGTGTGAACGACCGATTCCCGCGCCTCTTCCTGTGATTTGACGTTTAAAAAGCATTTTTATCGTCTGTTGGTTTTTAAATCAAAATTTTTACCCTTAGTGCTAGAGGTGGGGTCTACTGTCCAGCTGTTCCATCATCTGCTACACGCGGTAGCTCAGTGGTTAGAGCGTTAGCTTCGTAACCGTGAAGTTGTGAGTTCGAGCCCCGCTCGTGCCATGGCCGCGTCAAATCTAAGACGTAAAAATAGGTAGTGATTGCTCCTTAGCCAAACGTTCAGCATCACTGGTCTTTCGGATATGACCTTAAGAACGGGGGTCCCGTGTCACGGTAGGCGTTGGCACGTTAAAGAACCCTCACTGCTACGGACCTGAGCGCTAAGTATAGGTCTAAATTTGTGGTACCTCACAGAAACAGTGAAAAATTCTCGACGGGACGTAAAACAAACAAACCTCTAGTGCTTGTTTTATATATCAACAAGCGCATTGGAAAATGTGATTTACATAGTACAGCATGTACCGTGTATTATACTTAAGATATAATGTATTGTACCAATATGAATCATGATACCGAAGTCGCTATTCATCTTTCCGGAAAGGGGCGTAATACGAAATTCCACCAGTGTTATTACAGAGATCAAGGCAATGTCGCTTCCATTATTCTGGGTTGTTAGAATAGATCCTCGGTACCCCTTGCTTGTCGTAAGAGGCGACTAAATGGGGCGGTCCTTCGGATGAGACCGCAAAAACCGAGGCCCCGTGTCACAGCAGGTGTTGCACGTTAAATATCCCTCCCTGCTCAAAGGCCATAAGCGTCGAGCATAGGCCTAAATTTTGCAGCCCTTCACCGGCAATGGTGACGTCTCCATATGAGTGAAAAATCCTCGAGTGGGACGTTAAACAATATTTAATCAATCAATTAATCCATTATTCTACAATATATACTGATTACGTTATCAAAAAGCTACATGTATGAATAGTTCTTCACATGTTGATTGTACTACCCGGTATGGCGTATTCCGTTTACTTGATCTAGATATAGGTGTGACCGTTTTATTAATTGATTGATTGTTAGTTTGTTTTTTCGGCAACACTCAACAACATTTCAGTTATCTGGTGAAGTCCAGTTTTTTATACAATATACCGGGAAGAGCCCACCGACCTTCCGAAAATAACTGGCAAACATATATTGGCGCGAGCGAGAATCGAACCCGCGCCGACTAGAGGTAATAGGCCTTGTGATTTTGAGCGCGATCCTCTAACCACTCGGCCAGGAAGGCCCCTGTGACCATTCGACAGGGGATGCTTTTTCCTTCTAGGAACCTGATCCCACCTCTGGTATATCCGAGGATCAAGGTTAGAATACGTCATCAATACTCCTTGTCATAAGAGGCGACTAAATGGGGCGGTCCTTTGAATGAGACCGCAAAAACAGAAGACCCGTGTCACAGCAGGTGTGGCACGATAAAGATCCCTCCCTGTTGAAAAGCCGTAAGCGTAAGCCGTTATCTTTTTTTACCTTTCCGCAAGAAAAATAAATATCGGTTTAAAGTATAGTAAGCGCCGTGCATAAGCTTAAATTTTGCAGCCCTCCAACGCCAATGGTGGTTTCTCCATATGAGTGAAAAATTATTGAGAGAGGCCTTAAACAATATACATCCAACTAATCTCGTATATCCAGGGATCCGTGTTTTCCCCACTCTTTATTTTGTATTCCATGTGAGAGTTATGAGATTTATCACCGTTTGTCATCTTTTTTACCTTTCCGCAAGAAAAATAAATATCGGTTTAAAGTATAGTACTTATTGAGACAATATTGATTTCACGTATTTGACCTGATTATATGTTGTGCATAAAGTGACCCAAGTTGTACATGTAGCTACCTAAGTTCTTGTTGTCATGAATAATAATTCAGGCGCGGATTCAGGCGGGATTGCTCCCCCTCAGAGAGAGAGAGAGAGAGAGAGAGAGAGAGAGAGAGAGAGAGAGAGAGAGAGAGAGAGAGAGAGAGAGGAGAGAGAGAGAGACTCAGGCGGGATTGCTCCCCCTCAGAGAGAGAGAGAGAGAGAGAGAGAGAGAGAGAGAGAGAGAAGCTGTTTGTTGATTGTTGAAGAAATAATACAAAAAAATCACTGCGATGAGTAACAGTTTGGTCAAGAATTTACAAATCATTAAAGAAGGCATGCTTATGATTGTCTACTACTACTGAAAGCAAGAAAGTGATCAAGCATTGGGGGAAAGAATATTTTAATATCATGCACTTCATGTAAACGAGAATGTTCTGAAGAATATATTAAATGTTTTGTTCATCGCAGTTTATATTTTGAAGAATGCTGCTAGGAACTTGATTTTTATACCCGTTGATAACAGAACGTGATAGGCTGATCAATGTCCCTCCTGCAAGGTTGAAGAATTTTCTGTATGATCAATGTTCAAGAATTGTGTTTTGTCATTTCGAATGGCGAAGTAAACAATGTGTAAATCGTAATCATAAATCCCCAAGACATATACAAGTTCGAGTGTAGGGCAACACGGACCTCCGACAAGGCGAAGGTAGGATCAGGTGCCATGGAGTAGTAAGCATCCTCTGCTGACCGGTCACACCCGCCGTGAGCCCTTAATCGAAATACGTATACGGGATTACCCGTAGTCAAAGTTAGTATGAAAAATGACAGTCTAACAAAGGGTATGAAACAAATCATTCAACATATGTCCCAGATACACTTTGTAATCGCAAACAAGGTAATTATAGCGACCGTAAAATTTGCCACATGATGACTTCAAACGAGATTCGTTATAACCCTGCAACGTCAATTGTTTTGTCAGTAGTTGACCTCGCTTTAAAAATTCTCATACGCGTGGCATGTTCTCGCGTATCGAGTCAACTGGGAGATATATACACCATAAGCAGGAGAAAGTGGTTTATTACTACATAGATATGGAAAGCTGATGATTGCAAAGTTGAAGTCATCACGCTTGTCATGTAATGTAGTTGTCAGTCTGTCATTAGAGTCAATATTAAGTAAAATATCCAAATATGAAGCAGACACGTCAGATTCTGTAGTGTCCTTTATTTCGAGTTCATCGGGATATATCAAATGGACATAATTATGAAAATTGTGATTGTTGATTGATAAGACGTCATCGATATACCTATATGTACAGTTGAAGGACACGGCACGTTTTTTTTGTTGGTTTTTTTTTTTTTTTTTTTTTATCCTGTAACAGTTTCTGAATAAATTCCGCTTCATAAAAATAAGTCTGCCAATAAGGGAGCACAATTAGTGCCCATGGGAATGCCAATGGATTGTTGGAAGACTTGGTTTCCAAACACTACGTAAATATTATCTACAAGAAAGCCAAGCATACTCTTAATGTCTGCTTCAGAGTACTTGTGCAGGATATCGGAGTGGTGTCTAACAAAATATGTACCTTGTTTTCCAATCACTAGAAATTTGTATTTTCGAGTGCCATTTATGTTCAAAAAACAATTATCTATTATCTGAAAAAGTCTAGATTTTGATTTATCGTGAGGAATTGTTGTATAAAGTGTGGAGAAATCATACGTTTTGATGCTGTCAATTTAAGGAAATTCCTGAGACTTTCGATTTTCCAAAAGTTCCTTCGAGTTTTTGAGAATCTACATCTGATTGACACCACTTCTGGAATATGTAGTTTAACAGTATCTCTGAAGTGACTTTTTTCTATTCATTATTGTGATTTATGGAATTAATATCTAAAATCACTGGAATTTTTTATATCTGAAAAATAAAAACATGAATATAATAGCTGTTTAAGGATTGTTTGGGAAGATAATTTGTAAATGATGGTGACATACTTTTACTCCTTTGAAGTGAAAATATGTACTGATGTAAAAAGAAAATACTGTTCAAAATGTGGTCTTGTTACACTGTACAGCGGATTACAAATCTGTTTAAGTTTACTTGATCTCCGATTGATTTGTTGATTTGTTTTACGTCCCTTCAAGAATTTGTCGCTCATACTGAGACACATCAGCTGTAGGTGAAGGACCACAAATTTAGATCTATGCTTAGCGCTTACAGCCCTAGCAGTAAGGGTTGTTTAACGTCCCAACGCCTGTCGCGACACGGGACCTCCGTTTTTAAAGTCAAATCCGAAAGATCCATGACTCTCACCTCTATATGCCGAGCTTTGGCAATCACTACCTATGTTTGCGTCATAGCTTTGACGCGGCCACAACACAAAGAGGGCTCGGACTCACGATCTCAGTCACGAAGCGAACACTCAACCATTGAGGGCAACTTCGGTTCTTAATTATCACGTTTCTTGTTTAGTTTGAAAACACATGCGCAGTATCATAGCAAGACCTACATATTGCTACCACACTAACTCTCGTAAAAGGCAGGATTAGTTGGGTAGATTTCATAGGTCACAATACGTCATATTAGATAAAACTCTCTCCGGTTAATTGCAAATCGTGTGAGAACCAAAGTCACCCTTTGCAATCATTTTGTTTATTAAAAGCAACATACTGTGCTATTTCAGACTGTTCCTTGCATTCCTCCTTTGGACATTACCTGTTGTATATACTTGTGGGCGGAGTCTTAGTGTTTTTGTTCGATGTAATGTGTATCTATTGGTATGTATTCCTGTATGCTACCCATCTTTCTCATCTGAACAAAGTGAATTCATACAATTAGAAAATTAACCCAAAATACCATTACAGTTTTGTTAGACACATTGTAAACAGAAAGCGGCGGGCTATACATAGAGAGAAAACCAGCGAACACCACAGCAGACCAATTTCTGAGGCCATTACACGTATTTACAAACATATGAACAACTTTGAAGATCAACACAATTCGTCGTATGATCTGGTGGTAAATATGAGTAAAACGGTCAATTTCAACGCGATTAGTGAGGCGAGCACTTCCGAAGATTACGATAGGGGATTTTTCAGACTGGCGAGTCATAGCGGTGATTATGACAAGGCTTGGTGCAATAATTGGTCATCCACGCCTTCTCCGGACGCTGATTACGCAGTGATTCACAATCGAAGCAAGCAGTTGATGACCACTGTCCCAGAGGACGAGATCTACAGCAAACAACGACTCGATCCCGAGAGTATATCCTCCGATATCAACAGACAATGTAGTGAAAAGGAAGAGGAGGCGACACCCAATACAGACTCCACCGGAAACAGCAGTCATTTCCGGGTAGTAAACGACAAAACTGAGGGAAATGGGGACATGAACCAACGAGACAAACAAACATGCGCAAAAGGTAACTCCGAAATCATTAAGCTGGAAAAGAAAGACAGTGAAACCGACGAACATGATGTCTCAGAACGGAAGACTCGAGGAGAAAGTATGTTACATAATAAATATGCAGAGGGCTGTTTCAAAAACCAACGTGATCCTTTAGAGTCTGATACAAAGTCAAACGAAAGTAATGAAATCAGAGATAAGCTTACTAAAAAAGACAGAACAGACAGGAGGTCGAAGCTAAACAGGAAAAATAAGAAATACGTCCATCGACGATGAAGACTGTCACTTTCCAGTGAAACCGGGTGAAAATGAAAACATGAAAAAGGTATCTACATGTACAGCGGAAGCGGGAAAAATGGTGGATGAAGCAACAGCAATACTAAAAGAAAAATTGAACAACATCTCCTCCCAAACCCTAACCCTAACCCAAAACCCTAACCCTAACCCAAAACCCTAACCCTAACCCAAAACCAAACTGTGAAGTGATGGTAGTGAGAGAACGCAAAAATTGAACAACATCTCCTCCAAACCCAAACTGTGAATAGATGGTAGTGAGAGAACGCAAAAATTGGACAACATCTCCTCCAAACCCAAACTGTGAATAGATGGTAGTGAGAGAACGCAAAAATTGAACAACATCTCCTCCCAAACCAAACTGTGAATAGATGGTAGTGAGAGAACGCAAAAATTGAACAACATCTCCTCCCAAACGAAACTGTGAATAGATGGTAGTGAGAGAACGCCTTCGTAGAGACATTGTGGTCAGTGTCGAAGAATTGCATACATGCAGAGTTCTCATGACTTGTGTCACCAAATAAATTTTGTGCTCTAGTTGTTAATCAAATCCTCGGGATTCAACGTGATATTGTACTTTAATTTTATTGAGAAGTTGAATACGATTGATTCTTATAATTATTTACTTTTATTTTTTTACTTTCTTGGTGATAATATTATAGTGAAGATATAAGGAAAAGACAAATTCACAGAAATTTTCCAAATAAATTTTGTCATTTTATAACACTATGAGTTGGTTGGTCGTCACCATTCCCGGTGAAGGGCTGCAAAATTTAGGTCTATCCTCGGCGCTCAGGGCCTTTGAGCAGGGAGGGATCTCTATCGTGCCACACCTGCTGTGATGTGGGGCCTCGGTTTTTGCGGTCTCATCCGAAGAAACGCCCCCATTTAATCGCCTTTTGCGACAAGCAGGCGTTGGCACGTTAAAGAATCCTCATTGCTACTGTCCTGAGCGCTACACATAGGTTTAAATTTGTGGTACTTCCCCTTTAACTGCTGACGTCTCAATATGAGTGAAAAACTCTCGACGAGACGTAAAACAAAGAAACAATCAACAACTTCAGAAAGAATTCTTTCTTTTTTATCACAGGTTCAACGGGACCCCGAGGAAATGTGCTGCTATGCTTAATTTTTATACTTGTATGTGTATCTCAACGAGATTAGGATTTTGCTGATCAAGGTCTTGATTGAACCTCAATAACGTGACAATTTTACTGACGATGACCTTTAATGAACCCTATTAACGTGAACATTTTACTGATTGATGCCTTTATAACTGCATGATATAATTAATTCGTCCATTTTCTAACTTTCTAGTAACTTGAGATCGTACCAGGGACTAATGGAATAATGCATCGTCATAATGGCTGACTTCCTGGTGTAAAATATAAATTTTAGCTCTGTCGCGAATCTGCAATTATAATTAACATTCTTTTTTTTATTTAAAGCATTTCTAGTTACTGATTTAGTATCAGTTTCATTTCATTCATAATATAGAGTATTTTATTTTATCCGTTTTTATCATAATACGATTTGTCATTATTTTTTTCATATGAGTGAAAGATTCTCGATCGGGACGTTAAACAACATACATTCAATCAATCATTAGTTTTTCAGTTCTTGTCCGTTTTTGTCTGATTGTTTACATTTTTAATATTGATAAAGAGGAGAAGTCATTTTTAGCAGAAGACAGATAGATACAAAATAAAAATAAAGTATATAAGAGATTGTTAAATTATTGATAGAAACAGGTTTGTGTTGTTTACTAGTTCAGTCGTTAGTTTTGTATCGATAGACCTAGCATTTAGATTAATATTTAAAAATATTGCTGACAGGCTTGCATCCAATGTGGCGATGTTAGGTTTTTTTGAGTTAGATATATTACTGATTTGAATTTTCAAATTACTATTTTTTCAAATAAAACTTATTTTTAACCAAAAGAAATTTGAAACTTTCAATTTTAAAATATTGTACAATAAGACAATAGTATCTAGAATGCATCTTAAGAAACAGTTGCTAAGACAACCCCCATAATAATCAGTACAGAAACACAAGGTTGTGCAGATGGAGTGGTGTTCTTAACAAACAGTTGTTAAAGCTCCCTAAACAAGCAGTTGTTACGAACTTTCTGTACCAAAATGCTGTGTATTATAAGGACAATATGTTGAGAATTTCTTAACAAACTTTAATAACTTTCTTAACAACCACACACGGGTTTTGATCAAATGGAATTGATCAAGGTAAAGTGGAACAGCCTCAACGATAAGTGCATTAGCCAATCAGAATGCAAATATCAGTGCATTAGCCAATCAAAATGTAAATAGCAAAATAATGCATTAGCCAATCGAAATGCAGATAACAAAGTGCATTAGCCAATCAAAATGCAGATAACAAACAGTTGATTTAGAATAAAGAATCATTTTACAAATATATTTCAACAACAAAATCAATTTTAAGTTCTTGCTTAATTAGAGCATACTTTACTGACTCCATGCAAGTTCAAAATAAACTTTTCAAGTATCAAATTCACAGAGACTTTTTAATACTATTCATACACGTGATGATTTTGCAACCACAAATCTTTACAATGCTTTCAAAAAGATTTGCTTTTATATGAAAAAGCTGTACACAAGTCTGCAAAAGTGGTACTAAATCCGTACAAAAAATTAATCATTAAATGGTTTTTATGTCAATGTTTGTTTGTTTGTTTGTTTGTTTGTTTAACGTCCCGTCGAGAATTTTTCACTCATATTGAGACGTCACCAGCTTTAGGTGAAGTATCACAAATTTGGACCTATGCTTAGCGCTCAGGGCCGTAGTAGTGAGGGTTCTTTAACGTGCCAACGCCTACCATGACACGGGACCTCCGTTTTTAAGGTCATATCCGAAAGACCCGTGATTCTCACTTCTAAATGCCGAGTGTTTGACGAAGGAGCAATCACTACCAATTTTTCGTCTTAGGTTGGATGCGGCCATGGCACGAGCGGGGCTCGAACTCACGACCTCCCGGTTACGACCTGAAAATCTGTACAATTTATTATTTTATGTGAATTTTAATATACAGACGTGACAGTATGAATTGGGTTAAAAAGTGTGAAATTTTGTGTACAGTCTGTACATATTACATGAATGATTATATCACATTAATAATTATCTTAACCTTTAGACATTTCATGATTTAAATAAAAACATGTAGAAACTAACATGAATCATCAAATATTGTATTTTTTATACTTAAGACTAATGATAGATAAACTTATTTTATTTTAACTAAGAATCGGATAAATTTGTCGTATTTCACCTGATAATTGGATGAATTTGTATTTCAGCTGAAAATTGGATAAATCTGGCTCGCTGGTAAATTCTGAAATTTGACTTTTTTGGAAGATGATTCATTAGAAAATTCTTAAAAAATAAAAGTGCAAAATATATTCAATCATACAAAAGATAACCATGGAAAAAAATAAAGCACTATATTTCCATCACTTATTTGAAAAAAACATTGAAGCCAAAGTTAGTCATTATTCAGTACTTTTATTGTATTTTGAATTTCAATTTGTGGTCTATAAAACATCACACATGTTTACAATTGATGTGTATAATATATATAAAATGTGTATATCATCAATGCTGTGTCTTTTTTTTATTCTATAATCCTTTATACAAAGTCCTTTTCAATTCAACTGTAAACAACATTTGTTACAATTAAAATGGTCCATTCTAACGACGGTGTTATTTGCTAACACCGATATCCAGCCACATCCACTCCTTTATAATTTTGATTTGCTTCCGATGACTGGTTTATCAACAAACTCTTTCCAGTATGAGGGTCGTTCTAGAGCATTTGGTCCCTGAATCATTGCACTGTACAAATTCTTATAAATCTGTAAAAAAAAAAAAAATCCATATTTCTTATACAATATATATCATATTACACAATATATGTCATATTATACAATATATGTCACATTATACAATATATCTTTATGACATTCTATGCATGCAATGATAAATGATTATAAATCTCTGCAATAATTAGGATTTTAGGTTCAATGGACCCTGAAAATTTGAAAATTCATATACAGAAAATCTATACAATATAATTTTTTTTCTTTAAACTTTAAAAAAACCCTGTGATTATGTCTATTATTAATAATTTGTAGTATGTTGTCAGAAATTTTGCATCTTTTTACTGTTTGCTGAGGGAGGGAGGCTTATAGTTGCAGAACTGCAGCTCTCTGATATGTCGAGACAGACCAGAGAGCCACAGATCCACCACTGATATGCCCCAGTATATTTTCAGAGAACTACAGTTTTGCTGCTAGGAGGTTTATTAAAAACCATTATCTCATTTTCAAAACATAGAGTGACTTCACACACAAAAATATTTCTAAAATGATGTACTTTGTACATAATGAAATGCAAATGTGCACTTTTCATAAAAATGCCAGAAATATGAGAAAAATTTAACATTAACGATGTCTTAGGTTATCAGTTTTTAAAATTACATCTATAAGCGTGATACATAGTTGTATACACATTGTAAACTTTGTGTCAAAAACTTTTCAGAACTACTTTAGGGTGACAAATGAAGCCCAGGTTTATCGTGTCCAGTCCTCCCTGATTACATTTCACTTTGTGTTTGGTTAAAAACGTTTCGATGCAGATGAGATCAGCCATTACCTGCCCATCAGATTTTCCTATTGGGGAGTTCAGAATGAAATCCGTCGGAGCAATGGCATCTACCAGCGCCACTGAATCATCCTTGAGTTCAGAACAGAGCTGTAAAATGGCCTCCTGAATCATCCTAGGGGGGTCACTTCCAGAGATGTAGCCCCCTATAAAACACAGGGACCAATCTTAGATCACTGCTAAGACAACAATCAAGTAATGGCAAACAGAAAGATATGCAAATCAAATTATAGATAATGACATTGCTAAATAGAGAGAAAGGCAAAAAGTTATATCAAGATCTGTTTATTCAAATTCTTTTAGAACCCTAATGATATTCCCAAGTCCTAACTAGTTTGCTGAAATTACACTTATAGTTATACAAGTATAGTTTTCCATGTTTTAGAATGAATTTCTAAAAATTCATGATCAATTTCTATACATACAAGTATCAGTATTTAGAAATTCAAATTCTTTTCATTTCAAAATCAAAATGGCAATAAGGAAGTTTATGATGGTAAATTTGATTTGTCGGGAACTATGTACAAAAATGTAAAATTTCTGTGCAGGGCAATGCTCCAACACTTCCATTAGAACTTCCTCTTCTGTACTTTTGAATAACTTCCTCCTCTATATTTTTGAATAACTTCCTCCTCTATATTTTCAGAATACTGCAATATATGTACAATCTTGATTTCTGAAAATATGTTGACATGAAGTATGCAGAAATTCATTCCATAATAAAGAAATCGTGTATATCAGTGGATAAAACCCTTAAACTACAAAGTTATAATCTATCTACATAGTTATACAGAAGTGAACTTGCATACCCAATGTAAATTGTTATAATAATAATAATAATGATCACTTATATAGCGCCTTATCTAAATATACTCTAAAGCGCTTTACACTATACTAAAATGCAAATCAAAATTATACAGAATACATCAAATCACTTATAAATGCCAGATATCAATATCGCACAAATAACAACTGAAACTAGGAAAGAAGCTAGAGAAAATTAGAAATTAATTCATATTATAAAAATCATAAAATATGTGCTAGAAAAAACTTTTTCTTTTTTTGAGACCATTCTTCGGCATGTTGCATAAAATACTGATTATAAAATGTGTCAAATCAAAAAGATCACACATTAAAAGCTTGGTGAAAGAGATGGGTTTTTAAATCTTTTTTAAAACAGTCAAGTTTCCGAATCTTCCTGATTTCAGATGGAAGACTGTTCCATAGAGTGTTATAAACAGATGAGTGTGCTTGACACAAATTCATGTCAATCTTGCTACAGCAATATGTGTCAAGATATCTCTTGAATTGTTCAAATCACTACACACATGATATTTCAAAACATTTCATTTTATTAGTAGGCCTCGGACAAGTATTTAGATAATTTCTTTTACATGGTATGAATTACTTATCAATTATGGGTTGTACAAAGAAACGTGTGACAAATCACTTCCACAGCCTTTTTGTAACATGTTACCTTATGTGACTTAATGATCTTGACCTTTGGGTCTCAAAATAGAGGTCATCCTGTGATTGAGACCCTCTATATAAAATGTGATCACTGAATCTTTAATGGCATTAAAGATATGTGTATCATCTGCAAAAAGATCTTATCACATGAATAGTGTTTTGACCTATTAACAATTATACATCAGATATTGAGAAACCATTTTTTTTTTTAACCATTTGTGGCCTGTTGAACTTTGACTTATAACTTCAAAAAACAATGTCAACCTTGCGTTATGAAAGAACTTTGTTTCATGTTTCACTGTTTAAATTCAGACAGCATTTGAGATTCATGTATCATCCATAAATCCTTTTTCACAATATGTGACATGCCACAATAATTTTGACCTTTGATTAAAAAAAAATATGTGGGTCATCCTTTAGTCATAGAGACTATAAATGTGAATTATCTAACAAAGTTATATACACGTACACACTTTTTACTGAGATAGGGGGGGGGCTTATAAAATATTGGACTTTGTTATTCAATTACTTTTTAAATTGCTATTTGTTATCCCCGTACGTAAGGTATGTGCATTCCATACAGAGAATTTGAAAATTTCATCCACTTCATCTTTACTCTTGACCAAAATGAGCAAAAACAATGATGAATTTAAAGTGGTAGGAAATTAAATGTCAATACATCTGGATGAAAACTTGAAGGAAAAATTTCCCTGTCTGTACAATTATATTTGGTTGATGCTAAATCAGGTGGATTGAGAATAAACAAGGAATTTGTGTCATTTTGAGGAAATGAACAATTTAAAAGCAATATCCTAAAGTGATCAATGTTCAAAAATATGACAGGACAGCAGTAATACTTACTGACCCAGCTCGTGAAATCAGTTTATCAGAGTAAACACACTTCTAGTCCATGGTAACAGTTTTATCTTGTGTTACCTCTGTGTGTGCAGACATTTTCAGTGTTCTGTGCGTAAAGTTTCCAAATGACAGACACTTGTTTCTAATATGTCTGTAGGGTATACACAAAAAAGTTAAGTTTATTTTCATTAATACAAGGAACAGGGTAATATTCTATTTTGGAACAATCATTTTTTTTTTTTGTTTTTTTTTGTTTATTCAAGCCTTAAGTGGCTGCTTCATTATGATGTAAAAATTTACACCTGCTCGATTCAATAAGTTCTGCAATTCAGAACTGGAATCTCATGTTGAAGTAAAAACATGTTTATCTATTATAACAGAGCACAATTTCTGTTATATACCACACTGCATTACCTTGGTATAACCTAGCTCTCCTCATTTGTAATATAAAATTTTCCATTACATGAAATTAGTAGTCTATGAAGAATTTATACTAACAAATTTCAGAAAGTCTTAAAATAAACTACCTATTACTGAGAGTCCTTCATCAACAAGTGTTACATACAGTCATTTTAGTCAGTCAAACATTCGGACTTGTCTTTAAATCACTTAGGCACGTTAAAGAACCCTCACTGCTACGGCCCTGAGCGCTAAACATAGGTCTAAATTTGTGGTACTTCACCTACAGCTGGTGATGTCTCAATATGAGTGAAATATTCTCAACAGGACATATAACAAACAAACTATCAATCAACAATTGTTTTTTAAGTAAGGGGAAATAACTCTAATCAAAAATTTATCTTGCATACACTCTCTCTCACATCTGTATCAAATCGAGTGTTATGAACTGTCACAATCAATTTACCCATTTCACCAAAAAGACATGACTGTAAAATTTAATGCAGTACATGCTATCAATATTGACCAATTACAGAATCTTAGTCCTGTGGAGGTCTTGACACTGCATTGCTGCACTACAGATTATCAGTACTCACACACACACACCAGGCACGGATCCAGCTTTCTTCATCAGGGAGGGTCCAAAAGGTCAGGGATCTGAAACCTAGTTCCATAGTAAGCGGTACGGTAATTTTAATATTATATTATGGCCTTGAATTTTTAAACGCGATACTAGGGTGAAAGATGACTATATTTTCTTTCAGTTGGAAATTCCCGGGGGGTCTAGACCCCTGACCCCTGCTTAGATCCGCGCTTACACACACACACACACACACTCAATCCGTAACAGAAATAGGCCTTTATCAATGATTTGAAAGTCACATGATTTTGGAGACCGATTCCATTAACTGTGAATTAAAAGTGAATTAAGTTTCGCGTGTTACAAGATGCACAAGAAATTGATGAAATGACTTTGACCTGTAACTCCTGACAGGATTTTGATTGTAAAAATCATTTTATCAATTTCTTGTCAAAGAGAGATAATTCTTTCTACCACTACCAGTTTTTCTCAAGCTGTACAGGAATCTCAAACCTAACCCTGCTCACACACAACATACTGACAAACACAAACTATGAATATGTAAAGATGGATTCTGGTTAAAACGAGTTGTCTTCATGGGACTAATGCAGCGTTCTCCCTGCTGTACGTCCAAAGCTGTGTACATTTGATCAAATGTGTACTGGACCATCATTATTCATTTTTAAATGACTTTTGATGCAGCTTTATAAAGCTGTGATACCAGTCATGCAAAATTATTGCTCAGAGCGCAGTTTTATAATTCCAGTTAATACGTACTTCAGTAATCTAAATCATTAGACCCGTTAGATTATCATAATACACCTCTGTGTTAACCTTGCAATAATGTGGCAATAGGTATCAATACAGAGAATACCTGTACATAGTGAACCGGGATGTCTAGGGTTTAGTCCTGCACAAGATTTATCCTCCGAGTTCAGTATGAAGGATCATGAGATTTTCAGTGTTTTAAATGATTTATTCTTTATTCAAAATATCAAATCAGACAGATTATAAACATAAACAATAAAGAGAGTGTGATTTTAAGATACTACCATAATTTTGCACCTGTCCTGAAATGCTTCCAATTATTAATCATTCAATGTCTACCTATCTCTTTATCTTTCGTTCCTTTAAATACTAAACTAACACCCAGCTGATCCAAACACCTGGCCTAGCTCAACTTGGACACACTCTGAATAAAGGGAGTTAACTCTAAATAAAACAAACACTCTTAATGGAAATTACCTACAGCTAAAAATAAATTATTAAGGAAATATGTATACAAAACCCATCACAATAGTGAATCTTGCTGATATTTGTTTATCAAAATCAGTGTGGGCTCAGTGCAAATTAGTGTTATATTTGTTATCAGGTGAGAACAGGCCTACAAGTTGTCACCAAAGCACATCAAAATGTAGGTCACCAAAGCACATCAAAATGTAGGTCACCAAAGCACATCAAAATGTAGGTCAGATGCAGCATTCTGACCCTTACATTGGAAGAAACATCTCAAGATTTGCCATGCAAGTTTGGTGTGTATCAAACATAAGGAGATGATAGACCTCAACACTGTGAGTCCTTAACCAGAGTCACTGAAGCAGCTAATGTACATATCTATATTTTTGTAGGTCAAATGCAGACCACAAGCTGAAAGAAACATGCAAGATGTGTTATTTGTGTAACATTAGTTTGTTTCTCATACGGTGAGAAAAAACATAAATGTTGTCCTTAGTCAATGGAACACAAAATGCAGGTCAGAAGAAGCACCCCAAGACAGCGTGTACATGACAGTGAGTACATGACGGTGAGTACATGACCTGACATCAAAGGCCCCTCCCACAGTGTGTACATGAAGGTCCGTAAGAGGGGTACAAGTGTCTTACAGTAGAATTCAGACATTCTGACATAATCTGACAGAAAGTGTAAACCTGACATCAAAGTCCCCTCCCACTGCTGTACTCACACAACCTGTCCTCCTTAGAGTCATTACAAACCACACTTATTGTCTCTGTTCACACTACGTGGGGTAGGGCGAGTACTCCCAGACTCAGTAAGTATGGCAAGCAACAGGGCATCCTCAGATACACCACAGACATGTGATCCAAGTTGCACTCTGTATTGATTTATACCAAACTTTTGATCAAAATCAATCAAGTAGAGTATGTAAGTCACAATCTTCACTGAAGCATGCATGCAACGCATCATCTATACATGCTGAGCAAAAGTTAGGTCCAAATACCACTTCTGCTTAAACGAGACCTGAGCTTACTAATTACAAAGTCATTCAAGCAGAAAATGGGGAACATAAATGTAACACTGTAATAAGACCATGTATCTAAACGACCGTATTCATGTCACTCAGTGTCCTCAGTATACACAGGCTTATCATTAATTTATAGTTGGAGAAAATGAATTCAAGAACTATGATAAGTCCTGGTCACACAGAATCTCAAGGGAAATCATTAGAGCCAGGTTGAAATGTATATGAAGATTGATGAAAGCATCTTCAATAATTGGTTTAACATGAATTGGACAGAAGGCAGACATGACTAGACAGAAGACAGACATGACTAGACAGAAAACAGACATGACTAGACAGAAGACAGACATGACTAGACAGAAGACAGACATGACTAGACAGAAAACAGACATGACTAGACAGAAGACAGACATGACTAGACAGAAGACAGACATGACTAGACAGAAAACAGACATGACTAGACAGAAGACAGACATGACTAGACAGAAGACAGACATGACTAGACAGAAGACAGACATGACTAGACAGAAAACAGACATGACTAGAAAACAGACATGACTAGACAGAAGACAGACATGACTAGACAGAAGACAGACATGACTAGACAGAAGACAGACATGACTAGACAGAAAACAGACATGACTAGACAGAAGACAGACATGACTAGACAGAAATGACCAAACAGAAGACACACATGACTAGACAGAAAACAGACATAACTTCCTATTTCAATACATTGACAAAACTGAACAATGTACTAGTTTTTATATCTAATTATATCTAGAGTACCCGAGAATCTAAAGCTGTATAACAATTTGTCCCTAACCTTACTGAGTATGTTTAACATCCAACAAAAACAATAAAAGTTACATGGTAATTTACCTTGATACAAAGTTGTGAGGTGTTTCTCAAGCCTCCATAGTCCAAACAGAGCCGCTATGCGGACCAACACTGGAACCAGGTCTGCAGGAACGGGTTCTCCATCCTTACCTTCCTTTAACAAGGTCACAAATCGGTTAAGGACAGTCAACTATAAATAAAATGACAATGCAATCAAACACCTGAACAGACATGTGTTCTGAGCTGTGACCTAGTGACCCACATATCCCATCTACCTTAGTTGACCAGAGCTATTAACTTGTAGAAGTAACCCTAATTTTGTTCTGAACCATGACCTTAAGTGGCCTACATATGACACTTATGTTTATATAATCCAGCTATAGTGGCGTGCATCAGTACTGTAAGGCTAGCATGACCTGTGGGTTATGACCTAGTGACCTATATAATTTATTTACCTCTATATAGGCCATGGCTAGTGATCTGCCATAACACCGCTAATTTTTTGTGGGTTATGACTTAGTGACCTACATAATTTATTTACCTCTATATAGGCCATGGATAGTGACCTGCAGTAATATGCCTGACTGTTATTCCTGGCGGTGAATCCATCGCTGCCTTTTTTGGACTGAGACTGCAGTCTCTGTGCACTGTCAATCAACAGTCGACACACCAGCCATCGGAATGCATTCACAGACACTGAAATCACCAGACACTGTCTTACTGCATAGATTCCTCATCAGTTCCAGAGTCAAATCAAAAACTCAGTTTGGTTACGAAACACAAAGTGGAACAATTCAAAAATGAACTATCTTCTAAAATTTTACAACACTGTAGAAACAAGTACAAGCTACATTATAATGTGATCTCATGGCCTATTGCATATCTGTAGTTCACATAAAGTATAGCTCAGCAGTTGATCCACGAATCACATAGGTCAGGTGAGTTGGAGTTGCCCGAGTACAAAGTCTGTTATATGCTTTAAAACGAAACCATGCTTACCTGGTCCAAACTTTTAGACAAAGTTGCTATTGCAAATATGGAAATTGTCTCTTCAAGATTCCGAAAAACATTTTCAATTTTTACACATGTATTGCATAAAGCTAAACTGAATCTTCTTTCCTCTCTGGAGTTTAGAGTGAGGACTGGAGTTACAAGATATGACCACAGTCGGTATTCATTGTCACCCAGAAAAATACCATTTCTTTCTCAGCGCTCAAACTTGATACAAATATTAGAATTTTCTAAAATTTTACTATCATGGGTACTACCGAGCTAATGAACCACAACATTTGTAAGTTTGAGTTCGTGATCACAAACTGCCTGTACATTAATTGAGAAAAAGCCTTTCCTATTTCTAAATAGTTCAGCATTACCCCCTTCTGGAGAGATAATGGGGGTGTGGGTGCCATCTGTCAGTCTCATCAACACCAGGTATGCCACTTTGTTGCATAAACACTCTTTGTACATCCAAAATTCTACATGTATTTCCAGGAGGAAATTTTATATGGTTATATGGTTATTGTACAAAGAAGCTATTGCATGCAAAACTTTTTTAATGACTCGAGACACAATATATTTCTGTACCCCAAGCAAATCCCCATATATTGATAAAAAAAAATATACTATTGCATATTATCTCAGTTATCAGCAACTGGTTCCATGGCAAGACCGATGAAATATGCAGAGTTCCTAAACCATCACCAGTATCGTCTAGAATAGACAAAAAAGCCTCTTTGCTAAGTCAAAATCTATTTATAAATCTGTATCATTATAACATGTGAAAGAATTAAGTCTGGGTCTAACAATTCCTTCTCTTATAATCGACCTTTCTACAAACTCAAACCTCTCTACTGCATCCAAATATTCTACCATCATTCCCCACAAGAACACGAAGCTGAGTCGTTCTTACCTCAGCTCTACCTGCATGCAATGCATAAGCCTGGCTTCAACCCCTGTACCAATCATTGGGGATTTAAACCCGAGATACTCAACCAGCCATAAAACACCTGTACTATGTCAAAGAAGATGGGACAGTAAGCAGTGCAAACTACCCTAAATAATTCCAGTCTTGCTCTCATGCCCTTACAATGTCAGATATATATACAGCTTAGGAATCTTCAAAAAGACCAAGTTTATCTAATCAGTGAAAACAAAGTATCACAGATATCATGAAAAATGTTATCACACTTTCTTTAAAATCAATTATGCTGTTTCTACAAGATTTGAATGTGGCTGCAACAAAACAATATGTTAACAGATGACACTAATCAAGCTGTCCTGAAGTTAATGGACTCCTGATCAACCTCTGGCCTGTTTTATGACAGCTTACCTTCAGGGTCCCTGCACTGAGCTACAGAAGTGGGACTAAAGCGAGAATTAAGGATGCTCTTCATGTTGTTAAGGAAGTTCACACTCTCCAGTGGGGAACTTACTTCCTCTCCTAAATTATATAAAATACACTGTCATGTTCAACAGTACACAGACACAAAACAGATTTCTGTGCAAGGAACTTAGGATGATCATACTGATGTAGAAAACTGAAAATTATTAAGTCATGCAATTTCACAATGGTCACAATATCTTAGGATATCACATTGAATAATGCAGTAATAGAATGACATCACAATGAATATTGCAGTAACAGAAATGACAAATATTGACAACATAACAGAAAATACAGGATAGCAGAATATGAACACCCTCATGAAATTCAATTTTTGTAATAAATTGGGGTTTTTTTGTTGTTTTTTTTTTTAAAGTTTTATGACAAACTGTTAAAATAAAAAGTTTTGTAAAAAAAAAAACGGTTAAGAAAAAAACAGGTTCATAACACAGTGTTAAAATATTGCACTGTGGAATCAAAATAACATCCTTACCGTTGGAGATTTTGTCTAACAGGGACAACAGGTAGTTACTAGTCTGCTGCAGGATGACATTGTTGTCACCTTCATATGTACAGTTAGGGTCATGGTCATCTCTCAGGACACCAAGTCTGTTAACTAAAAATAACACCAAGGTCAAGGTCTCAATATTTACAGTGAATCAAAATATTTATAGAAATCCATTCTTAACTGTAGAATCATTGAGGAAGTAAACGAATTTTCAACTGAAGCAAAATCTTACACCTATGGAGTAACAAGACAACCACATTGAAACATAGTACATCAAAAAAATTCAGACATTTTCAAACTACCATAAAAAAACATAAAAAAGGAATTTCCGATACAAACCATAATATGTATTTGCATGCACCTAATTAAGCAAGGTTAATATTTGGTGCTTTTTGTTCAGTCACAAGTACGTAATTCATGTCATACGTGCCATACAGACGCCAATCAGCACCAAACTGTCCCTGACTTGTTGCACTAAATTCTTACTTCACTTACAAGTAAACATACATACCAAATCTCAAACAAATTTATCAAATGTACACATTTAAAGATGACAAGTGAAACATACTGTCATCTGAAAAGATTTGAATATTGCTTAATCAAATTAAAACACCGTTTCTAACTGTAACACTTTGGATATTGTTGTCAATGTCAAGGAAATTGAACTGTGTCATTATACAAAACATTTTGCAACAAATACGACATAATGTATGTAATTTCTAGATATTTCAGTATACTGACATAAAAATTGATGGCAACAGGATTAGCATTTTTTCTGAGTAGAGAGCATATTGAAAAGTTCGGTTTATGCCGACAGACATCAAAGTCGATTTCAACAAAATATATGGAGATCAATCATTTTTAAATGTGTTAGATTTAATGTGGACAAACTCTTTGGAAATGTCCATGTCAACAACTGTCAGCATATGTGGAAAAGACCTAACCCTGACCCTGACAATAACCCTGCCCCTGACAATAACCCTGACCCTGACAATAACCCTGACAATAACCCTGTAAACATACAATCACTAAAGATGCAAGATAAGTTGAAGACTTCCAGATATTACAAACATTGAATTTTCAGCTGTTTTGTCAACTGTTTTCAGTGTTTATGCAGATATTACATTGATTTGTCGGCTGTTTTCAGCGTTTATCCAGATATTACAAACATTGATTTGTCGGCTGTTTTCAGCGTTTAGATAAAAAAAAAAAGTTACAGTTCGGGACAGTATGTGTCCTGTGGGTCCCCCATCTCCTTGCCAAAAGCAGAAACACATTCAAGTAGAAATGGCCATCCAGTTATACTCAATATTTATGAAAATTGTGATCAACAGTAATTTAATGAGATTGCAACAGGTAAAGAAACTTTGATTTACTGTGGATCATTATTGTTCGTGGGGGCTCAATGTTCGTGGATTTCGTGGATACCTTTTACCAATGAATTTACGTCCTCATGAACCAGTTATTCTTTGCAATTGCTTCTAAAGTGTAATGTTGTATATTTTAGAAATGACGATAACCCTCGAAATTCCATCCCCACAAAGTCAATATTTGGCTACCCACGAAATCTTACATCTCAGCTTCCTCATGAAATCTTACCTCTGCAGCTTCCTCATGAAATCTTACCTCTGCAGCTTCCTCATGAAATCTCACCACCTCAGCTACCTCATGAAATCTTACCGCCATAGCTTCCTCATGAAATCTTACCTCCTCAGCTACCTTATGAAATCTTACCTCCTCAGCTTCCTCATGAAATCTTACCTCGATAGCTACCTCATGATATCTTACCTCCAAAGTAACCA
Organism: Ostrea denselamellosa; assembly: GCA_024699665.1. Taxonomy (NCBI): domain Eukaryota; kingdom Metazoa; phylum Mollusca; class Bivalvia; order Ostreida; family Ostreidae; genus Ostrea; species Ostrea denselamellosa. Next base: position 654,535 of record JAMZEH010000008.1, on the reverse strand, counting down.
TGGCCACCACAGGCTTCGCGGCATTCCTGAATCGCATCTCTGGCAATCCAGCCCGCCAGGGGTTTACTGGCGCACGACAAAGCATGGATCTCCTTCCCAAGCTCTGCCGCTCTCTCGGATTTATCTCCCACCATAATACTGATCCTGACAGATGCGTAGTCCATAAAGAAAGTATCACAAAAGTGCTCCAATACATAGGTAGCTGCTAAATACGGAATCAGGCGCCACTGCTGCAATGCACAACATGTGACTGTTAATCAGGTTTATTTAATACCCCACGATGCAGCCAAGTCTTGCAAGACTGGTTTCACCTGACAAAACACAAGGACTATAACATTCAGAAGATCTTTTGAATTGATCTGGAGCTGTGTGATAGAATTTACTTGCATTAATTATTCAAAATTGCAAAAAACCTAATCACCACTTGCAAAGTTTGAAAGTTATTGGCCATTGTAGAAATGTGTGTATGACCCTGGCATTAAGAGTTGACCTCATCTATTAAACTGACAAAATATGATCTTTGAATAGCTCAGAACTTTTTATCATAAAGTTGTGGACAGACAGAAAAAAATAAACATCCATGCAGACAAACAGGCCAAAAATTGATCCTATATTTATGCTTCTAAAATCTACATGAATTAATTCATGTCCTTGATGGTTTTAAAAAAGTTGTCCATTCATTACAATTCACATGCATTAGACATGAATTCTCTGGATTAATGATTACAACACTTCACAGGTTCCTGTCCCACATACCTGAAGTTGATACTCTATAACTGGAATTTCCTCTGTTTCTGTGGGGCCAAACTGACGTCTGACAGCTGAGTACCGGATGGCAATAGGCATACAGAGCTTTAGATTACACACACACATACCAGTGATCCCGACTCGACCTCCAGATAAGGCCCCTAAAGAGGCCCCAAATCTTTTACTTGGGTCCTGTAGAAGTACCAGTATGCATTTTAAGTGACTATAAGACCCTGACCTTTAAACGTTTACATACTTTTTCCTACAACTAACAAAAGACTATTGCAAAAAATCCATTTTCTTGACGACATTATCAGCTACCTACCTTGTATGGAGTGACATATTTCCCTTGTGGTGTTACATCTCCAGTTTTGTTCAGAAGGTATTCCCTTGGAATGCGATATTTGTTGAAGGACAAAAATCTAAGACAGAAGATATGACATATTGTTTTAACAAACAGTGAAGGACATACAGACAGACATATGCCTCCCTCCTATACATATGTATCGGACTATTCTATGTCATTGGAGGTATATCCTAGAGTTTAATTTGACACCATCCCAAAATTGAAAAAAAAATAAATAAAACAAAATAAATTTGCCATCATCCCAAAATTAAAAAAATAAATAAATAAATTTGCGACCATCCCAAAATAAAAAAAAAAACAACAAATATAATTGTACCAATGCAGCTATATTTCACAAGTTTCCAAAGGTGGACAATTTTCAAAAATACTTTTACTTCCATTCCTGCTTCATTTATTCATAATGACTGTCATGATAAGGTGGGTACCTTTACATCACAGCATGAATACAAATTGTATTGAGGGCTTTATACATACGTTGCATGATTGTGAGAGAGACATGACAATCTACATGTATTCATCCAAGAAAAATCATATTGCAAAGGGCAACACCCAAGAGGAATGGTGAATCAGAAACCCACATGCCTTTTGTGCCTTACCCAAAAAATGGGAAATATGATGTTTGCGGGAGATAGGAAGATTTATCCTTCCTTGAACATGACTGTTTAGACCAATCAGATAATGTGCAAGACCACGAAGAAAACTAGCTGTATGCTACATTTGTGGCATCCTGGGTAAATAAAGGATATTATTATTTGTATGGAATTGTCATATTGAGGTATAATAATACATTATATCTACTGACAAAGTCATCAGCTCTACATTGGGATATTACCAATGAAAGTGTGGAATTGTCATACTAAAGTATAATAATACATTATATCTACTGACAAAGTCATCAGCTCTACATTGGGATATTACCAATGAGAGTGTGGAATTGTCATACTAAAGTATAATAATACATTATATCTACTGACAAAGTCATCAGCTCTACATTGGGATGTCCCTATCTATTGGTCTCACAAAAACTAGTAAAATAATACCAAAATATTCAATGATAATGCTCACGTAGACAGTCAGTTTTTATCACTTTATATCAAATGATATTTTCTTTCTTGTCTGTTTCAACATGCTCATGTTACTTTCAAATTCATTTCAATATGTTTACACAAGATAGATTAGCTGTTTTTCGGTGATTAGATAATCAAAAACAAATACTACGGGCCTTCACAAAGTCCAGCACTATACAATTAAGATTGTGTATCCAGATTAATACAGATTCTATTGTCCAGTCCATTCAGTCCAGTTTTTCACCCCACATACCCATTGTCCAGCCCATTCTTCTATTTTTCACCCCACTTACCCATTGTCCAGTCCATTTAGTCCTATTTTCTCTCCCATGTCTCCCACCATCACGCCAGGGATAGCATGTAGGGTTTTGGGGTCACGGATTGGGACGATGAAGGAGTGGAGCCCCTGACACATCCCATCAGGGGTATACAGCTGGGCATACACAATGGAATGTGTAGCGATTTTCCCCATGTTTCCTGACCAAATTTTGGTGGCTTCAAAGTCGGGTGTGTCCAGCTCAAACTCCTGTACAACAACGACACTCAAAACAATTAATTCTTCCAAGATTTTGCCATCATTAGTGTGCATGCTGTGGTCTTCTTACTCAAAACATACATGACGTTTCTGTGTATCTATAAAGTTGAGATCTTTAAACATATTTTATCATACATCTGTCATTTCCATGATGATTAGTTACAATACACAATATAAAAATAGCAAAGAGATTTCTGGTATTGAATTTAACATTTGGCATTATCATTCCAGGGGTTTAAAAATATGGTGGTTCGAGATCCAAAACCTAAAGTTCATGGGGCAAAGTAGCTAATTATCATCTACCAATAGTCCATTGGACCAGTACTATTAGAAAATTAGTATTATTTGAAAAGTATAAAAATAAAAGCAACATTTTGAATGCTTTTTCTTTTCATATCTTCTTAGCTGGTTCATAAAGCACAGTTTGAGGACAAGTATACCGTTACGCAAGTACAAGTCACATCACCATAACATTTTAGTTTTATTTAAATATGAAATAAATTCAAAACATCAGTTTTATAACATCAATTTGACAGCATGACACAAAAAGAAGCCCCAAGATGATGAGTAAACAGGGTCTACAAACATTGTTTTAGTTTCATTTTCTACTGATTTATTGTTATGGACTAATGAATTGAGAAAGCTTGGGAATTTTAATCCCCTGTCATTCATGTATTGCCTTTATCAAAATAATGAATGTCTTTTTATCTTAGTGAGCAAACCTTCATTTTCATTCATTCTTTGGCAATTCATGGTTACATTCTTTCAGTATATTGAAAATCCAAAATAAATACATTTCACCCAAAATAAATACATTTCTCCCAGCTTCACTCTGATCTGATCAATTTTTATGACCTTGGAGCTACAGAAGATCAACTATCATAAAGACTACAGTCAATTATTATCCTATATCTGTCCTATGATTGGTTATAACAGGTCATATGACAATATCAAAGCATAGATACTACTGGCATTGAATTTAATCAATTTATTTAGTTTTAATTTAATCAATTTATTTAGTTTACTGTCTATAAATATTGAATTTATTTCATCATGAAACAGGAGGAAATAATTAAACTGGCAACATAAAAAGAAGATTTCACAACATAAAAAATTCACAATAGTAGATACTAGTATATTAAATGTATAAGATACAGGAGATACTGATATAGTAGATATCTGACATACAGAAGATATTGGTATAGTAGATATCTGACATACAGAAGATAATGGTATAGTAGATATCTGACATACAGAAGATATTGGTATAGTAGATATCTGACATACAGAAGATATTGGTATAGTAGATATCTGACATACAGAAGATACTGATATAGTAGATATCTGACATACAGAAGATATTGGTATAGTAGATATCTGACATACAGAAGATATTGGTATAGTAGATATCTGACATACAGAAGATATTGGTATAGTAGATATCTGACATACAGAAGATATTGGTACAGTAGATATCTGACATACAGAAGATATTGATATAGTAGATATCTGACATACAGAAGATATTGGTATAGTAGATATCTGACATACAGAAGATATTGGTACAGTAGATATCTGACATACAGAAGATATTGGTATAGTAGATATCTGACATATAGAAGATATTGGTATAGTAGATATCTGACATACAGAAGATACTGATATAGTAGATATCTGACATACAGAAGATACTGGTATAGTAGATATCTGACATACAGAAGATATTGGTATAGTAGATATCTGACATACAGAAGATATTGGTATAGTAGATATCTGACATACAGAAGATATTGGTATAGTAGATATCTGACATACAGAAGATATTGGTATAGTAGATATCTGACATACAGAAGATATTGATATAGTAGATATCTGACATACAGAAGATATTGGTATAGTAGATATCTGACATACAGAAGATATTGGTATAGTAGATATCTGACATACAGAAGATATTGATATAGTAGATATCTGACATACAGAAGATATTGGTATAGTAGATATCTGACATACAGAAGATATTGGTATAGTAGATATCTGACATACAGAAGATATTGGTATAGTAGATATCTGACATACAGAAGATACTGATATAGTAGATATCTGACATACAGAAGATATTGGTATAGTAGATATCTGACATACAGAAGATATTGGTATAGTAGATATCTGATATACAGAAGATCCTGATATAGTAGATATCTGACATACAGGAGACATTGGTATAGTAGATATCTGGCATACAGTAAATGATAGTATAGTAGATATCTGGCATACAGTAAATAATACTACATAGATATCTGACATACAGTAAATGATACTATAGTGGATATCTGACATACCTGAGTTTCTGGTATGTAACCTGAGTTTCTGGTATGTAACCTGAGTTTCTGGTATGTAACCTGAGTTTCTGGTATGTAACCTGAATTTCTGGTATGTATAATGTGCCTTAGTTATGACATGCTGTACACACCTGAGTTTCTGGTATGTAATGTGCTGTAGTTCTCATGGCCTTTGTGTTGCTGCCGTGACTTAGCTCTGTGAGAGCAAAACAGCCAAAATACTGCAACAAAAACAACAGCATAAACAAAGAGATTCCTTACTAAACACAAAATAACATGATATATGATAAAACTTTGTTAAGCCAAAAACTCTAAACTCTCTTACAAGCTTGAAATTTTTTGACATTTCATTATCATGATTATGTTCATATTATATTTATCTTGAAAGGTTTTATTAACTAACCTCTGAGGATTTTATTTTGTCAACAATCTCACTGTGTCTTGGAGACCCTGAAGCTGTGATTGTCCCTCCTGTCATTTCCACATTTAGTACATATTTAGCTGACAGGGACCAATCATACATTCCAACACAATCAGTAAACATTTTGTGTTTCAAGGGATTATTGAAAATTTCTTCATCATTTATGAGATTGTACTCAAACAGTCGTTTACACCGGAAAAATGTGGCTTCTCTGTAATCCTTTAATGAAGGTGTTTCCATGGGCTTCGAAAATATAGGATCTTTTTCCAATGTTGTCCATATTTTGTTCTACAGAAAAAAAAATATATCATTTAGAAAATATCAAACTCTAAAGAAAGAATTATCATTTTATTAAGTTACAGTGACAAACTGTTCTGCAATTCAATTTTCTTTTCCATAACACATACGGGATATATGACTAGAGTGTGTCGTTTGGATGAAACAGAAGAACTGTACCTCCCGATTTTACGGATTTAGATGATTTTCCCCATTACCTGAAATCGAAGTATGTCCTCTTCGTAGTAAAACATCTTCATCTTCTTCCAGTCAAACGATGCTCGCTTTCTATATTCATCTAACGGCCCAGGGGGTGGGTCCTTCAAAATATCCAGTGACAACAAATCTCCCGACATGTTTCCCTCGGTCACGACTGACGGATCGAGCGTTTCTGACGCTGGTTTTAGTCGCACAGATTTGGAATCATCCATAGAATCACGGTAGATGTCGACTGGGCTCTGTCCGGATAGCTTACTTAATCGCGTGATTGGTTATGTATTGACTTGCGATTTGCGTGTGACCTGTCCAAAGTTTATACACTTTATATTTTATTACCTCCCAACATAAGAGATTCAAATTGATAATCTGTACGTTCATTAGGCCTAAGTTGTAGATCTATTTTTTTATTATTTTTTTTTATATTTTAAGTTATATCGTTATATCAACGTTATATAGTTTTGTTTTTTATATATGAGTTTTATTTGAACAAAACTAATTCTAACCTAAACCTTGATATCTCAGGAGTTAAAGCCGTCGTCAAACACGACAATTATAAGTGCAACTTAATTAAAAATAAAAGATGGCAGCCTCCATGTGGAGAAAAATGAGACGTTATGTTTCAAGGGAAAATATACACAGACTGATTTTTGATCCCCAATGTGCGATTTTTTCGATGTTTGTACTTTTGATAGCGGAAGTGGCTGTAAACATTTTGGTGATCAAGAAAATTAAGTGTAAGTTATTTTATTTCCAGTCAGCTGACTCGGTGCGACTGACAGTGACAGAATGACAGCGTGGACATGCCTGTTAACAACGTAAACTATGTCTTTTTCGTGGTGACTTCATTTTGCAGATTTAGGTTTAGAAGAAATAGCTGGAGATGATACATTCATGATATGAAGACATTGTAAACCGTTAAGGAAGATGACAGATTGTGGAGTGATGAAATGCTCCTCAAGTCCAGCGCATTCTCTATATTTAGTTATATAGCTTTATAAAGTATTTGAAATAGTTTATTTTGCTATTTCAAATCTTTTATGAAATTAATTTCTAAAAGCATAAAAATCAAATTTCATTGAGTGAACATATTTCATCCTTTACTCCATAAAACACAATGTAAACAAAAAGTATTTCTTAAATTACATCCCTTAGGAACAAATTTGATTAAAAATTTAGGATTATTAAGTTGTTAAGCAATATTTATTCAATCCAGAGCATAGAATAAAAGTCAATGAGGATCAACAGAATAATGGATTACCAATCAAATTCCATATTGTTAAGTCATCATACTTATTCTATGCTTCAACACACACAGGTTAGTGGACAGTTATCAACACAAAAGAAATTCTATTTTCATAAAAATAAATGACTTAGCATTGTTATGAACTCTAATAAGAACAGTGTTCTGATTAGTTCATAGTATAAACATGTTCAAAAATTATTATGCAATTTTTTGGTTATGTCATTGCACTTAAGAAATCCAATCTAATTCATATAAACTAGCTAAATCAAGCTATTTTACATAGCTGTATAAAGCTTATATCTTTTGCTGGACCTACTCCTTTATTAATAAAAAAAAGGTGTTTTCCACTAATATTGCATTGCTGGGAATGTCCATGGCAACTCTGCAATACTTCACAAAAGTCTACATCGACAATATCAGAACAGCAGGGTTAATGTTAAATGCCCATAAGTTGTGCACCTGTCAACTAGCAATCCTTCTTGGGTCAGCCAAAAATCAATCGCTGAATAGCCAAGTTCCCTACCAAAGGTAGGAGGCCTCAGTTGTGAACTATAGCTAACTATTAAGTTTTTATACACATGTATGTGTGACCCCATCCTGAGGCATTGTAGTTGAGTGACTGTGACTGATGAAAAAAATAACAAATGCCAAAGCAACAGACCAGAAATTACCAATGTAGGGAAATAAGATTTTTTCCTCCTCAAAATTGATGATGGAGAACAAAGGACATAACTTTCAGTGAAGTGTTGATACATGTGACATCACAATAACATAAAAATATATTGATACATGTAATCAGTGACATCACAATAACATAAAAATATATTGATACATGTAATCAGTGACATCACAATAACATAAAAATATATTGGTACATGTATTCAGTGACATCACAATAACATAAAAATATATTAATACATGTAATCAGTGACATCACAATAACATAAAAATATATTGATACATGTAATCAGTGACATCACAATAACATAAAAATATATTGATACATGTAATCAGTGACATCACAATAACATAAAAATATATTGATACATGTATTCAGTGACATCACAATAACATAAAAATATATTGATACATGTAATCAGTGACATCACAATAACATAAAAATATATTGATACATGTAATCAGTGACATCACAATAACATAAAAATATATTGATACATGTAATCAGTGACATCACAATAACATAAAAATATATTAATACATGTAATCAGTGACATCACAATAACATAAAAATATATTGATACATGTATTCAGTGACATCACAATAACATAAAAATATATTGATACATGTATTCAGTGACATCACAATAACATAAAAATATATTGATACATGTAATCAGTGACATCACAATAACATAAAAATATATTGATACATGTATTCAGTGACATCACAATAACATAAAAATATATTGATACATGTAATCAGTGACATCACAATAACATAAAAATATATTGATACATATATTTAGTGACATCACAATAACATAAAAATATATTGATACATGTAATCAGTGACATCACAATAACATAAAAATATATTGATACATGTAATCAGTGACATCACAATAACATAAAAATATATTGATACATGTAATCAGTGACATCACAATAACATAAAAATATATTGATACATGTAATCAGTGACATCACAATAACATAAAAATATATTGATACATATATTTAGTGACATCACAATAACATAAAAATATATTGATACATGTAATCAGTGACATCACAATAACATAAAAATATATTGATACATGTATTCAGTGACATCACAATAACATAAAAATATATTGATACATGTAATCAGTGACATCACAACAAGATATCAACAGAGTGCAGCATCAATCAACAAAGATGGAAGTTTTGAAACAGTTTCACATTTTCTCCATCAGTATATATCTCTACACTCAAATTTTCTCTGTTCATTCACTTGCCATTAGAGCTCACTTTTATTCAGTATGTATGTGGTATAATTTTTTTTTAATTTCATAGGTATCTTGATAATAGTATCATGATTTTCATGTATCAAAAACTTGTAATATCTCTCAGACCAGCAACAAGCATCCAATGAAAAGGCAATAAAAACCTGGAGTTGAAAGAAATTCCTATGTACCCTCACAAAGACCAGATTTTACCGTGATTTTAGATTAGACAAACAATGATGATCAGTGATTTGTGTTTATTCACTGCCAAGCTATAGGTTACAGTCTGATACAGTAAACAACTGCTTGAAATGTTGTGCGTGTTTTAAATGACTTTGTATCAGGGATTAGTATGCCTAGATATCTCTCTCTCCATCCCTACCCAGGGTCTTGATTACAAGTGCTCCAACACACACCCTTAGCCGACTAATAAACTGGCAAAATTGATACCTTAAGGTTCGGAAAAATGGTACGGTAAAGAATGATTATTACAGTTACAGCTTGTAACAAATTCACACTTAAGAGAAGTGATTTTCATTCCATGTACTTTTAAAATTACCAAGTATTATAAAATCCAAATGTTTGTTCCCAGCAATTGTGAAATTATTTCAAAACTTCCCAGCACTTTGCTATACGTGTTTATACTGTAGTTCCTATTTTATATTACAGTTGTATAAAAGTGAAGGTTATGTAGATATATTGATAAAGCTAAAAGACTGGTAAAACTAAAAGACTGGTAAAACTAAAAGACTGGTAAAACTAAAAGACTGGCAAAACTGCAAAAACATAAACACAAAAATCTAATACATTTTTTTATAGAATGAGTAGTATCATGGCTTCACCATATTTTAACTGCCAACATATGATGAAGGAATATTATGCCATACTGTTTTAAAATATACATGTGATATGAAAGACCCCTGTATGAATGTAGTAAAACATGAAGGAAGCAGTTTGTATTGGTTTTATTGTACGTTTTAACATTAGCAGTTTGTATTGGTTTTATTATACGTTTTAACATTCACGTTTTTAGCAGTTTGTGTTGGTTTTATTGTACGTTTTAACATTAGCGGTTCGTATTGGTTTTATTGTACGTTTTTAACATTCACGTTTTTAGCAGTTTGTGTTGGTTTTATTGAACGTTTTAACATTAGCAGTTTGTATGGGTTTTATTGTACGTTTTAACATTAGCAGTTTGTATGGGTTTTATTGTACGTTTTAACATTAGCAGTTTGTATGGGTTTTATTATACATTTTAACATTCACATTTTAAGCAGTTTGTATGGGTTTTATTGTACGTTTTAACATTCACATTTTAAGCAGTTTGTATGGGTTTTATTGTACGTTTTAACATTAGCAGTTTGTATTGGTTTATTGTACGTTTTAACATTCACGATTTTAGCAGTTTGTATTGCTTTTATTGTACGTTTTAACATTTACATTTCAGACACTGAAATTGACTGGAAAGCTTACATGCAGGAGGTGGAAGGCGTGGTGAATGGGACATACGATTACACCAAACTCCAGGGAGACACCGGGCCTTTAGTGTAAGAGAAAGAAAAATCCAATTATTTTCACAAGATTCATAAAATGGAAACTATGCTAAAACACACTTATAGTGAAGTGTTGGGGACAAAAAAATTTTGATTTGTTATAAACTGTATAAACATATGAAATAATTGGATGTAACAATAAAACATAATTTGTTATATCCAATATTTTCATAATATGTTTTAAATCTACAGGGAATGAAATTCACTTTACTGTAAGCATCAATTCATTATAAGTGTGTTCACTGTAACCTTGCTTTAACTGTAAGTGTGAATTCATTATAAGTGTGTTCACTGTAACTGTGTTTTACTGTAAGTGTGAATTCATTATAAGAGTGTTCACTGTAACTGTGTTTTACTATAAGTGTGAATTCATTACAAGTGTGTTCACTGCAGCTGTGTTGTACTGTAAGTGTGAATTCATTATAAGTGAGTTGTATTTGTAGTTTCGTTGCATTGATATGATCAAACACTTTCTGTATATCAGATTTTGAGTAGGGTTTAGACATGGTGTATGTGTATTTACTGTATATGTACTTAGTTCTGAGAGGTTTCAGTTATTTTCATTGTTTTGACAGGTACCCTGCTGGCTTTGTGTACATCTATCTGGTTCTGTATTACATCACAGGTCATGGCCACCACATCAGACTGGGACAATATATGTTTGCCTTGCTGTATATACTGTCACTTGTCATTCTGTTTGACATCTACAGGAAAACAAAAAAGGTACACTCTGAGTACATAGTCAGTTTAACATTTCCCAAGGTTTCCCATAGTACAGAACAGAATTGTGGTCCTCCTGTTCGATGCTGCTTTGTAATTTCTGATCTCTTTTGATGCATAATTCCTTGTAATTGTGTGTTGTATAATTTCAGATCATCCATTTATATTTTCATTCACATACAGTTTTTGTAAATTCCAGGTTCCACCATACTTTTTCGTCTTCATGTGTTGTGCTTCCTACAGAATCCACTCGATCTACATACTTCGACTGTTCAATGATCCAGTTGCCATGTTTTTTATGTATGTGGCGATCGATTTCTTCATTAGAGACAGGTGGAGCATCGGTTGTTTAATGTACAGGTAAATAACAACAATACATTTATATGCAGCAAAATCATTATATTTTGTTATCTGAAACACATCAAAAGGTAGACAACTCTAGCTAGATAAATTATCAATCATGAGTCACTTAAAGGTAATAACATTTTTCTTTTGCAATATATTTTAATCTGCATGTCAAGCATATAAACACTGGTAATTAAGCTGCTTACTGAGTTCCTGTAAATCCTTCTCTTGTTTTCAGTTTAGGGGTATCCATCAAGATGAACTTGCTTCTATTCAGTCCAGCCATCCTTATGTTGCTACTGGTCCGATTTGGAACTCTTAAGACTCTGAGGCACCTGATCATTTGTGCGGTCCCTCAGGTAGCATTTATTATGTATACGTGTGAATTTTTAGAACTAGGAAATTTTTTTTTACATCCAACGTAGAATTTGAAAATTTAGAGTAGTATTACATCCAAGCAAGACTTTGTATAGGGTAAAACCCCTGGTCATGTTCAGAATTTATCATAGTGAGATTCAGCATTGCTCAGGGGAATAACATTTAACACACATGATATTGGAAACTTCAGATTGTATTAGTGGTTCTGTTTCAGATTGTATTGGTGGTTCTGATTCAGATTGTATTGGTGGTTCTGTTTCAGATTGTATTGGTGGTTCTGATTCAGATTGTATTGGTGGTTCTGTTTCAGATTGTATTGGTGGTTCTATTTCAGTTGTATTAGTGGTTCTGTTTCAGATTGTATTAGCGGTTCTCTCTCAGATTGTATTAGCGGTTCTCACTCAGAATGTATTGGTGGTTCTATTTCAGATTGTATTGGAGGTTCTGATTCAGATTGTATTGGAGGTTCTGATTCAGATTATGTTGGCAGTTCTGTTTCAGATTGTATTGGTGGTTCCATTTCAGTTGTATTGTTGGTTCTATTTCAGTTTTATTAGTGGTTCTATTTCAGATTGTATTGGTGGTTCTGATTCAGATTGTATTGGTGGTTCTATTTCAGATTGTATTGGTGGTTCTCTCTCAGTTTGTATTAGTGATTCTGTTTAAGATTGTATTAGTGGTTCTGTTTCAGATTGTATTAGTGGTTATCTCTCAGACTTTCACCCCAAGGGGATCCGGTTTGTACCCCTTGCTTGTCGTAAGAGGTGACTAAATGGGGCGGTCCTTCGGATGAGACCACAAAAACCAAGGTCCCGTATCACAGCAGGTGTGGCATGTAAAAGATCCCTCCCTGCTCAAAGCGCCGAGCATAGGCCTAAATTTGCAGCCCTTCACCAGCAATGGTGACATCTCCATATGAGTGAAAGATTCTCAAGCAGGACGTTAAACAATATTTAATCAATCAATCTCTCTCAGATTGTATTGGTGGTTCTCTCTCAGATTGTATTAGTGGTTCTATTTCTGATTGTATTGGTGGTTCTGTTTCAGATTGTATTGGTGGTTCTCTCTCTTATTGTATTGGTGGTTATGTTTCAGATTGTATTTGTGGTTCTGTGTCAGTTTTATTGGTGGTTCCATTTCAGATTGTATTGGTGTTTGTGTTTCAGATTGTATTGTATTGGCAGTTCTGTTTCAGATTGTATTGGTGGTTCTATTTCAGATTGTATTGGTGGTTCTATTTCAGTTGTGTTAGTGGTTCTCTCTCAGATTGTATTAGTGGTTCTCTCTCAGATTGTATTTGTGGTTCTCTCTCAGATTGTATTAGTGGTTCTCTCTCAGATTGTATTGGTGGTTCTGTTTCAGATTGTATTGGCAGTTCCATTTCTACTTGAGAACCCAGTGGGATATATAGTGAGATCATTTAATTTTGGACGGCAGTTTTTCTACGTGTGGACCGTTAACTGGAGACTGATTCCCGAGGAGATTTTCTTGAATAAATATTTCCAGACAGCTTTGCTGATGCTACATGTCACATTTCTCATCCTGTTTTTCGTTTTTAAATGGAGAAGGTTTGTATCATTTGGATTTAAATTTTTCCAAACAAAAAAGAATGTTGATAATAAAGTCAAGAAATTGACTGGAAATGGATTTTAAATATTACATTATAAAATATTGAGAATTTAGTAACCAAGTCAGATTTCTTGTTGATACAAAATTAACTTTTTAAAAAGGCCACATGTGTATCTTCCTGTTTGAATGAATTAAGGAAGATTTTTTAATAACTTTTTTAATATTTTGAATTAGTTCAGTTATAAAGAATATTTAATCATATCATTATTCTACATTTATATAGCACTCTGTCTAATTAAGACAATTACCCAAAAGTGTTTTACATGCAAGACAATAAAACAAAGAACAATATGTGCTTCAAAAAAGGACAGAACTTAATACTCCACTGACTTTAAAACAGAAACTAAGCACTGCAAAAGCATATCAGATGTTACATGAACAGACTTGTCTAAGGCAAGCAGTTCACAAATTCTATGGTCATTATGAAGATCTAATTTACTAGTACAAATACAACCTGTCTTTGGGTCAAATGCTGTCTGTTCATACCAGTTGTTGGGCCGTTTTTCACATTTTGACTATGGTTTACTTTATTTACCTGATCAATTTAGAGGGCTCATGACAGGTCAGCAGGGGATGCTTATTCCTCCTAGGCACCTGACCCTACTCCTGGTATGATCAGGGGTCCACCTTTGCCCTTCTCTTAATTTTTCTTTGTTATGGTATTTACACAATTGATCATTGTTCATTATCTTCACTTCCTCACATACATTGTGCCTTCAAAGGACTCTTTGCTCAGCTGTTATGTGTGTTTCTGATCAGCTGTTTTGTGTGTTTCTGATCAGCTGTTATGTGTGTACATTACAGGTTGTATCCAGGAACTGGTTTTGGAATTCTGATGAAAGAGTCCCCTGCTGCATTATCTCCTAATCATATCCTTCACACAGAATAAATTATATCCTTCACACACAATAAATCATGTCCTTCACACAGAATAAATCATATCCTTCACACAGAATAAGTCATATCCTTCACACAGATAAATCATGTCCTTCACACAGAATAAATCATGTCCTTCACACAGAATAAATCATGTCCTTCACACAGAATAAGTCATATCCTTCACACAGAATAAGTCATATCCTTCACACAGAATAAATCATATCCTTCACACAGAATAAGTCATGTCCTTCACACAGAATAAGTCATATCCTTCACACAGAATAAGTCATATCCTTCACACAGAATAAGTCATGTCCTTCACACAGAATAAGTAATGTCCTTCACACAGAGTACGTCATGTCCTTCACACAGAATAAGTCATGTCCTTCACACAGAATAAGTCATGTCCTTCACACAGAATAAGTCATATCCTTCACACAGAATAAATTATATCCTTCACACACAATAAATCATGTCCTTCACACAGAATAAATCATATCCTTCACACAGAATAAGTCATATCCTTCACACAGAATAAATCATATCCTTCACACAGAATAAGTCATGTCCTTCACACAGAATAAGTCATATCCTTCACACAGAATAAGTCATATCCTTCACACAGAATAAGTCATGTCCTTCACACAGAATAAGTAATGTCCTTCACACAGAGTACGTCATGTCCTTCACACAGAATAAGTCATGTCCTTCACACAGAATAAGTCATGTCCTTCACACAGAATAAGTCATATCCTTCACACAGAATAAATTATATCCTTCACACACAATAAATCATGTCCTTCACACAGAATAAATCATATCCTTCACACAGAATAAGTCATATCCTTCACACAGATAAATCATGTCCTTCACACAGAATAAATCATGTCCTTCACACAGAATAAATCATGTCCTTCACACAGAATAAGTCATATCCTTCACACAGAATAAATCATGTCCTTCACACAGAATAAATCATGTCCTTCACACAGAATAAGTCATATCCTTCACACAGACTAAGTCATATCCTTCACACAGAATAAATCATATCCTTCACACACAATAAATCATATCCTTCACACACAATAAATCATATCCTTCACACACAATAAATCATATCCTTCACACAGAATAAGTCATATCCTTCACACAGAATAAGTCATATCCTTCACACAGAATAAGTCATATCCTTCACACAGAATAAATCATATCCTTCACACAGAATAAATCATATCCTTCACACAGAATAAGTCATATCCTTCACACAGAATAAATCATATCCTTCACACAGAATAAGTCATGTCCTTCACACAGAATAAGTCATATCCTTCACACAGAATAAGTCATATCCTTCACACAGAATAAGTCATATCCTTCACACAGAATAAGTCATGTCCTTCACACAGAATAAGTCATATCCTTCACACAGAATAAGTCATATCCTTCACACCGAATAAGTCATATCCTTCACACAGAATAAGTCATATCCTTCACACAGAATAAGTCATGTCCTTCACACAGAATAAGTCATATCCTTCACACAGAATAAGTCATATCCTTCACACAGAATAAGTCATGTCCTTCACACAGAATAAATTATATCCTTCACACACAATAAATCATATCCTTCACACACAATAAATCATATGCTTCACACAGAATAAATCATATCCTTCACACAGAATAAATCATGTCCTTCACACAGAATAAGTCATATCCTTCACACAGAATAAGTCATATCCTTCACACAGAATAAGTCATATCCTTCACACAGAATAAGTCATGTCCTTCACACAGAACACACACACTTCAAATATCTAATGAACATGCACTTATTTCACATAGCTTTTACAGACCAATTTTGAATATGGATTACTCTGTTTACCTGATCAAGATATAGGGCTCACAGCAGTTGTGACCGGTCAACAGGGGATGCTTAGTCCTGGCACCTCTGGTGTGTCCAGGGTCTGTGTTTGTCTTGCTCTTAATTTTGTAGTATTTATAGGATTTATGAGATTGGTCACTGTTCAATCACTTATACCACCTACACGTATGATACTGCGAGAAACAAGATTCCAGTTTTAGGTAATGTCCCTATTTGCCAGTATGATGTCACAACATATCAAATTATTTGACATGATGCACTTAAAATTTGGTGCAATAAGGTTATGTTTATGTGCCTAAAGGTAAACAGCATCAAAATATTAAAATACACTTATCCAACAAATACAGTACCTAAAACATTCTGCATAAAATCTAACCATACTTTTGATTTGTCAGTCAACATGTACTTGTATATGTAAAAAAAAACATTCACACAAAAAACAAAACAAATAAAAGATCTCCTTGGTATGAATTACCAACATTGACCTCATGCTGCCTTGATATGGATTTGAGCTTCCTTATTATGGTCATTTCTCTCCCTTGAATGACAGAAGGGAGTTCCTTGACAAATCCACAGATATTGTTGCCCTTGTTTACAGCCAATTTGATCGGGATGAGCTTTAGCAGGTCTCTCCATTATCAGTTCTATGTCTGGTATTTTCACACGCTGCATTACCTGCTCTGGTCAACAACACAGCCTCCTATTGTCAAGTAAGACATTTATACATCTGTTATCACTCTCACTCATTTTAGCACACGAGCTAAAAGCTCAAGTGAGCTTTTCTGATCACCCATCTTCCTTCTGTCTGTTTGTAAACTTTTCACATTTTTGACTTCTTCTCCAGAACCATTGGGCCAATTTTAACCAAACTTGGCAAACAGCATCCTTGGGTGACAGGGATTCAAACTTTTTCAAATGACAAATGAAGGGTAATGCCCTTTTCCAAGGGAAGATAATCATGAAATAATTAACAAAAATACACCAACAAATTTTAAAAATCTTCTCCAGAACAAGCTGACCAATTTCAATCAAACCTAGTACAAATCATCCTTGCACGAAAGGGATTCATGTTGATTTAAATGAAGGGCCATGCCCTCTTCAAAGGGGGGGGGGGGGATGATCACAAAAATGCAAAATAGAGTAGGGTCATTTAAAGTCATTTAAAAATCTTTTTCTCAAGAAACCACTGGGCCAGAAAAGTTCAAACTTACATGGCCGCTTCCTGACAGTGCAGATTCATGTTTGTTACAATCATGGTTTCTGGTGGGGGGGGGGGGGGGTACAATAGGGAATCAGTTTTACATGCAAGTATATTGGAAAAACTCTTTTAAAATCTTCTTCTCAAGAACCATTGTGTCGGAAAAGTTCAAATTTACATGGTAGCTTCCTTACATATTCCCCAAGGGTAGGGTGGGGCCACAATAGGGAGGGTTAGGATTACGATTAAACATCTTTCTCTTTTCATATTGTTCTTCACAATATTTTGTTGCAGGAAATATAAAAAGCCTACTATCAGCTAACAATCCTTCTCTATTGAAATTATATATGTTAGCTCAGAATACAGCTTGTTTTTTATACTGTCATGTAAACACAGATGCCAAATACTTTGCACTTTCTCTTGATTTCAGAATTCTGGTTTTGGGTGTGATAGAATTGTGTTGGAATACCTATCCCTCTACGGTGTTCAGTAGTTCTCTGATGCACGCATGTCATGCAGTCATGTTATACAGTCTGTGGTACTCCCCGGACTATACGCCTACTGACAAGAAATTGACAGCGACTAAGGTCAACTGATGGTATGGAGTTGTGCAATACTGTGTACTGTGTTTGTCATATTCATATTTTTGGCCTTACATACCTCTACAAACTGTAACAATTGTTTTTCTTATGAAAGCAATGCAGGTGTTGAATCTTGATGAATGTAGTATGTCTATTCTAATTACTGGGAATTCCAACAGAAATGAAAGTAGAATGTAAATATATAAAAAGAGAGTTTTTGAAAATACATGAAGGTACGATTTGCAATGCTTCACGCCAGCATACTTTTCATGAAACAGTTCATATCCTCACGAATGGTATTTTCAAAAATGAAATTTCTTAAATATCATTACAAAGTAATGTGTTCATACATGTATGATTGATTGATTGATTATTTATTGCTTTCCACCACACTCATACATGTATGATTGATTGATTGATTATTTATTGCTTTCCGCCACACTCAACATGTACGAGTACGTGGCATGACATTGATTATTACACAAGGCGTTGCTTTTATTTACATGCATTAGTAATTTATTTAGATTGTAAATATGACAAGAAGTTGTGTTATTCTGGGAGAATAAAATGTTTTGTAATATCAATCAGTAGAATCTGCTTTCTAGTTCGTCTCTGTAAAGATTTTCTTATGACAAGTCATTTCAGTTAAAACTGAAAAACTGCAAATAAACAGCCACCTTACTGCATTGCCTCACACAATGAATGGCGAGGGGATAACTAGGATCCAATGAAAACGGACCCACATCACGTCATCAAAAAAGTCAAGTGTAGCAAATGTCTCACCAATTCATCATTTACTCTGAACGAGATTCAAAAAATATAAACAAAAACGGTGAGATTCCATAGAGAGGTATAAATGAAGCCAAACAATGCAGATATCTGAGTTCATGTGAAGGTCAATATATTATGACACTGAACACTGTTTGTTTGTTTTACGTCCCGTCGAGAATTTTTCACTCATATTGAGACATCACCAGCTGTGGGTGAAGTACCACAAATTTAGACCTATGCTTAGCGCTCAGGGTCATAGCAGTGAGAGTTCTTTAACGTGCCAACACCTTCCAAGACACAGGACCTCCGTTTTTAAGGTCATATCCAAAAGACCCATGATTCTCACTTCTAAATGCCGAGCGTTTGGCTAAGCAGCAATAACTGCCTATTTTTACGTCTTAGGTTTGACATTGTAAACATTTAATAAATCTGAGTTCATGTGAAGGTCAATATATTATGGCACTGAACATTGTAAACATTTAATAAATCTGAGTTCAATTGAAAGTCAATACAATACGTTATTGAACATTACAAACATTTAATTTTCGGTTCATATACAGTACATTGTGAACATTGAATAAATGCTGAGTTCATAATAATAATAAACATTTAATAAATCTGAGTTCATGTGAAGGTCAACATATTATGGCACTGAATACTGTGAACATTTAATAAATCTGAGTTCATGTAAAGGTCAATATATTATGGCATTGAACATTGTAAACATTTAATAAATCTGAGTTCATGTGAAGGTCAATATATTATGGCACTGAACACTGTAAACATTTAATAAATCTGAGTTCATGTGACAGTTTTTATGTTATTGCACTGAACATTGTGAACATTTAATAAATGTGAGTTCAGGTGAAACTCAATACATATGTCAATGAACATTATAATCATTTGATGAATTTAAGTTCAGGTGAAACTCAATACAAATGGCACTGAATATTGTAAACAATAATAGAATTTCTGGAATTTTTACAAAATATTTACAGTACAAAACTCACAACCTGAACTTACCAGAGCCAATCCCTCACAATAATATTTTGTTAATATAAATGTCGTCATGGCCATTTTGATACATTCTCTTGTTGAGTAGACCCCTCCCAATAATAATGTTCACACAGCTGCTCTAATGTTCACATAGCTGCTCTGATGTTCACACAGCTATTCTAATGTTCACACAGCTATTCCGATGTTCACACGGCTGCTCTGATGTTCACACAGCTATTCTAATATTCACACGGCTATTCTAATGTTCACACAGCTGCTCTGATGTTCACACGGCTGTTCTGATGTTCACACAGCTGCTCTGATGTTCACATGGCTGTTCTGATGTTCACATAGCTGTTCTGATGTTCACACAGCTGTTCTGATGTTCACACAGTTGTTCCGATTTAAACCTTAATGCCTGAAAGTTCTGTACTGACAGAGAGCCATTCAGTATACACCATTGTACATACAGTAAACATCTACAGACCTGGGAGGGGTATTTTAAGATCTTTTACGTGAAATGCTCAAAATCAAAATGGATCACATACAATATCAAGTATATAGCACAACCTGAGAGTTACTTTAAAGTATTACAATGAATGTACATCACACCATGCCACTGAAATACTGCACATGTACGTTTTCTTTTGAATAACTTTCAGAAACAAATATCTAGCATTATTACAATACTTTGTCTCCAACAGTTACAGTTCTGACCTACACATTTATGGTAATTCTGTCACAAATCTCTGTAGCAATTATGCCTATACTGCATCCCCCCCCCCTTCTGAATGCAATTGTTTGGTTCAGCTTTGACCTAATGAGTCCACTGCAAGACTCCATCTTTCAAACTGGCCTGACCGCTGGCCACAAGCTCTAGGGCTTGTGGGAAGGCTTTGTGCTCCACCCTCTTCACTCTGTCAGCCAATGAGGTGATGGTATCCCCTGGATACACGGGGACAGATTCCTGAACAACAATGGCTCCAGCATCGACCTCCTCCTGCCAAAGAAATATAGAATCCTGTGTAAGTGCAAGTTAAAGTGACACTGGCAGCATACCTCATAAGAACGTTCAAAGCATCAACAGAATTCCAAACACATCTCAGTTACCAAGGGGTAGAACTCCAAAGTGATATTTGTCAAGTTCAGACTTGAACTGTGTGAAGTGATACCTAATAACATTCCATATTCTTAAATATTGTAGTCAAGGCTAAATTCCAAGTAACTATTTGGAAACCTAAGATCTGGATCATCATGGGACACAAATGGGGAAAGATCAAAGTGAAAGTCATAACATGTCATCCATGTGGTCTCTTAACAACATTTCTAAATTTGGCTGAAGTAATTCACACCCTCCTGCCCTCCAAAACAACAAGTCTCCCCAACTTCAAAATGCATGTAAGTGGTCAACCATATAGTGCAATTGGTCAACCATATAGTGTGAGTGGTCAACCATATTGTGTAAGTGGTCAACCATATTGTGTAAGTGGTCAACCATATTGTGTAAGTGGTCAACCATATTGTGTAAGTGGTCAACCATGTAGTGTAAGTGGTCAATCATATTGTGTAAGTGGTCAACCATATTGTGTAAGTGGTCAACCATGTAGTGTAAGTGGTCAACCATGTAGTGTAAGTGGTCAACCAAATAGTGTGAGTGGTCAACCATATAGTTGTCAGATATCGCGAGGATATTTAGGAGTCATCAACTGGCCGAGTTGAACTATCTGCATTCTACGGAATTTATCCCTATAATTACATATTTACATTTCCAATGTTGCTGTCTTTACCAATTGTAATGATAGCTAATTCCCCATGAATGCGATGCAATTTTAAACAATGTGCGTATGAATCTCGATAATTATACATGTAGTACATCTATTTTAACACTGGGAATTCGAACAGAAATGAGACTAATGTGGAAATATGATACTAAATTTCATTTTTGAAAATACATGATAGGGCTGAAACGATTCACTGAAATATTGATATTTTTCAATATAAACGCTCGATTCAATGTTCTATTTATTGCCCTGATCTTCAATGCATTTTTTTAAGGGGCATGGCCACAATTTAGGTAAAAATTTTCAAATTTTGTTTTTCCATTTTTAATATTTCAAAGCTTAACTAATGTATTCTAATAGTCAGCAAAGATTTGAATGTCAGTTGCTGAGTTACATGAGAGATACAGAGCTCACAATTCTTTCTTGTGCACACAATGCTACTTTCATGTCTTTGTTTACATACATCAGGTTACATATACTAGTAAAAGTTTCATTTAAAGCAGACATCTTCAATTTAAAAGTTCTGAACACCATAAAACAGTTTCTAGTATTTGTCACATCTCATTTTGTTTTAAACATGACGTTTTCTATAAACAAACTATATGTAAACAAACAGGTAGCAAAAGCCTTGTTTACAAAACAAAGAATTGTGAGCTCTGTATCTCACTTGCTACTCAAACTGACATTCAATATTTGCTGACCATTAGAAATATCTTAGTTAAGCATTAAAAAATGAGAAAATAAAATTTGAAAATTTTCAGTTCAAATTGTGTCCATGCCCCTTTAAAAATTGATCGAGTTCCGAAAAAGCTTGACTTGTACTTATTATTTTCATTTGCACGAGGGACAAAATGGTGTCTGATTATGGTCAGGTTGTTCGCCTCGAGTCTGACAAAAACAGTAATAGGCTTAATTAGTTTAAACTACAGCGACAACTTACCATACAGCGGTTTGGAAACATTTTGCTTTGAAGATTGTGACTATGAATCTTCGTAACTAAAATTTTCTTCAAAGTTATTATTAGTTTCTTCTGTAAAATGTATCATATTGAAAATAATAAATCATAGCAGAAGTAATGCAATATGTATTGTATCGTGATGGGGGAGTATCGGTTCAGCCCTAATGCATGAGACTATGAACTGCAACACATGACATCGGCATACCCTTCATTATGCTGGTCAGAAACGCTGCAGTTCATACAGTCAATATTTTAAAAAATAAAATTTATTTCTTATAAATCTCCACTTCTGGTCTCACCACCATGACCTTGACACTCACCTCTACAAAGTGAACTGTGCACCCTGAGATCCGGACTCCTGCTGCTATGGCTTGTTCGTGTGCATTGTGACCTTTGAAAGATGGCAGCAGAGATGGGTGAACATTTAGCATGTGTCCCCTCCACTTCTTAACAAACTCTCCTAGAAAATTAAATATTCTATTATAAAAAGCTAATAACAAATACACATTTTTTTATACAGTAAAACATGCTTATATTGAGCACACTTAAAACAAATTCATGCTTATTGTGAAGTGATGTTTATTTCACTATGAGATGAAAATAAAGAAAATTATATTGGATATAATGAAGTTTAGTTAGAATGAACTGTTTTTCGCTGGCCCTAGAGGTTCACTATAACTGAGTTTTACTGTATAATGGAGTTTAGTTATAACTAACTGTTTTATATTGGTCCGGGAGGTTCACTATAACTGTGTTTTACTGTATAATGATGTTTGGTTATAATGAACTGTTTTTGCTGTCTCTGGAGGTTCACTATAACCGTGTTTTACTGTATAATGGAGTTTAGTTATAACTAACTGTTTTATATTGGTCCGGGAGGTTCACTATATCCGTGTTTTACTGTACAATGAAGTTTTGGTTATAATGAACTGTTTTTCACTGGCCCTGGAGGGTCACTATAACTGTGTTTTATTCTATAAAAATTCAGCATCATATCTGATTTTTAAAACAGTTAACAGCTAGCTATGATAAATACAATTATTCTTACTTCAAAGTATTTCATTTAGTTGATTCAATTCAGCTTTCTTGTGTAGGAGTTTTCTGATGTGGTAAAATTATTTTATGAATGTTTTCCTTCCAAAACTAGATCACCATAGGTGATTATTTTCTGCATTATTTTGTTTATTTATCCAGCTAACTGCTAGAGAAAAGAAATGCATGTGTTGAGTTGAAGAAAGTTTTTTTGTTCAGCTGCTTCTGAATTATCATTACCAGAACTCCAAATCGTATAATTTTCAATTCTTTTGTTTTCTTGTCTAAACCATCATATTTTTTTTCCTCATGAAGCTGGCAAGACAGATAATTAATTACCTGATAGAATAATTACCTAAGACAATCCTCATGAAGCTGGCCAGTCAGATAATTAATTACCAGACAGAATAATTACCTAAGACAATCCTCATGAAGTTGGCCAGTCAGATAATTAATTACCTGACAGAATAATTACCTAAGACAATCCTCATGAAGTCGGCCAGTCAGATAATTAATTACCTGACAGAATAATTACCTAAGACAATCCTCATGAAGTGGGCCAGTCAGATAATTACCTGACAGAATAATTAACAAAGACAATCCTCATGAAGTCAGCCAGTCAGATAATTAATTACCTGTTAGAATAATTATCTAAGAAAATCGTCATGAAGCTGGCCAGTCAGATAATTAATTACCTGACAGAATGATTACCTAAGAAAATCCTCATGAAGTCAGCAAGTCAGATAATTAATTACCTGATAACATTATTACCTGAGAATCTTTAGGACACTGACCAGTCAGATCATTAATTACCTGACAGAATAATTACCTGAGAGAATCCTCATGAAGCTGGCCAGTCAGATAATTAATTACCTGACAGAATAATTAACTAAGACAATCCTCATGAAGTCAGCCAGTCAGATAATTAATTACCTGTTAGAATAATTATCTAAGAAAATTCTCATGAAGTCGGCCAGTCAGATAATTAATTACCTGACAGAATAATTACCTGAGACAATCCTCATGAAGCTGGCCAGTCAGATAATTAATTACCTGACAGAATAATTACCTAAGAAAATCCTCATGAAGTCAGCCAGTCAGATAATTAATTACCTGACAGAATAATTACCTGAGAGACTCCTCATGAAGCCAGCCAGACATATCATTAATTACCTGATAACATTATTATCTGAGAATCTTTAGGACACTGACCAGTCAGATAATTAATTACCTGACAGAATAATTACCTGAGAGAATCCTCATGAAGCCAGCCAGACAGATCATTAAATACCTGATAACATTATTACCTGAGAATCTTTAGGACACTGACCAGTCAGATCATTAATTACCTGACAGAATAATTACCTGAGAGAATAATTACCTGAGAGAATCCTCATGAAGCCAGCCAGACAGACTATCTCTACTTCAGCTTCCCTCAGACTTCGGTCTACCTCCATGTCAAACTCCACACGACTCCTGAAGTCCTTGTGGTTAATTACCTGTCAACAAATTATTGCTTTTCACATTTACTGTGGAATCACTGAAGGCCAATATTCAAGATTTGTTGATATTTTACAATTTCTTTGAGATGTCATTTTTATGGATATGATTTCTGTAAATTGAAACATATAAATTGTAAAATTTGATGTGGTTTGAAATTTGTGGAGGGAGGATACACATGAATACTGAGCCCTGAAATCTAATAACTCCACAGTACATGGACTTTCCAACAATCCAACAAAACTGACACTGGCTTCACCTCAGTTGACAATGGTTTTCTTAGGGTGAAAATGTTACCCTCAGCTACATACATTATTTATATAATTCTACCATAAACTTTGATATGCGGTTGTTTGATAATAAAAGAAACAGCCATTGTCAAACAATGAATGGCCATCAAAACATGTTGTATAAGAACACTGAGCTGTGTTTACAAACCTTAGTTTGGATCCCTGCTTTTTGAGCACGTTCAAGTCCTTGCACTCCAGCTTGATTTGAGATTACTAAGACAATTTCTGATGAACAATTGTTGTTTCCTCCAGTAGTGCTGTCTATCAAAGCCTGAAGATTGGTTCCTAGGAATTAGACAAATACTTATAACGTGAAACAAAACCAAAAAAGAAAAATAGGTGCTGTGTACAGTAAAACACAGTTATAGCGAACCTCCAGCACAACCAAAACATTTCATTAAAACAAAACTTCATTATACAGTAAAACTTCATTATACAGTAAAACTTCATTAAACAGTAAAACTTCATTATACAGTAAAACTTCATAATACAGTAAAACACAGTTATAGTGAACCTCCAGCACAAGCAAAACATTTCATTAAAAGAAAACTTCATAATACAGTAAAACTTCATTAAACAGTAAAACTTCATTATATAGTAAAACTTCATAATACAGTAAAACTTCATAATACAGTAAAACTTCATTATACAGTAAAACTTCATAATACAGTAAAACACAGTTATAGTGAACCTCCAGCACAAGCAAGACATTTCATTATGACAAAATTTCATTATACAGTAAAACTTCATTATACAGTAAAACACAGTTATAGCGAACCTCCAGCACAACCAAAACATTTCATTATGATAAAACTTCATAATACAGTAAAACTTCATTAAACAGTAAAACTTCATTAAACAGTAAAACTTCATTATACAGTAAAACTTCATAATACAGTAAAACACAGTTATAGTGAACCTCCAGCACAACCAAAACATTTCATTATGACAAAACTTCAT
This sequence comes from Ostrea denselamellosa, assembly GCA_024699665.1. Classification (NCBI taxonomy): domain Eukaryota; kingdom Metazoa; phylum Mollusca; class Bivalvia; order Ostreida; family Ostreidae; genus Ostrea; species Ostrea denselamellosa. The sequence goes on along the minus strand of JAMZEH010000008.1, from coordinate 627,916 downwards.
TATACAGTAAAACTTCATTATACAGTAAAACACAGTGGTAGTGAACCTCCAGCACAAGCAAAACATTTCATTAAAACAAAACTTCTTTACATTGTTACAATTTTCATTATTTTCCTCTCGAAATGAAATAACAATCACTCTGCTATAAGCATGAATTCATTTAAATCATGTTCATTATAAGTGTGTTTTACTGTACATGATAAGTCTTGTGGGTTTTTTTCTGTATTAAAGCATCTTCAGAAAATTATACCATCCAAATCTGTATATTCTAGTATGGGTCAATGACAGATAGCCACCCAAGCTCTAGTTACAGTAGATTCTTTATATACTGACCTGACCCCGAGATGAGGACTCCTACTTTCTTTTTCTGGGAAACACGTGGAACTTTCCAGGAGTTGGATAGAGCCTGCTGGAGATTCTGGATCACAACATTCTCGCCCCCTGTCAATAATTCAGTCACTCTATTACATATAACAAATCAAATGAAACAGTGTGTCTACATTTTACACATGCTGACACAATTTTAATATTCTGATGAAATTTCTTTCTTGGATGCTACATTAAAGTCTATTAGAATTCGATGAAAAGATTACCATGATTGTAAATTAAAGCATATTAAACATGCATATAATTTATACTGCAATTCTATATAATGTACATTCTTTTTTAAGTAGTTGTATTATTATTCTATATAATGTACGCTCTTGTTTAAGTAGTTGTATAATTATTCTAGATAATGTACGCTCTTGTTTAAGTAGTTGTATTATTATTATTCTATATAATGTACGCTCTTGTTTAAGTAGTTGTATTATTATTCTATATAATGTATGCTCTTGTGTCATTTGGGAATGAAACCAGTTCAGTTGACAGATATCTAACCTTCAGGCATAATCTTGACCACCAAACACTTCTCCTTCCAACATGAACAACAAAAGGCTTCTGCAGTTTACATATTAATGTTGCATAGCATGAATGACCATTCAAGACATATATCATGGAGATAAACATTCCTAAGGAATTTTTTTAAGGACACAAAGGAAATTAATTTATCATTTGATAATTATCATTAACAGTCGTGAGTTTGTTCTTTCTTCACTGTCACTTACATCCATGCAGTAGTATGGTGCAACAATATGGCATTTGATCCTGTGTTCACTCCTTATGTTCAATATCTGTTGATTACATTTTGTACATAATTTAGAAGGGTCACTTTGACTGGCCAGATGTTACTAACATCTATGACATCACAAGTTAACCATAGCAATTACAGAGGCCACTTGTATTTTTCACGTCACTGTCGGTCAGTCATTTTTCACATCTGGCCAACCTTTATTATTTCTCTGGCCAAAATTTTCTTGTCTTCAAGAAGTGGCCAGTATTATGAGGGGAAATTTTACATGTTTGTTACCAAATGTTCTTTAAAAAATGGCTGGTGTCCAATTTTCAGGAGTGTCTGGTTTTTGTGGGAATTTTTTTGTAAGGAAATGTAAAGATTTCTGCCGGGATTTGAAAATCAGGTGATATTCAGAGAGGACCAGTTTTCTGAGGGATCAGTTTTTAGAAAGGACCAGTTTTATGAGGGGTCAGTTTCTTAACAGGCCAGTTTTCTGAGGGGTCAGTATTTTGACAGGCCAGTTTTCAGAGGTCTCCGTTTTTTGCCAAGCCAGTTGTCTGAGGGGTCAGTTTTTTTACAGGCCAATTTTCTGAGGGGTCGGCTTTTTTACAGGCCAGTTTTCTGTGGGGTCAGTTTTATGACAGGCCAGTTTTCTGAGGGGTCAGTTTTATGACAAGCCAGTTTTCTGAGGGGTCAGTTTTTTGACAGGCCAGTTTTCTGAGGGCTCCGTTTTTAGACAGGCCAGTTTTCTGAGGGCTCCGTTTTTAGACAGGCCAGTTTTCTGAGGGCTCCGTTTTTAGACAGGCCAGTTTTCTGAGGGCTCCGTTTTTTAACAGGCCAGTTTTCTGAGGGGTCAGTTTTTTGACAGGCCAGTTTTCTGAGGGGTTAGTTTTCTGAAGGGTCGGTTTTCTGAGGTGTCAGTTTTTTGACAGGCCAGTTTGGAACAGTTTCCCTGTATTTAATGACTTGTTAACCTTTTTCTGACTTCTAATGCACATATAAAATATGCCACATTTCTGACTTATAATGCACACATAAAATATGCCACATTTCTGACTTATAATGCACACATAAAATACGCCACATTTCTGACTTCTAATGCACACATAAAATATGTTGCATTTCTGACTTCTAATGCACACATATATTATGCTGCATTTCTGACTTCTAATGCACACATATATTATGCTGCATTTCTGACTTCTAATGCACACATATATTATGCTGCATTTCTGACTTCTAATGCACACATATATTATGCTGCATTTCTGACTTCTAATGCACACATATATTATGCTGCATTTCTGACTTCTAATGCACACATAAAATATGCCACATTTCTGACTTGATTTGCACATAATACATGCCCTCTTCAGGGTTACTGTCCTGCCCCTTTCAAAACCTAGCTGGATCACCGTCAGAATTCTTGTTTGAAATTTTACCCACAATCCTTGTCTACTGCATCTTCCTACCTTGTCTACTGTGAAGACTTCCAATGACCGAGGCAGTCAGACCCTTTGTGATCAAATGATGTAAAACATACTCAGTCTGGGACTTGTCAATCACTAGAACACCTCCCACACCACAGTTAAAGGTCCGGCCCATCTCACTGGCCGCAATGTTACCCTGAAAATTGAAGAGTAACCACTGCCATATGTTTGAATGAAGTTACAAAACATTTTTCTTTATGAATTACTTGCATACAAATTAATTAGATTATTGAGAATGGAACTCTCTTGTATTTTGAGTAACACCTGATTTTTTCTTTGCACCAGAAATGTTACCTGGAATACGTCTTTTAGTTTTGGTTCACCGCGGCGGAAGTATTTACGTTTACTTGTCAATCTTGCGTGTTTTAACTTACTGATGTATTTGTATTTTCAGTTATGATCTGTTGTTTACATAGGTTTACAAATTATTGCACATCAAATCGAGTCGTGTCAAATCATACAAACACATAACTAGTCAATGAGTCGACTTCATTGTCATTATGTTATGGAACAAGTTATTGATTGTATTGGTGCAACAGCATACTTAGTTCTTGTTCAGTATTTACCGATTCATTCCATTTTTATTCTACGGTTCACCATTAGTGTCACAGACGTATAAACACAAGTTCACCCTTTGTGAGTGTTGTTCATCTACATATTCGATCATGAAGAAGATTAGGAGGTTAAGATATCAGATGATTTTACATTTCATTTGGAGGATACCCTGTATCTTGAGGCTGTATAATGTCATGTGTATCTTGATGCTGTATAATGTCATGTGTATCTTGATGCTGTATAATGTCATGTGTATCTTGATGCTGTATAATGTCATGTGTATCTTGATGCTGTATAATGTCATGTGTATCTTGATGCTGTATAATGTCATGTGTATCTTGATGCTGTATAATGTCATGTGTATCTTGATGCTGTATAATGTCATGTGTATCTTGATGCTGTATAATGTCATGTGTATCTTGATGCTGTATAATGTCATGTGTATCTTGATGCTGTATAATGTCATGTGTATCTTGATGCTGTATAATGTCATGTGTATCTTGATGCTGTATAATGTCATGTGTATCTTGATGCTGTATAATGTCATGTGTATCTTGATGCTGTATAATGTCATGTGTATCTTGATGCTGTATAATGTCATGTGTATCTTGATGCTGTATAATGTCATGTGTATCTTGATGCTGTATAATGTCATGATTGTGAACTTATGATTGTTTAATTTTGTTTGTAGCCTTTTACCACTTTCACATTCACCAGTGCAATATAGGTGGTTAACTATCTGCAGATTTCTTCTTTGTCTCTGGCAGAATACACACAGTCTTAAATCTATTCTGGTGTGTATGTATGTCTCATAGACTATTTCTGATGAAGACTTTGCCGGTGTGTATGTGTATCTCGGAGATTATTTCTGATGATTTTGCCTGTGTGTATGTGTAGTTTGGCGATTATTTCTGATGATTTTGCCGGTGTGTATGTGTATCTCGGAGATTATTTCTGATGATTTTGCCGGTGTGTATGTGTATCTCGGAGATTATTTCTGATGATTTTGCCTGTGTGTATGTGTATCTCGGAGATTATTTCTGATGATTTTGCCGGTGTGTATGTGTATCTCGGAGATTATTTCTGATGATTTTGCCGGTGTGTATGTGTATCTCGGAGATTATTTCTGATGATTTTGCCTGTGTGTATGTGTATCTCGGAGATTATTTCTGATGATTTTGCCGGTGTGTATGTGTATCTCGGAGATTATTTCTGATGATTTTGCCGGTGTGTATGTGTATCTCGGAGATTATTTCTGATGATTTTGCCTGTGTGTATGTGTATCTCGGAGATTATTTCTGATGATTTTGCCTGTGTGTATGTGTATCTCGGAGATTATTTCTGATGATTTTGCCTGTGTGTATGTGTATCTCGGAGATTATTTCTGATGAAGACTTTGCCAAAATAAAGTCATCACATATAAAAGTTATTTTACAGTATTCTGTCTAAATCCTTTGTGTCTTTGATTGTAATGAACATGGACGACAATTCGAATCTCACCTTGTCTGCCAGCCAGCCAAACACTGCTGGTACTGCCCACAGCTCAGCATTAATTTTAGCCATCAGGTGTTCTGGTAAAATGCGGGGGAGATTCTCCATTAAGCCTCCTCCAGTTATATGACAAAAAGCTTTTACACTACCCTGATTCATCAAGGGAAGTAACTCCTTGACATAAATCTTCGTAGGCACTAGAAGCTCTTCTCCTAAAACATTTAAGAAAATTTTTACAATATATACATCTAACCATCGGAATAAAATTCTAAAAGTATATACATAATGTGAATAAAATTTAATTCACAAGGCTTTTTATGTGACATCATGAACTGATGTAGGTTTCAAGATACTATTCTGTGGTTCATGATTATGAGTACTGAATGCAGTATTATTCACTGCAAAGATCTTTTCTCTCAAATAATTTGATATATGAAAATAAAATAACATGATAATTCAAATGCAGAATATGTGTGTATTCAAAGAGCATCAAGATCAAATAAATAAAGATATTTGTTTGCTTGTCCTGGTATTCTTCAAATGTTTAAGAGTACAAACTCTGCCCAATTAAGAAATTAAACATCTTATTTACATATTGAAATTCCTACATGTGAATTATCACACAGAATTTGATTTTAGTTTCCAGTCACAGTGACTTACCTAAAGTTTTTCCACTACTGAAGGGGGAGGAAATGTCGTATCCATGTCCTAAGTTTTCCACCACCTTCCTCACCAGACTGAACCCGTTACTGTGGAGACCACTGGACGCCAGACCAATCAGAACATCTCCTTCAAGCATCTGTTGCACCCTGGGAAGGATCTGTCCACGTTCAACAGCTCCGACAGCAAACCCTGCCAGATCGTAGTCCTCTTCTCGATATAGTCCTGGCATTTCTGCTGTTTCTCCACCTGATCAAACATTGCAGATTTTTTAAAGTTTCAATGGCCTGCATTATTTCAAAACAAAATTTTCACCTGATACTTAAAACTGTGGGAAATGCAGTAACATTAATTTTTATACTTTACTCCGATTTCTTACCCACAAGGGCACAGTTTGCCTGTCTACAAGCAGCAGCTATTCCTGTGATGATATCCTTGGCTGTGTGAACATTCAGGTGTCCCGTGGCAAAGTAGTCCAGAAAGAAAAGAGGCTCGGCTCCGTGGGACAGAATGTCATTCACACACATGGCCACTAAGTCCTGACCAATTGTAGAGTGGTCACCAATGGCTTGAGCAATCTACATAAAAGTTGGTCACATAAAATCATCACAAAGTCTACACATTATAAGATCTTTATATCAAAATGTAACTTTATCAAGTTTTTGTCTTAGAATTTCAAATACATATATGTAGAAATACTTTTTCAAGTAGACTGATTCACTTTAGAAAGCCAATCAGCCTAAAATATCTACACACTGAGACAACTACTACTGATGTGGAAATTAAGAATTCAATATCACTCTAAATATGTATCATCAATTAAGATATAGTAATGGTGATCAAATAATTATCTTCAAGCATTTCTGATAAATCAATAACAATATTAAAAGATAACCTATGTTACAGTGGTATCCTACAGTTAGCCAACTGTGTGTGTACTGAAGTCTAGTGTGATCAAGGTTGGTAGTTGTCTAACAAAATCACACACTGTATGGGGGTCAATTCTCCCCCCTAACTGTGTGTGTACTGAAGTCTAGTGTGATCAAGGTTGGTAGTTGTCTAACAAATTCACACACACTGTACGGGGGTAATTTCCCCCCTCCCCCCCATTTTTCCTCTTACTTTGAGTTTAGTGCCCACTCCATCTGTACCCGACACCAGAATAGGATCCCTAAATCCTGCTGCCTTAATATCAAACAAAGCACCAAATCCACCCAGACTTGCATCACATCCAGGTCTCTTAGTCTCTTTAGCCAGTGGTTGAATAGCCTTTACCAGACTGTTACCTGCCTCTATGTCAACTCCAGAGTCTTTGTATGAGAGATGGGGTGTTACAGAATGGTACCTAGAATATTAATAACATATCAATTAAGTGAACATATATGTATTAACATAAGACCTTTTCCAAGCTATGATCAGAAAAACATGGTTACAGCAAACACACTAATATAATGAATTCAAGCTTACAGCAGTGATTTCTGATAACAAATTTAACACATTTATAACAAATCAGAATACTTTGCTATGTGTTTTACTGTATGTCTTATAGGACCATGCTTTCATAATGCGACATACACCTCTCTGAAATACTACATACATGTATATACAGTTGTAAATTGTTGAATTAGGTTTAATTTGATGCATTCATACTTGAGTCAGAAAAAAACATGAGAACTATTGCTAACCTGTCCAGTACCCTGAATCCTATATCAGATCTGTGATAAGCTCCATCAAACTCAATAAAGCCCGCCCATCTCTGAGCTTCTGAACAGGCAGACTGCAGGTCGGAGTTCATCGCTACGACAGCCAGGACACGCCCACCACTTGTCACAATGCCCTGTTCCTGTTTAGCTGTCCCTGCATGGAATACTTGGACTCTTGGTCCCAGCTTTTCCACCCCATCTATACCTACAGAAAAACAACCCGTCTATACCTACAGAAAAACAACCCATCTATACCTATAGAAAAACAACCCATCTATACCTACAGAAAACAACCCATCTATACCTACTGAAAAACAACCCATCTATACCTACAGAAAACAACCCATCTATACCTACAGAAAACAACCCGTCTATACCTACAGAAAACAACCCGTCTATACCTACAGAAAACAACCTGTCTATACCTACAGAAAAACAACCCATCTATACCTACAGAAAACAACCCATCTATACCTACAGAAAACAACCCATCTATACCTACAGAAAACAACCCATCTATACCTACAGAAAACAACCCATCTATACCTACAGAAAACAACCCATCTATACCTACAGAAAACAACCCATCTATACCTATAGAAAACAACCCGTCTATACCTATAGAAAACAACCCATCTATACCTACTGAAAAAACAACCCATCTATACCTACTGAAAAAACAACCCATCTATACCTACAGAAAACAACCCATCTATACCTACAGAAAACAACCCATCTATACCTACAGAAAACAACCCATCTATACCTACAGAAAACAACCCATCTATACCTACTGAAAAACAACCCATCTATACCTATAGAAAACAACCCGTCTATACCTATAGAAAACAACCCATCTATACCTACAGAAAAACAACCCATCTATACCTACAGAAAACAACCCATCTATACCTATAGAAAACAACCCGTCTATACCTACTGAAAAACAACCCATCTATACCTACAGAAAACAACCCGTCTATACCTACAGAAAACAACCCATCTATACCTACAGAAAAACAACCCATCTCTATCTACTGAAAAACAACCCATCTATACCTACAGAAAACAACCCATCTATACCTACAGAAAAACAACCCATCTATACCTATAGAAAACAACCCGTCTATACCTACAGAAAACAACCCATCTATACCTACAGAAAACAACCCGTCTATACCTACAGAAAAACAACCCATCTTTACCTATAGAAAAACAACCCATCTATACCTACAGAAAACAACCCATCTATACCTACTGAAAAACAACACATCTATACCTACAGAAAACAACCCATCTATACCTACAGAAAACAACCCGTCTATACCTACAGAAAACAACCCGTCTATACCTACAGAAAACAACCCGTCTATACCTACAGAAAAACAACCCATCTATACCTATAGAAAAACAACCCATCTATACCTACAGAAAACAACCCATCTATACCTACAGAAAACAACCCATCTATATCTATACCTACAGAAAACAACCCATCTATACCTACAGAAAACAACCCATCTACACCTACAGAAAACAACCCATCTATACCTACAGAAAACAACCCATCTATACCTACAGAAAACAACCCATCTATACCTACAGAAAAACAACCCATCTATACCTACAGAAAACAACCCATCTATACCTACAGAAAACAACCCATCTATACCTACTGAAAAACAACCCATCTATACCTATAGAAAAACAACCCATCTATACCTACAGAAAAACAACCCATCTATACCTACAGAAAACAACCCATCTATACCTACAGAAAAACAACCCACCTATACCTATAGAAAAACAACCCATCTATACCTACAGAAAACAACCCAGCTATACCTACAGAAAACAACCCATCTATACCTACTGAAAAACAACCCATCTATATCTACAGAAAACAACCCATCTATACCTACAGAAAACAACTGATTTAGCAGGTACCTTAATCATATCAACTTTTCTGAATGATAAAAGTACATGTACTCTATTCACAGGAGGTCAACTACCACTATTAAATAATGAAAAAAAGCAATGCCTGTGAAATACACTTATGTTAAATATCAAATGGAAAAATAGAGTTCACATAATGTAGTTTTAACTCCGGATATATTTGGCAGCACAATGAGGAGGAACACGTACACTGAAGTTTAATGACTTTTGTCTTTTAATTTGAACTGGGTTTTTCTTCTTCATAATTACGCATGAAACCATGACCTCAACTTTTGACCTTGAGAAATCGGAAGTACAGTGGGGAGCATGTGTACTAGGTCTGATTATCCTAGCCTTATTACCATCTCACAAGGTGCTGATGGATGAACAGAGACAGCACCACAGACAGACATAAAGACAGCACCACAGACAGACACAGAGACAGCACCACAGACAGACACAAAGACAGCACCACATACAGACACAGAGACAGCACCACAGACAGATATAAAGACAGCACCACATACAGACGCAGCACCACAGACAGACACAAAGACAGCACCACAGACAGACACAGAGACAGCACCACAGACATAAAGACAGCACCACAGACAGACACAGAGACAGCACCACAGACAGATATAAAGACAGCACCACAGACAGACACAGAGACAGCACCACATACAGACACAGAGAAAGCACCACATACAGACATAAAGACAGCACCACAGACAGACACAGAGACAGCACCACAGACAGATATAAAGACAGCACCACAGACAGACACAGAGACAGCACCACATACAGACACAAAGACAGCATCACATACAGAGACAGCACTACATACAGACATAAAGACAGCACCACAGACAGACACAGAGACAGCACCACATACAGACACAGAGACAGCACCACATACAGAGACAGCACCACAGACAGACACAGAGACAGCCCCACATACAGACACAGAGACAGCACCACATACAGACACAAAGACAGCACCACATACAGACATAAAGACAGCACCACAGACAGAGACAGCAAACAAACAGACACAAAGACAGCACCACAGACAGACAGAGAGACAGCACCACATACAGACATAAAGACAGCACCACAGACAGACACAGAGACAGCACCACCTACAGACACAGAGACAGCACCACATACAGACATAAAGACAGCACCACAGACAGACACAGAAACAGCACCACAGACAGACACAAAGACAGCACCACATACAGACACAGAGACAGCACCACAGACAGACACAGAGACAGCACCACAGAGAGACACAGAGACAGCATCACAGACAGAGACAGCAAACAAACAGACACAAAGACAGCACCACAGACAGACACAAAGACAGCACCACATACAGACACAGAGACAGCACCACAGACAGACACAAAGACAGCACCACATACAGACACAAAGACAGCACCACATACAGACACAGAGACAGCACCACAGACAGACACAGAGACAGCACCACATACAGACACAGAGACAGCACCACATACAGACACAAAGACAGCACCACATACAGAGACAGCACCACATACAGACACAGAGACAGCACCACATACAGACACAGAGACAGCACCACAAACAGACACAGAGACATGCACAGACACACTGCACCATAATACACTCCATGATGATTGAACTAACACTGCACCATACCATAATACACTCCATGATCGTAGAATTTGTGTATCAAGTTTGATCACCCTAGCTTTATTAGTATTGTTTCGGTCTTGCTGATAGATGCACTATTCTATACCATTAACAGGACTTGTCCATGACAGATGTAGACATATATCAATAGGGATTATTGACATGAATATAATATAATCACCTTTTAATTGAATCAAAAACTCTTCAAATGTGTATTTCCTATTAATTAACTCTTTCCAAGTTATTTCCTACACACAGAAATACATGTGTGAAGAGTTTATGAACTAAACTAAGAGTAGGCTGGTTATTGGTTGTAGATTGCAGGAGCCATGTTCAATGTACACTGCTTAAAACATATCCTTGACAAGTGCAAAACAATAATTGACCCAACTTTACTGCTTATGACTTCTACACATGTATTTGTGAAGCAGGGCTAAATCTGTTCTAGTATATTCCAGATTTTCTCAAGCTGTGGTAAATTCCTTTCCATGAAAAACAAACCTACAGTGTATTCTGGATATACTGAAATTCAAGGGACGGACTTGAATTGTTCACTATATCCAAAATTCAATATAACTGATGTTGAACTTTATAAATAATGTTACTGGAGATTTATTTTTTACTTCAGTATAACAGATAGTTCAATATGAATGACTTCACTATAACAGGTAGTTCAATATAAGTGACTTCAGTATAACAGATAGTTCAATATAAGTGACTTCAAGTTTCTAATTTTATCTTACCTGTGATGGGTAATCCTTTTTTGTATCCCCCAGGGTATCCCCCACTGGCTAGTACCACCCCTGCAGTGTACAGGTCACATGTAAACTGTGGCAAGTTCTGGCTGAGTTTTCCCTCCACACAGGCTTGAAAAATCTCATACAAGTCAGACTCCAACAGAGGTAGAATGGACTGAATAAATAAAGAATCGCTGAATAAATAATCGCTAAATAAAGAATCGCTAAATAAAGAATCACCAAATAAAGAATCGCTAAATAAAGAATCGCTAAATAAATAAAGTACCATTGAATTAAAGTGTCATTAAATAATACAGTATTGTTAGATAAATATATATATTTACACTTGCCAAAGTTTTGCCTTGTATGACCTACTAACAAAATTGACATTCAATTTTCCATAACATGAAGTCAGTCACGTGATCAGACTTTTTTTTCTTGCATATGAATACAGTCAGCGCTTCAAAAGTATTTCAGTCAATTGTATTAGGTACCTTCACATGCCTTGATATCCTAACGGAAACACAATAAATAAAACACATCAAAATATTCACAGAGAATTTATTTGGTAAACAGACAAGAATTTCATTAATGAATAAAACAGAAACATTAAACATACCGTTCAGTTGTTTTATCTTTTAAAAATACCGTCTAACTGAAACTGCAACTTCTGAAGTATGGCGAATTCATACGATGTCTTTGATATTTACATTATGAGAATCTAATATTCACTTTATGATGATGGTAACCTGTTGTTTCCAGGCAATAGCCATCACCGCCATAAGCGAGGCTGGTTTCGAGCTCAAAACATTGTTCAAGTCTCGGCACCGCTGCCAGTCTTTATTTAATCCTACAACAGAAATTTTTTGATTCTTTCAGTTTGTGTTTATCTTCTCTTACACACCCTGGATTTAAAAAAAAAATTTAAAATACAACATACCTGTACTTCATCAGTATAATACTACAACCATGAGTCCAAACAATGAACATGCCGTTGCTCCCTTCCAAAAACCTGACGTGGAACTTAACATCAACTTGATCCAATTATCATCTTTCTTAGATCCTCTGAATTTCTGTCGAAATCTGTGTTCAGCAATATTGCATTTATAAATTTAAATAAGGTAGGAGACTGCCACCGTTTCTCCATCACCAATTGACCGGATGTAGTTACTCAGCGCTTCTTGTTTTCAATTAAGTTAACTTGATGCTCTCAATTATCTTTATTTTACACTTGTTTCATCTTTTTTAATCCTTCTAACATAAATATTTCTATTTTATATTATCCTAGATATTGTTCCCAATTATTTATTTGATCAAACTTTAACATACTATATCTTGTGTTGTACACAAGTAACACTGTCTACACAAGTAAGGAAACTTGATGATAACAACACAAATCGCCCTTCGGGCATTATAAGATTAGATCATGTGACCAACTTCATGTCATATCCCAATAACACTCAATAACAATATCTTATTTCTTAAATAAATGGAAATTCAATGAAAATGTAAAAAAATTAAAAATGTGTATTGGTCAACTGTTCCCAGAACTTCACTATAATGTGTTGTACTGTACGTGTACTTCACTATCAGTGTGTTGTACTGTACGTGTACTTCACTATCAATGTGTTGTACTGTATGTTTACTTCACTATCAGTGTGTTGTACTGTATGTTTACTTCACTATCAATGTGTTGTACTGTACGTGTACTTCACTATCAGTGTGTTGTACTGTACGTGTACTTCACTATCAGTGTGTTGTACTGTATGTGTACTTCACTATCAGTGTGTTGTACTGTACGTGTACTTCACTATCAGTGTGTTGTACTGTACGTGTACTTCACTATCAGTGTGTTGTACTGTACGTGTACTTCACTATCAGTGGGGGCCTCCGTGGCCGAGTGGTTAGAGCATCGGGCTCAAAATCACAAAGCCACTCACCTCTGTCGGCGCGTGTTCGAATCTCGGCCGCGGCGTTATGTGAGCAAGTTTGCCAGTTTACTTGCGGAAGGTCGGTGGTCTCTTCCCAGGTACATTGTATCTGGGTTCTCTCCTCCACCAACAAAAACTGGACGCCACCAGATAACTGAAAAATTGTTGAGTGTGGCGGAAAGCAATAAATAATCAATCAATCAATCACTATCAGTGTGTTGTACTGTACGTGTACTTCACTATCAGTGTGTTGTACTGTACGTGTACTTCACTATCAGTGTGTTGTACTGTACGTGTACTTCACTATCAGTGTGTTGTACTGTACGTGTACTTCACTATCAGTGTGTTGTACTGTACGTGTACTTCACTATCAGTGTGTTGTACTGTACGTGTACTTCACTATCAGTGTGTTGTACTGTACGTGTACTTCACTATCAGTGTGTTGTACTGTACGTGTACTTCACTATCAGTGTGTTGTACTGTACGTGTACTTCACTATCAGTGTGTTGTACTGTACGTGTACTTCACTATCAGTGTGTTGTACTGTACGTGTACTTCACTATCAGTGTGTTGTACTGTACGTGTACTTCACTATCAGTGTGTTGTACTGTACGTGTACTTCACTATCAGTGTGTTGTACTGTACGTGTACTTCACTATCAGTGTGTTGTACTGTACGTGTACTTCACTATCAGTGTGTTGTACTGTACGTGTACTTCACTATCAGTGTGTTGTACTGTACGTGTACTTCACTATCAGTGTGTTGTACTGTACGTGTACTTCACTATCAGTGTGTTGTACTGTACGTGTACTTCACTATCAGTGTGTTGTACTGTACGTGTACTTCACTATCAGTGTGTTGTACTGTACGTGTACTTCACTATCAGTGTGTTGTACTGTACGTGTACTTCACTATCAGTGTGTTGTACTGTACGTGTACGTCACTATCAGTGTGTTGTACTGTACGTGTACTTCACTATCAGTGTGTTGTACTGTGCGTGTACTTCACTATCAGTGTGTTGTACTGTACGTGTACGTCACTATCAGTGTGTTGTACTGTGCGTGTACTTCACTATCAGTGTGTTGTACTGTACGTGTACTTCACTATCAGTGTGTTGTACTGTACGTGTACTTCACTATCAGTGTGTTGTACTGTATGTGTACTTCAATTCACATGTGTATTTCACTTCACTGTATTTCGCACTAAGTTTTACAGGATGATCTGTGACTCTGTTGCTCCTATATTTTTTTACTCTCATCCTTTCATTCACAGACACCAAAACATTTTGTTCAGCATGTGTTACACAGTACCCAATTCTAAATAAATTTTCTTGGAATTAAATTCATCAAATTTGGAACTCCAACCACCTTTTACAGTGTCTAATTCTAAATAGAACTTCGAGTTCATTAATGACGAGTACTTCCTTCATACACATGTTCATGGACAATCTGAGTTCATTAATGATGGTTTTACTGACCTGTGTCTCTGGATCACCAAACCGGCAGTTAAATTCCAAAACTTTTGGACCAGAGCTTGTTAGCATTATTCCAGCATACAGAACACCTACAATCATATGAATGACACCGGCCTTATGAATGATGCCAGCCTTATAAATGACACCGGCCTTATGAATGACGCCAGCCTTATGAATGACACCGGCCTTATGAATGACGCTGGCCTTATGAATGACGCTGGTATGAATGACGCTGGCCTTATGAATGACGCTGGCCTTATGAATGACGCCAACCTTATGAATGACACCGGCCTTATAAATGATGCCAGCCTTATGAATGACGCTGGCCTTATGAATGACGCCAGCCTTATGAATGACACCGGCCTTATGAATGACGCTGGCCTTATGAATGACGCTGGTATGAATGATGCTGGCCTTATGAATGACGTCAGTATGAATGACACTGGCCTTACTAATTTCCCATAGTAATGGATTCATAGGACGATCTCCACAAAATTAATTTGTAACTACTATAACGAGTAACACTCTACTGAAATCATATGTACAAACTCTGCTGCATTAGCATGGCTTAGTTTTCTCCGCATGACAGGTGAACACACTGCACTATGATTTAATAATTCAATATTTACTCATGTATACCAGAAATCTAAATTAAACACTACATGTACACAGTACCAAGACACACACTCAAACACATGTCATATACTATACTTTACTACAGTAAACCATGCTTATATATATCCAGGCCAGCAAAAAAACAGTTCATTATAACCAAACTTCATTATACAGTAAAACACTGTTATAGTGAACCTCCAGGGCCAGCAAAAAACAATTCATTATAACCAAACTTCATTATATCCAATAAAATTTTGGTTATTGTCCTCTCACAGGGGAATAAATATCACTTCACAATGAACACGAATTCACTACAAATGTGTTCGTTATAAGAGTGTTTTACTGTATTATCATATATAAGTATGTCCGCAGTTTGTCAGTAGACTTTATCATATCTAAATTTCCTTAAATTTTGCCTTTGGTAGGAATTTCCTCATGAGTGCACTGCAGTTATAAGTAATGCCTGCATGAATACAGAACTACTTCATAAATATAGTACATTCAATTGACCGATTGTTTGTTTTACGTCCCATCGAGAATTTTTCACTCATATTGAGACGTCACCAGCTGTAGGTGAAGTACCACCAATTTAGACCTATGCTTAGCGCTCAGGGCCGTAGCAGTGAGGGTTCTTTAACATGTCAACGCCTACTGTGACACGGTACCTCCGTTTTTAAGGTCATATCCGAAAGATCCATGATTCACACTTCTAAATGCCAAGCGTTTGGCGAAAGAGCAATCACTACCCATGTTAACGTCTTAGGTTTGATGCAGCCATGGCACAAACAGGACTCAAACTCATAACCTCCAGGTTATGAAGGGAATGCTCTAACCACTGAGCTACTGCAACCAGTGTTAAACTATTTAAATGGCTGGGAATTCTGATAGAAATGAAAGGTAGAATGACTGGTAAATATTGGTATAAGAAATACACAAGGGTACAAACTGCAACACTTTATGTCGCCATATTTTTCATGAAGTATGGCAGTGTGAAGCATCACAATTTTTTCAAAATAAACTTATTTTTTAATCGAACTTATGAACAACATATTAAGAATGTCTTCTAATAATGTAAGTATACCAACGACAGATTTTTTGAAACTTCTTACCAATAAATGGGAAGCCTTCTTGTTTCATTCCATCCACAGCTTTCTGTAATACTTCTTGTCTAATGGTCTCCAAGTCTCTGTCTGATATCTACACAGAAAATCAACATCCTATTGATTGCGTAACATCACTTACCATTTCAATCCATACCTTACACCCCGTGAACTCACAAATGACTTAGCCGTGTCACACACTTCTTGGCAATTAACTTCCTTTCTCTATTTACAGAGTTTATACTTACAGGAAATACAATTCATCCCACACTTGACCTGGGTACTTGAATAGCAGAACAACAGAAATTTGTGTTCATCAGTAGATGCAGACACATTGTATATTGTGCCCATTCTCCTGTATCTAGTCTCTAGTTTGCCAAACTGACTATGCCATTTAATTACAATAAAATCCGTAAACTGACCGCATTAAGGATATGCCACCCTTATCTCCAGCTTTTGCTTTTGTGTAGTAACTTTACACACCAGAAGATTAAGACTAGTGCTCTTTGGATATTAATTTTACTGACATGTAAATGCAAACTAACCTAATACACAATTACCCAAGATATCAGCTCTTCTGTGATGGAGGTACATTCAGTATTCTATTGATGGCTTGGGTGGGTAAAAGATGCTATATATATTTTGGACTGGTTATGTAGATAACAATAAAAGTTATGAAAAGCCACAGGCATACATTAAACTAACCATATCAAGAATGATTTGAATGTTTGAATAAGGTTATGAAATGAAATATGAAATTATTATTTATTTGTTCAGTGACAATGATGCTTTTATCAAAGAAAGATAGTGGTTATCTATATTTGTTTCAGCTACTTTATCATCAATCATTTATAACCACTAAATTTGTGTTTCTTGTAGTTTGGGTGGTTGCATGGCAGCTGGTAATCATTTGATTGATTGATTGTTTGATTATTTATTGCTTTCTGCCACACTCAACAATTTTTCAGTTATCTGGTGGCGTCCAGTTTTTGTTGGTGGAGGAGAGAACCCAGATATAATGTACCTGGGAAGAGACCACCGACCTTCCGCAAGTAAACTGGCAAACTTCCTCACATAACGCCGCGGCCAATATTCGAACGTGCGCCGACAGATGTGAGAGGCTTTGTGATTTTGAGCCCAATGCTCTAACCACTCGGCCACAGAGGCCCCTGGTAATCATTTGAGCAATAGGTATTTGAACCTACTGTTCGTGTACAAAAACATATTTTAAGTATCACCATGCATAAAAGTTTAACAAAGGGAAATAACTATTTGCAACTTGGAAATTGCACAGTCCACATTACTGGATAAAGACATAAGGCAACCATTCTTCCCAAATTTGTACACGTCTATGAATTCCACCCACCATCGGATACGGACATATGGCCCCCATTCCTCCTGTGTTTGGTCCAGTGTCACCATCTTTCAGCTGCTTGTGGTCCTGTGCAGGGGGCATCATGGAAATTGTCGAACCATCAGAAAAGGCAAGGCACTGAAATAACAAGAAAATTCAAAGCATCGTAGTACCCCACTAAAGGCTAGTTAGTGTCAGATATCACTAACCCCCACTAAAGGTTAGTTAGTGTCAGATATCACCAACCCCCACTAAAGGTTAGTTAGTGTCGAACATCACCAACCCCCACTAAAGGTTAGTTAGTGTCAGATATCACCAACTCCCACTAAAGGTTAGTTAGTGTCAGATATCACCAACCCCCACTAAAGGTTAGTTAGTGTCGAACATCACCAACCCCCACTAAAGGTTAGTTAGTGTCAGATATCACTAACCCCCACTAAAGGTTAGTTAGTGTTGAACATCACTAACCCCCACTAAAGGCTAGTTAGAGTCAGATATCACCAACCCCCACTAAAGGTTAGTTAGTGTCAGATATCACTAACCCCCACTAAAGGTTAGTTAGTGTCAGATATCACCAACCCCCACTAAAGGTTAGTTAGTGTCGAACATCACCAACCCCCACTAAAGGTTAGTTAGTGTCAGATATCACTAACCCCCACTAAAGGTTAGTTAGTGTTGAACATCACTAACCCCCACTAAAGGTTAGTTAGTGTCGAACATCACCAACCCCCACTAAAGGCTAGTTAGTTCAGATATCACTAACCCCCACTAAAGGTTAGTTAGTGTCAGATATCACTAACCCCCACTAAAGGCTAGTTAGTGTCAGATATCACTAACCCCCACTAAAGGTTAGTTAGTGTCAGATATCACTAACCCCCACTAAAGGTTAGTTAGTGTCAGATATCACCAACCCCCACTAAAGGCTAGTTAGTGTCAGATATCACCAACCCCGACTAAAGGTTAGTTAGTGTCGAACATCACCAACCCCCACTAAAGGCTAGTTAGTTCAGATATCACTAACCCCCACTAAAGGCTAGTTAGAGTCAGATATCACCAACCCCCACTAAAGGTTAGTTAGTGTCAGATATCACTAACCCCCACTAAAGGTTAGTTAGTGTCAGATATCACTAACCCCCCACTAAAGGTTAGTTAGTGTCGAACATCACCAACCCCCACTAAAGGTTAGTTAGTGTCGAACATCACCAACCCCCACTAAAGGTTAGTTAGTGTCAGATATCACTAACCCCCACTAAAGGTTAGTTAGTGTCGAACATCACCAACCCCCACTAAAGGCTAGTTAGTTCAGATATCACCAACCCCCACTAAAGGCTAGTTAGTGTCAGATATCACTAACCCCCACTAAAGGTTAGTTAGTGTCGAACATCACCAACCCCCACTAAAGGCTAGTTAGTTCAGATATCACCAACCCCCACTAAAGGCTAGTTAGTGTCAGATATCACTAACCCCCACTAAAGGTTAGTTAGTGTCAGATATCACCAACCCCCACTAAAGGTTAGTTAGTGTCAAATATCACCAACCCCCACTAAAGGTTAGTTAGTGTCGAACATCACCAACCCCCACTAAAGGTTAGTTAGTGTCAGATATCACTAACCCCCACTAAAGGTTAGTTAGTGTTGAACATCACTAACCCCCACTAAAGGTTAGTTAGTGTCGAACATCACCAACCCCCACTAAAGGCTAGTTAGTGTCAGATATCACCAACCCCGACTAAAGGTTAGTTAGTGTCAGATATCACCAACCCCCACTAAAGGTTAGTTAGTGTCAGATATCACTAACCCCGACTAAAGGTTAGTTAGTGTCAGATATCACCAACCCCCACTAAAGGTTAGTTAGTGTCAGATATCACCAACCCCCACTAAAGGCTAGTTAGTGTCAGATATCACCAACCCCCACTAAAGGCTAGTTAGTGTCAGATATCACTAACCCCCACTAAAGGTTAGTTAGTGTCGAACATCACTAACCCCCACTAAAGGTTAGTTAGTGTCGAACATCACCAACCCCCACTAAAGGCTAGTTAGTTCAGATATCACCAACCCCCACTAAAGGCTAGTTAGTGTCAGATATCACCAACCCCCACTAAAGGTTAGTTAGTGTCAGATATCACTAACCCCCACTAAAGGTTAGTTAGTGTCGAACATCACTAACCCCCACTAAAGGTTAGTTAGTGTCGAACATCACTAACCCCCACTAAAGGTTAGTTAGTGTCGAACATCACCAACCCCCACTAAAGGCTAGTTAGTTCAGATATCACCAACCCCCACTAAAGGCTAGTTAGTGTCAGATATCACCAACCCCCACTAAAGGCTAGTTAGTGTCAGATATCACCAACCCCCACTAAAGGTTAGTTAGTGTCGAACATCACTAACCCCCACTAAAGGTTAGTTAGTGTCGAACATCACCAACCCCCACTAAAGGCTAGTTAGTTCAGATATCACCAACCCCCACTAAAGGCTAGTTAGTGTCGAACATCACCAACCCCCACTAAAGGTTAGTTAGTGTCAGATATCACTAACCCCCACTAAAGGTTAGTTAGTGTTGAACATCACTAACCCCCACTAAAGGTTAGTTAGTGTCGAACATCACCAACCCCCACTAAAGGCTAGTTAGTTCAGATATCACCAACCCCCACTAAAGGCTAGTTAGTGTCAGATATCACCAACCCCCACTAAAGGTTAGTTAGTGTCGAACATCACTAACCCCCACTAAAGGTTAGTTAGTGTCGAACATCACCAACCCCCACTAAAGGCTAGTTAGTGTCGAACGTCACCATATTTTGGTCCAATGGTAAGGTATTATCAGTCAAACACTAACTCTCAAGGAGATGTTGAGGACCTGGCTCCATGAACACAAACTCAGAATATGCTCAAGTCAAATTTTCAAATTGATCTATTTCATGAAATATTGATATTTATAACTCAATAAAATTCATTTTGAGATTATATTTTGAATTCGATTCTAAATATCAAGCAAATATCTGTGTGATTTTCACAAGTCATGGGTGTACACAAAATCTTCTTTTTGACTGAAGTCAATTTAAGGTCAAAGAGCCTGGTTAAATATTCTATGACAGACTGACTGACAGAAAGATTGTTGGACAAAGGAGATTCAATGTCCCCCACTCTCTCAAGAAATGTTTCCAAAAATGAGATGATACAGAACAGTTCAAATCTGTAGCAATGATTAAATCCACACCACAGCCTACTGAGGTAGGTGAGAACCAGTAGGTTAGCAGTTTAAACCCCCTCAAAATGCATTCTGTGTCTTCATGTCCAGCAGGAAACAACCAATCAGATAATCATCCATAATGTGTATGACAATGACAATCAAACCTGTGGCTCTCAGTCGAAATCAGAATCTGAGAATGTCAATCTCACTTCCCATCACCGAGTTAAGCTAACAGATTTATTTACTGAATCTACAGTTTATACAAAACTCTCTTCATACAAAGATTTTCTAATTAAAAGGATTTCCTCACCGACACTTCGTGCCCCGTTAGAAGTTCTTCAATTACAGCAGTCTCCCCTGCTGATCCAAACACCTTGTTCTAAAATGCAAATGTAATAAAGTGTCAAATTAGTCACCGATATGATCTAACATTCAGTCACATTCACAATTAGCAGAAAAATAATGCACTAATTCTCAACATTCCTTCTAACTTCAATATTTAACATTTTCAGAACAATCTTTTTCTACACTACAATTTGATCACCATTAATACTCTTTCACCAAAATGTTTTT
This sequence comes from Ostrea denselamellosa, assembly GCA_024699665.1. Taxonomy (NCBI): domain Eukaryota; kingdom Metazoa; phylum Mollusca; class Bivalvia; order Ostreida; family Ostreidae; genus Ostrea; species Ostrea denselamellosa. The sequence goes on along the minus strand of JAMZEH010000008.1, from coordinate 606,318 downwards.
AATTTCCTCCCCAAAGATCCATCTTTTCATGTTTTACATCTCCTCAATAATCCCTCAATCATTTCCTCACATTTAACATATCATTGACAGATTCTCACATTTATCACTGACAGACTATCACATGTAACATATCACTGACAGACTCTCACATGTAACATATAACTGACAGACTCTCACATTTAACATATCACTGACAGACTGTCACATTTAACATATTACTGACAGACTCTCACATGTAACATATCACTGACAGACTCTCACATTTAACATATCACTGACAGACTATCACATTTAACATATTACTGACAGACTCTCACATGTAACATATCACTGACAGACTCTCACATTTAACATATCACTGACAGACTGTCACATGTAACATATCACTGACAGACTCTCACATGTAACATATAACTGACAGACTCTCACATTTAACATATCACTGACAGACTCTCACATGTAACATATCACTGACAGACTCTCACATTTAACATATCACTGACAGACTCTCACATTAAACATATCACTGACAGACTGTCACATTTAACATATCACTGACAGATTCTCACATTTAACATATCACTGACAGATTCTCACATTTAACATATAACTGACAGATTCTCACATTTAACATATCACTGACAGACACTCACATGTAACATATCACTGACAGACTCTCACATGTAACATATCACTGACAGACTCTCACATTTAACATATCACTGACAGACTATCACATGTAACATATCACTGACAGACTGTCACATTTAACATATCACTGACAGACTCTCACATGTAACATATCACTGACAGACTATCACATTTAACATATTACTGACAGACTCTTACATTTAACATATCACTGACAGACACTCACATTTAACATATCACTGACAGACACTCACATTTAACATATTACTGACAGACTCTCACATTTAACATATCACTGACAGACTCTTACATTTAACATATCACTGACAGCCCGGCAGGCTTCTTCTCTGGTTTTAGCCACCACCACCCCCTTCCCTGCTGCTAATCCACTGGCCTTCACCACTAGGGCTGGGTAGTCAGCTCTATAAAGAGAAAGATAAGGGAACTTTGTTATTATTCTAACATACAGTCTACTCCACTAAAGGATAAGGTTTTAACATACAAGATCTCACACTGTAGACTGTAGAGAGATTACAGCACCTTTGGCACTGAAACAAGAGCACTACCAGTAGTTTGTGATTGAGCTAAAACATGAAAATCTGTTTGTTAATTACACATTCATTAACACAGATTATGCCAATAGCCTATCAGATTCAAATTTTTCAATTTTTGTCACTGGGAATGGGTCTGATATTCGGTCCAACTTTGAGGGGCATGATGACCCGTTTACACAGTCATATAAGTATGTTTACACACAGTCATGTAAGTATGTTTACACACAGTCATATATGTATGTTTACACACAGTCATGTTTACACACAGTCATGTAAGTATGTTTACACACAGTCATGTAAGTATGTTTACACACAGTCATGTTTACACACAGTCATGTTTACACACAGTCATATAAGTATGTTTACACACAGTCATATAAGTATGTTTACACACAGTCATGTAAGTATGTTTACACACAGTCATGTAAGTATGTTTACACACAGTCATGTAAGTATGTTTACACACAGTCATATAAGTATGTTTACACACAGTCATGTTTACACACAGTCATATAAGTATGTTTACACAGTCATATACGTATGTTTACACACAGTCATGTTTACACACAGTCATATAAGTATGTTTACACACAGTCATATAAGTATGTTTACACACAGTCATATAAGTATGTTTACACACAGTCATGTAAGTATGTTTACACACAGTCATGTAAGTATGTTTACACAGTCATGTAAGTATGTTTACACACAGTCATATAAGTATGTTTACACACAGTCATGTAAGTATGTTTACACAGTCATATAAGTATGTTTACACACAGTCATATAAGTATGTTTACACACAGTCATGTAAGTATGTTTACACACAGTCATGTAAGTATGTCTACACACAGTCATGTTTACACACAGTCATGTTTACACACAGTCATGTAAGTATGTTTACACACAGTCATGTTTACACACAGTCATGTTTACACACAGTCATGTTTACACACAGTCATGTAAGTATGTTTACACACAGTCATGTAAGTATGTTTACACAGTCATGTAAGTATGTTTACACACAGTCATATAAGTATGTTTACACACAGTCATATAAGTATGTTTACACACAGTCATATAAGTATGTTTACACTTGCTGAATCTTTTCTCTTATTTTTAAAAAAATGCATAAAAATATAAACCATGAAATTTCTCTCTTTGTTGTTTTATTGGGTGATAAAGGTAACTAATGCTAATGCAATTCGTAGCCTGATAACTTAGGAATTCTTTCTGCGATGCTTGCTACCTTCATCACCCGATAAAACAACAAAGAAAGCATTTTATTGTTTAAACAAGAACAGTATATTTATCAAAGATTGATCATTACTGATAACAGATTTACCATGTTTACTGAAGATTGATCATTACTGATATTAGATTTACCATGTTTACTGAAGATTGATCATTACTGATAATAGATTTACCATGTTTACTGAAGATTTATCATTACTGACAATAGATCTACCTTGGTTATTGAAGACTTTATCATTACTGATAATAGATCTACCTTGGTTATTGAAGAATTTATCATTACTGATAATAGATCTACCTTGGTTATTGAAGAATTTATCATTACTGATAATAGATCTACCTTGGTTATTGAAGAATTTATCATTACTGATAATAGATCTACCTTGGTTATTGAAGAATTTATCATTACTGATAATAGATTTACTGTGTTTATACTGTGAACTTCAGTACAACAGTCATGTATGTGACACGGTACCTCATGCTAAAATTGTTTTATGTTTACAAAAGCAAATTTATATGATAGCAGTACAAGACAGTTGAGGAAATGCAGCACAGTCCTTAAACTGCTGGAAAATATGCTTACCTTTAGGAACCAAGAATCTTAAGGGTTGATGTGCTAATTTTAGCACAGATAACCTTATGATTGATGTTTTATTTTTAGTACAGAATCTTACTGGTTGATGTGTTGCACATTTTCAGTACAGAGAATCTTAGTTTTGAGAACAAAGAATATTGGTTGATGTGTTGATTATTTTTAGTACAGAGTTAAGGTGTTGCCTATACTTAGAAAAGAATCTTACTGGTTAAGGTGTTGTCTATTTTTAGTACAGAGATTATTACTGGTTGATATGTTGCCTATTTTTAGTACAGAGATTCGTACTGGTTGATGTGTTGCCTATTTTTAGTACAGAGATTCCTACTGGTTGAGGTATAGCCTATTTCTAGTACAGAGAATCTTACTGGTTGATGTGTTGCCTATTTTTAGTACAGAGATTCCTACTGGTTGATGTGTTGCCTATTTTTAGTACAGAGATTCCTACTGGTTGATGTGTTGCCTATTTTTAGTACAGAGAATCTTACTGGTTGATGTGTTGCCTATTTTTAGTACAGAGATTCCTACTGGTTGATGTGTTGCCTATTTTTAGTACAGATTCTTACTGGTTGATGTGTTGACATGCCTCACTGACATCAGTGAAGCTGCGGAACCTGGCAGTAGGAATGCCGTGTCTGGACATGAACTTTTTGGCGAAGTCCTTACTGGCCTCAATCTGAGCAGCTTCGGCACTAGGCCCAAAACAGGGGACTCCTAGCAAAGCAGAGGTTCATGAGGGGGATTAGGCTTGAGCTGATAGGTAAGGATAGGGAATGCAAGCATAAAGTAGCAACCATGAATTCAGAGAAAAATTGGCAGGCATGAAATTACTAATATTCATGTATACACAAGTCACATGCATCAAAAGAAGTACAGTCAAGTAATAATGTAAACAGATCATCAGAATTAGCAGCCACATGTGACACTGAGCAACCTAATGCAAGAGAAATCTACACAATTTATATAGCAAACACGGGCAACTGCACATAATTCAGTTTATTCCTTCCCTCTGAAGGGTTACCTTGACTGTTAAGGTGGTCAGCTATCCCAGCAGCCAGAGGATCTTCTGGTCCAACCACAACCAACGACACAGATTCCTTCTGACAGAAATCTCTAACCTCCTCAAACTCCTTCATACTCAAAGCTACAATAAAGTCAACATGGCAAATGAGAAATAAACATGCAGGTGAAGGCTCAGTGCTTCCACACACAGAACATGCAGGTGAAGGCTCAGTGCTTCCACACACAGAACATGCAGGTGAAGGCTCAGTGCTTCCACACACAGAACATGCAGGTGAAGGCTCAGTGCTTCCACACACAGAACATGGATGAAATGCAGATTCGTTGTAACTAATTTTAGGTTTGACTATGATGTCACATTATGACATTATGTGTTGCTTACTATGGAGGAAAACAATGGCTTCAGCACAAGGGCATACACTAAATAAATGGAGACAATATATTAGTATGGGTATCAGCAGAATGTTCTACAGAATGTCACTAATGCTGCGTTATCCATTAATTGCATAGATTATAATTCAAATATTCCCCACGTAATAATCAACAAACTGCACAGATCAGCATTATTTACTCAAAATGATTGAACAAGACCATGTGCAGCAATGACCAATTATATCAATTCATTATTCACAGTCCTCGTGATGCCGTGGTATGATTCCACGTGATGCCATGGTATGATTCCAGGTGATGCCGTGGTATGATTCCAGGTGATGCCGTGGTACGATTCCACGTGGTGCCGTGGTATGATTCCAGGTGATGTCGTGGTACGATTCCACGTGGTGCCGTGGTACGATTCCACGTGGTGCCATTGTACGATTCCACGTGGTGCCGTGGTATGATTCCACGTGGTGCCGTGGTACGATTCCACGTGGTGCCGTGGTATGATTCCACGTGATGCCACGAGATGCCGTGGTATGATGTGATGTAGTGCACTGATATGATGATATGATTCCACGTGGTGCCGTGGTATGATTCCACGTGATGCCGTGGTATGATTCCACGTGATGCCGTGGTATGATGTGATGTAGTGCACTTAATTCACTCACCATCTTAGTTACTCCTGTTTTTCATCACAAGAGTTGAGTATGAATTTTAATGATTTTAATCAAAATTATTGGTTCAGAACATTTTAGATTCACTAGCTTAATAGCTCAGTGGTCGAGAGATCACTTCATAACCAGGAGGTTGTGAGTTCAAGCCCCACTTGTACCATGCCTGCATCAAACCTAACACATAAATGTAGGTCGTGAATATTCCTTCGCCAAACACTCTGTATTTAGAAGCAAAAATCACTGGTCTTTCTGAAATGACCATAAAAATTGAGGTCTTGTGTCATTACAGGCATTGGCACATTAAAGAACACTCATTGCTAGCCATGAGCACAAAGCGTAGGTCTAATTTTGTGGTAATTTACCTATAACTTGTGACGCATCAGAGTGAAAAATTCTCAGAAGGACGTAAAGCAAAGAAATAAGCAATCTTAACTGGTCCCTATTTCCAAAGTTTTTCTTAATACTCTTTCTCTTACGTGATGACACCTGGACCAGTGATTGGTACAACCCAGTGATCGGTATAACCAGTGTTTCGTATAACCAGTGGTTGGTATAACCAGTGATTGGTATAACCAGTGATCAGTATAACCAGTGATCTGTATAACCAGTGATCTGTATAACCAGTGATCGGTATAACCTCTGCTCGGTATAACCAGTGGTCGGTATAACCAGTGATCGGTATAACCAGTGATCAGTATAACCAGTGATCGGTATAACCAGTGATTGGTATAACCAGTGATCAGTATAACCAGTGATCTGTATAACCAGTGATCTGTATAACCAGTGATCGGTATAACCTCTGCTCGGTATAACCAGTGGTCGGTATAACCAGTGATCGGTATAACCAGTGATCAGTATAACCAGTGATCGGTATAACCAGTGATCGGTATAACCAGTGATCAGTATAACCAGTGATCGGTATAACCAGTGATCGGTATAACCAGTGATCGGTATAACCAGTGATCAGTATAACCAGTGATTGGTATAACCAGTGATCAGTATAACCAGTGATCTGTATAACCAGTGGTCGGTATAACCAGTGATCGGTATAACCAGTGATCAGTATAACCAGTGATCAGTATAACCAGTGATCGGTATAACCAGTGATCAGTATAACCAGTGATTGGTATAACCAGTGATCGGTATAACCAGTGATCGGTATAACCAGTGATCGGTATAACCAGTGGTCGGTATAACCAGTGGTCGGTATAACCAGTGGTCGGTATAACCAGTGATCGGTATAACCAGTGATCGGTATAACCAGTGATCGGTATAACCAGTGATCGGTATAACCAGTGATCAGTATAACCAGTGATCAGTATAACCAGTGATCGGTATAACCAGTGATCAGTATAACCAGTGATTGGTATAACCAGTGATCAGTATAACCAGTGATCTGTATAACCAGTGATCAGTATAACCAGTGTTTCGTATAACCAGTGGTTGGTATAACCAGTGATTGGTATAACCAGTGATCTGTATAACCAGTGATCGGTATAACCAGTGATCGGTATAACCAGTGATCGGTATAACCAGTGATCTGTATAACCAGTGATCTGTATAACCAGTGATCTGTATAACCAGTGATCTGTATAACCAGTGATCTGTATAACCAGTGATCGGTATAACCAGTGTTTCGTATAACCAGTGATCGGTATAACCAGTGATCGGTATAACCAGTGATCGGTATAACCAGTGATCGGTATAACCAGTGATCTGTATAACCAGTGATCTGTATAACCAGTGATCGGTATAACCAGTGATCGGTATAACACAGTGATTAGTATAACCAGTGATCGGTATAACCAGTGATCTGTATAACCAGTGATCGGTATAACCAGTGATCTGTATAACCAGTGATCTGTATAACCAGTGATCGGTATAACCAGTGATCGGTATAACACAGTGATTAGTATAACCAGTGATCGGTATAACCAGTGATCTGTATAACCAGTGATCGGTATAACCAGTGATCGGTATAACCAGTGATCGGTATAACCAGTGATTAGTATATCCCAGTCTCTGTTATCCACATCCCATTTCACCCTGCAGTCTCATCCACTTACCCACATTACTGGTTTTGGGGTTGTTCTCAGTTCCTGTGTTACCAGGTGACACATACACATGACGTACATCTGCTGATTGTGCCAGTTTCCATGCCAATGCATGCTCACGGCCTCCTCCTCCCAACACTAAAACTGTTGCCATGGCAATTTATCTAAACATTACAAAATAATTCATGAAAACTAAGTAAAGTTGGCTTTGGCAGGACATTATATACTTTGTTATTTTCAAGTGCAGGAAAAACAACAAAATTGAATCCAACACATTTTTTTTTTTTTCACATAGAAAGTCAGACATGTATCTTTTTCATTCATCGTTTATTTTTTACAAAACGCATATTCTGCTACTACCCTCATCCTTACACTTTGTATAAATATAAACCTGTTAATATTTATTGTAATATATTCATTATAAAAATACAAAGGTGCAAATAAATTACATGTGCAAAGAAATTCCAAATTTGTAATTCATTATGATACCAAGTAGAAATCAACTTCTGTCTCATTTGTACCTCATATAAAAGAAATCACGTGTAAATGTAAGAAGCCACATTTTTACATTTGTTTAAATCCCAGCAGCAAGAGATGTTATTCTACTATATGTATATTGATTATTGATGCACAATTCACAAGCACTTTGCTATTGTTTGTTCAACTTTGTTTATCACTGGAATGAAATAAATCTGAGACAATTATTTAATAAATAAATCTGAGACAATTATTTAATAAATAAATCTGAGACAATTATTTAATAAATAAATCTGAGACAATTATTTAATAAATAAATCTGAGACAATTATTTAATAAATCCACCACAATTTATTAATAAATAAATTAATAAATCCATGACAAATAATTAATAAATCTGTGACAATTAATAATAAATTTGAGACAATTGAATTATAATCTGTGACAATTGACTAATAAATAAATCTGAGACAAATGATTACTAAATCCCAGGCAAGATTATGCAATGTGTGTTAGAATTGTTTTCATAAACACATATAATTTATGAATCTACATTGATCCTGCGGAAAAAGATATGATGCAACGCACTTGAGAACGGACATTGTTAAAGGTGCGAGCATCAATCATGTCAAAAATAATATAAACTTTATGTACAGTGACTGAGAAACAAATGTAAAGTACCTACTGCAAACCAATCACTGTAACATGCATTTCAGATTTTAGAATTTGTTTTTAGATAATAAATTTAATAAATCGAAGTATCGTAGGTGCAAGCAAACACTGTAACATGCATTTCAGATTTTAGAATTTACGTTTTAGAATTTACGATAATAAATTTTATAAATCGAAGTATTCTCTTGACTGCTTTTATCCATGCATGCGTTATTAAAATGTGCAGGCTTCTTAGAACTACCTGTATAGGCAGTTACACCGTAATGGTGTCAAGGTTAGCAAATAAGTAAACAACGTCTATATTCAATATGCATATTAAATCAACGGAAATTTTCTTCACAAAATATAATCATCATACATCTCACAGAAACACAAATTTTAAAAAATATTACTGATTCATTACAGTCTGCATATCCAAAATGCATGCACTCATACCAATTTACCTTTATTCATATAGTAAACACTTCTCACGCGTGTGAATCTAGTCACGCTTGAAGGTAGCAGATTCACGTGCGAGAAAAAACCGGAAACACTTTCAGGCAAAAATATTTAAATAATGTAAAACCGAATACGGCAAACCATTTTATACCCGTATATATATATATATATATATATATATATATATATATATATATATCCCGGTACATTTTCCTTCATAAACTAAGTACTCTAGATTCTAAAGAGGTGGGGGTGGGGGGGGGGGGGAGATATTTTCTGTTACGTATATCCTTGTCATCGGAGTCAATATATGGATTACTTTATTTTGCCACGACCAGACAGCTGACGTTCGATCGGTTCTCTGGACACGTGGTCCTGCAGCTGTTACGGGTCCTTATTCAAAGAAGATGCCCGTGGCCTGGAAATTCATCCTTGTTTTCATTTCTCTCTTTATACCTGGGAAAATCTCACAGAGCATCACTGAAAGTAAGAATTTCACTTATTTCTTGATCCACTAGCACTATATAGTTCAACAATATACCGTTAAAATTAGAGTGGCGGATCCAGGTTTTATGAAGGGGGGGGGGGGGGGGGGGGGGCAACATGTGAAAGTCAAGTAATAGCCAAAATACTCGGCCATTTCTGGTGTCAGATCTGGGGTTTTACTCACATTACTTTGTAAATTTGAGGCGAAAAAAGGGAGAGGGGCTTCTAAACCCGCCATTGTCATCTTCAAGCATCTGACGTTACATTGACCTCATCAGCTGATATTTATATAGGGTCGCAGTCTGCAGATCCGTAAGAAAAAGGGGACTGGATCATATTTTTAAATTGACACACAAATCTGGGGAAATTCGTCAAGGAGTGTGTTTTCAACCCACACCACCACCATTTTTCACCCATCCCTCCATTTAAAACTGCATGTTTCGTACGGGCCAGGGGTCAGGAATTCTACTTCAGTTATTACAGTCGTTTGGTTCTGATGGTTAATTCAGCTGTCTGGGTTGGGATTATGGTTAGTTGATGGTTAATTCGGCTGTCTGGGTTAGGATTATAGTTAACTGATGGTTAATTCGGCTCTATGGGTTAGGGTTAGGTGATGGTTAATTCGGCTGTCTGGGTTAGGATTATAGTTAGCTGGTGGTTGATTCGGCTGTCTGGATCGGGATTATAGTTAGCTGATGGTTAATTCGGCTGTCTGGGTTAGGGTTAATTCGGCTGTCTGGGTCAGGGTTAGCTGATGGTTAATTCGGCTGTCTGGGTTAGGGTTAGCTGATGGTTAATTCGGCTGTCTGGGTTATGGTTAATTCGGCTGTCTGGGTGAGGGTTAATTCGGCTATCTGGGTCAGGGTTAGCTGATGGTTAATTCGGCTGTCTGGGTTAAGGTTAGCTGATGGTTAATTCGGTTGTCTGGGTTAGGGTTAATTCGGCTGTCTGGGTCAGGGTTAGCTGATGGTTAATTCGGCTGTCTGGGTTAGGGTTAGCTGATGGTTAATTCGGTTGTCTGGGTTAGGGTTAATTCGGCTGTCTGGGTCAGGGTTAGCTGATGGTTAATTCGGCTGTCTGGGTTAGGGTTAGTTGATAGTTAATTCGGCTGTCTGGGTTATGGTTAGCTGGTGGTTAATTCGGCTGTCTGGGTCAGGGTTAGCTGATGGTTAATTTGGCTTTCTGGGTCAGGGTTAGCTGATGGTTAATTCGGCTGTCTGGGTTATGGTTAATTCGGCTGTCTGGGTCAGGGTTAGCTGATGGTTAATTCGGCTGTCTGGGTTATGGTTAATTCGGCTGTCTGGGTCAGGGTTAGCTGATGGTTAATTCGGCTGTCTGGGTTAGGGTTAGCTGATGGTTAATTCGGCTGTCTGGGTTATGGTTAATTCGGCTGTCTGGGTTATAATTAATTCGGCTGTCTGGGTTATAGTTAATTCGGCTGTCTGGGTTATGGTTAATTCGGCTGCCTGGGTTATAGTTAATTCGGCTGTCTGGGTTATAGTTAATTCGGCTGTCTGGGTTATAGTTAATTCGGCTGTCTGGGTTATGGTTAATTCGGCTGCCTGGGTTATAGTTAATTCGGCTGTCTGGGTTATAGTTAATTCGGCTGTCTGGGTTATAGTTAATTCGGCTGTCTGGGTTATGGTTAATTCGGCTGTCTGGGTTATGGTTAATTCGGCTGCCTGGGTTATAGTTAATTCGGCTGTCTGGGTCAGGGTTAGCTGATGGTTAATTCGGCTTTTCTTTCTTCCCCCGCTAGTTATAGATGATTATGAGTACCTGGATTACATGAAGGTCATCAAAGGAGGGCGGTTCCTGAAGGGCATTAATGACCCCGAGTCAGACAGCGGCGAGTTTCCGATGCAGGAGGCCGAGGTCAAACCGTACTACATCGACACCCACTCAGTCACCAACGCACAGTTCTGGTATGTATGGCATAGAATAGAGTAACTATGCACAGTTCTGGTATGTATGGCATAGAATAGAGTAACTATGCACAGTTCTGGTATGTATGGCATAGAATAGAGTAACTATGCACAGTTCTGGTATGTATGGCATAGAATAGAGTAACTATGCACAGTTCTGGTATGTATGGCATAGAATAGAGTAACTATGCACAAATTCGGAACCTCTCGGACATCACATACAACATACATAATTCACAGTCACAATATACAGTATTGCTGGCTGAATAGGAGCTGATTTTGTCATAATATATGCACCCCAAAAATACAAGTACGTGTGCATAGAAACATAATCATAAATATCTAGTCACTGTTATAACAGTTTTTATATATACATGTCAAAATTGAATACCATAATTCTATTTTGTGCTGCTGTGCTAGCCAACACACTATTGTGGTACAACTTTTGCCAGGGACACGTACTAACAGCGACACACAAATCATAAAATATGACAGAAGCATTGACACATTTGCCAGGGACACGTACTAACAGCGACACACAAATCATAAAATATGACAGAAGCATTGACACATTTGCCAGGGACACGTACTAACAGCGACACACAAATCATAAAATATGACAGAAGCATTGACACATTTGCCAGGGACACGTACTAACAGCGACACACAAATCATAAAATATGACAGAAGCATTGACACATTTGCCAGGGACACGTACTAACAGCGACACACAAATCATAAAATATGACAGAAGCATTGACACATTTGCCAGGGACACGTACTAACAGCGACACACAAATCATAAAATATGACAGAAGCATTGACACATTTGCCAGGGACACGTACTAACAGCGACACACAAATCATAAAATATGACAGAAGCATTGACACATTTGCCAGGGACACGTACTAACAGCGACACACAAATCATAAAATATGACAGAAGCATTGACACATTTGCCAGGGACACGTACTAACAGCGACACACAAATCATAAAATATGACAGAAGCATTGACACAGTGAAATAGAGAATTGAAACGGTCATTTTACATCGTATTGAATGGATATTCACAAATCATGATTTGTATTTGATCAATACTCTACTGAACTTGCTAAATTTGTTTGTAGTCCATAGTTTCCTACCCATACTTGATATGCTATGCATGAAAGCTGAAGTTTTGCTAAAACAAAATCGCATGAAAAAGGGGTGATTTTCGCTCCTTTAACATGACAGTTATTTCGCGACAGTTTCAAGCTGTAATTTACAAAGTTTTTATCTTGTAAACCACACTAGTAAGATCTATAATAGATTTGTTTAATGATCATGTCTTCGTTACTATTGGTAGGAAATTTAAGGAGGCCAAGCCGCGGTATGTGACGACAGCAGAACGACAGGGGTGGAGCTGGGTCCTGAAGCCCTTCTTGTCCCCCGCTGTCTTGAATCAGGGCAAACGGGTCCCAGAGGGCACCTGGTGGGTCTCTGTTAGGAGTGCCGCCTGGAACAAGGTGTGTTTGAAAGACTGCCATAATCTGTTTAATCTCTTTAGAGAATATCGATGGATGTTGACTTAAACTCGGCCGAGATTCGACTTCACGGAAGGCATCAGTCCAAAGAATCTCAGCCGAGGTTAGATGTAGACTTTGCATGCCCATTAATCTAAAGAAAAATCCTCTGTACAACAATTCAAGTCACAAGGGAAAATTATTCAGTTACAACACAGCGCTAGATAATTTATTCTACACTCAGGGATCGTCTGGATCATTCCGTTATAGATATTTATAATAGATATTTTCTGATCGTCTGGATCATTCCGTTATAGATATTTATTATAGATATTTTCTGATCATCTGAATCGTCCCGTTATAGATATTTATTATAGATATTTTCTGATCGTCTGGATCATTCCGTTATAGATATTTATTTTAGATATTTTCTGATCGTCTGGATCATTCCGTTATAGATATTTATTGTAGATATTTTCTGATCGTCTGAATCGTCCCGTTATAGATATTTATTATAGATATTTTCTGATCGTCTGGATCACCCTGTTATAGATATTTATTGTAGATATTTTCTGATCGTCTGGATCATTCCGTTATAGATTTTTATTATAGATATTTTCTCTTCTGCTAGCCCGAGGGTCTGGGTTCTACAGTCAGGGATCGTCTGGATCACCCCGTTATAGATATTTATTATAGATATTTTCTGGTCGTCTGGATCATCCCGTTATAGATATTTATTGTAGATATTTTCTGATCGCCTTGTTATAGATATTTATTGTAGATATTTTCTCTTCTGCTAGTCCGAGGGTCTGGGTTCTACAGTCAGGGATCGTCTGGATCGCCCTGTTATAGATATTTATTGTAGATATTTTCTGATGGTCTGGATCATTCCGTTATAGATATATATTTTAAATATTATCTGATCGCCCGGATCGCCCTGTTATCGATATTTATTATAGATATTTTCTGGTCGTCTGGATCATTCCGTTATAGATAATTATTTTAGATATTTTCTGATCGCCTGAATGGCCCTGTTATAGATATTTATTATAGATATTTTCTTTTCTGCTAGTCCGAGGGTCTGGGTTCTACAGTCAGGGATCGTCTGGATCACGCCGTTATAGATATTTATTGTAGATATTTTCTGATCGTCTGGATCATTCCGTTATAGATATTTATTGTAGATATTTTCTGATCGCCCTGTTATAGATATTTATTGTAGATATTTTCTGATCGTCTGAATCGTCCCGTTATAGATATTTATGATAGATATTTTCTGATCGCCCGGATCGCCGTGTTATAGATATTTATTATAGATATTTTCTGATCGTCTGGATCATTCCGTTATAGATATTTATTGTAGATATTTTCTGATTGTCTGGATCGTCCCGTTATAGATATTTATTGTAGATATTTTCTGATCGCCTGTATCGCCTTGTTATAGATATTTATTATAGATATTTTCTGATCGTCTGGATCACCCTGTTATAGATATTTATTGTAGATATTTTCTGATCGCCTGGATCGCCTTGTTATAGATATTTATTATAGATATTTTCTCTTCTGCTAGCCCGAGGGTTTGGGTTCTACAGTCAGGGATCGTCTGGATCACCCTGTGGTCCACGTCAGCATGGAAGACGCCAAAGCATACTGTACGTGGGTAGGGAAACGATTACCCACAGAGAACGAGTGGGAGTTCGCTGCACGCGGGGGACTTCACGGTGAGCTAGCGCGCGCGCGAGAGAGAGAGAGAGGGGGGGGGTACATATATATGATACGCATAAAATTAGAATTGCTAAAGAATTTCAAAAGCTGATTTTCTTAATATTCCCTAAGTCCTGTTACTAGCCTGCAAAGCAATGCACATTTAGACTTTTAGAATAAGGACATTTTTTTTTTGTCTTCAGCAAAGATATATCCATGGGGTGACCGATATCAAAGGAACAGGACAAATCTCTGGCAGGTACGAAACGAATTCGTCTAATATACATTGTGGAATATTATCGAGAGGTAAATATTCACGTAAAAATAATTTCGTTAATCTTTATTTTAGTGAATGTAGCCGCTCTATAAAACCTGAAAGGAACCATTTTGAACCATGTATAGCTATGTATATATGTCTATGTCTAAACATATACATAATCTTATAAAACCTTTTTCCGTTTGAAGGGAAAGTTTCCAGGTGGAAACACAAAAATGGACCACTGGCATGGAACATCACCAGTCGATTTTTACAAGGCACAAAATGCTTTTGGTTTGTATGCATTTAGATTATCTAACACTGAGAAACAATCAAGTTTTCAATGAGAAGAAATTTGGCGAGTTTATCTGCAACTTGAATTATGGATACTTGTGTGTGTCACGTTGTCATTTCGTCGTTTGGGGAGCGTACAGTTTGCGTCTTCTCCCAAATAGCGAAGAGACTGCAATGTCACAAGCAGCCATTGTAACTGCAACAGTTTTCAATCAAACTTTGCACATCGGTAGAATACAAATCTAAGCGACAAATAAATGTAACGTTATTCGGGTTCCAGTTTTGTGTAAGGATCGGCACCATGGACGACAATGATGTACATGATATGCATGTATACAATGGGAAAGTTTACCTCCCGTTTTACATGTGCCTTTATTGTCTTTTCATGTAAACAGTATCACGGGTAATCCCTCTTACGTTGTATCCTGGTCGCGGCACTAAAATGTTTACACTGATGCATTATTGCAGGGATGTACGATATGCTAGGTAATGTTTGGGAGTGGACGGCCACGCGCTATTATGACAGGGTAGTGGACAGGAAATTACAGGAAATGATGTACGTCGTGAAAGGTGGCTCATTCATTGATAGCCGAGACGGTCATTGTAACCAAATCGTACGGACAGCACAAAGGTAGAATTTCCTCTGTCCTTAGTAACGGACCAAAACAAAAAAAAGTAATGGGTAAATCTTTAAGGAATGAAAGTCATAAACATTATGAGATGATGTTATTTGAAAATTCCTTCATCACAGTACATTAACGATCAATTACTTGGTTTCAGAATGGGTCTCCAACCCGACTACACAGCACAAAACTTGGGCTTCCGATGTGTGCGCAGTGCCAAGGCGTACTGGGATCTTCATGGACACAAGAACTTACGCAGAAGATACGTAGGGGACAACAAACCTCACCCTACGTGGAAGCGACCACCCCGGCATCACAAGAAAGATGAATTGTAGAGACCCCAACCCAAGGGACTAGCCGTGAAGAAAATGAACTAAAAAGACAGTCCCAAGATGTGCTACGTGAAGAATATCATGGAAGTTATAACTGCAGACAATCAAGTCTTAATCACAAAGAGCTTCATCATAGTCAATGTGCCAATACGTATGTTTAGCACAGAGTAGTTGTTTGTATCACAATTTACAGGGAATTTCTAGTATGATTAAAATTATAAAAGAAAATGTTGTTGTGGCCAAGGCTTTGAGTAGAGAATGCAGAAAGACCACAGACTACTCTGATAAAATGAATAAGTATTTGGCAATATTTCAATTGACCTCTTCACAAGAAATACAAATGCTAAGTATTAGTCCAATACCCCTGTAGTATGATAGACACCACAATCAAACTGTGCCGAGTGGTTATTTTACTAAACCCTGTAGTGTGATAGACACCACAATCAAACTGTGCCGAGTGGTTATTTTACTAAACCCTGTAGTGTGATAGACACCACAATCAAACTGTGCCGAGTGGTTATTTTACTAAACCCTGTAGTGTGATAGAGTGGTTATTTTACTAAACCCTGTAGTGTGATAGACACCACAATCAAACTGTGCCGAGTGGTTATTTTACTAAACCCTGTAGTGTGATAGACACCACAATCAAATTGTGCCGAGTGGTTATTTTACTAAACCCTGTAGTGTGATAGACACCACAATCAAACTGTGCCGAGTGGTTATTTTACTAAACCCTGTAGTGTGATAGAGTGGTTATTTTACTAAACCCTGTAGTGTGATAGACACCACAATCAAATTGTGCCGAGTGGTTATTTTACTAAACCCTGTAGTGTGATAGACACCACAATCAAACTGTGCCGAGTGGTTATTTTACTAAACCCTGTAGTGTGATAGACACCACAATCAAATTGTGCTGAGTGGTTATTTTATTAAAAGCAGGGGTAGGCATGGTCTGTCTTTTTATCCATCACAGGAGAGTTGTGGAGATGGCATATTATAACTTGCCCATTTGTTTGTTAGTTCAAACTGGTCGTGCTAGCTCAGTGGTTTGAGCGTTTCCTTCATAACTGGAAAGTTGCGAGTTTAAGCTGTGCTTGTGCCATGGCCACATCAAACCTATGATGCAAAAATAGGTAGTGATATTTCCTTCACCAAATGCTCAGCATTTAGAAGTGAGAATCAAAGTCTTTCAGATATGACCTTAAAAGCGGAGGTCCTGTGTCACAGCAAGCATTGGTACATTAAAGAAACCTCACTGCTACGGCCCTGAGCGTAAAGCATCAGTCTAAATTTTGTTACTTCACCTACAGCTGATGTCAAAATATGAGTGAAAAAATCTCGACAGGATGTAAAACAATCGATCATTATGCACAATATTTACCAAAGTTGCAAAATGGTACCTTGCATAAAGACATTGGATTTTATTGGTTTTCAAGGTCACGAGAAAGATCAAAGCGACCGAAAAGGAATTTCCACACTTTCTGTGTACAGCTTATTGAGATTTCAGCCACATACAAATTTAAAACTCTTTTCATCATACTTAGAGAGAAAAGGTATGTCCTAGGATCTGTGTTTGCCCAACTCTCAATTCTGTATTCCTCAAGGATTTTATCAGATTGGTCACAGTTCGTTATCCTACTCATCTTACGTAATGATCTTGATTCTGATTGTTTTTCAAAGATATGCAAAAGGTGAATGTCACTGATACGTAAAAAAAAAAAAAACCAACAAAAAAAACCAACGAAAAACCCTGACATTGTTACGAGTAAAACACAGTTATAAGGAACCTCCAGGGCCAACAAACACAACAAAAGCAAAACAAAAAAAAGGTCATTATATAAACAAACTTAATTATTCCATATATATCTTAGCCTTTTCATCCAATAACATTTTCATTATTTTGCTCTCATAGGGAAATAACTATCACTTCACAATATGTGAGGAGTCCTTAAAATGGGTGTTCGTTATAAGCGTGTTTTACTGAACTGAAAAAAAGATGATCCACAACAACTTAGAAATATAATTTTTATTTTCTTATGAATAATGATGAAACATCATGATGAATTCTGCTTACAGTGTTCCACATTCATGTCTCATGTACTCATGTAGAACAGTAAATGCGGGGTTTTTAGATCACAAGGCACCAAACTGGCTCGTACATACAACCACAACATACAGCTGAAAGTCTCCAGACACACACAGACTAAGAAATTGTCCGTAATCAGAGACTAAAATCTAGACTAGACACCAGTAAATTGAAAGATTGGTTTACAAAAACTAAATAAAAGTCGCTATAAATTACAAAGTATCACAGCTACCAATGGAATGTGGACGGTTGGACCTGTTTTCACAATACTAAAATAAATTCAGCTACATTATAAAATTCTGTTTACAATTTCTGCGTAAACAAAAACAACCAAATAACACCAAAAAAATATATATTCTGATTTTAACAAATCTTAACACTTTCATCTTTCAACTCTTTTTCTAATCCTGTCCTCTTCCTTACAAATGCAAGGAAAAGAACATTCTAGTTCCTGCTCTTCTATGTATTCTACAGTCTACATAATATTGATAATAAACATTTGACCTACTCTACATATAAAAATACTGTAAAATATACAACATGTATAGTATGTATGACATGTATCATAAATATATACGACATGTACAATAAATATACAAGTTCTTGTTTCTGTATTATTGGCAATGGTCTGCACAGATTCTCGTAAGACTTCATCATTTACAATACAATGAATGTGTAAAAAATATATTCCCTTAAAATGATTAATAAAAGTCCAACTTCTAAATCAATTTCACAAGCATTTGTATGTGAGTTTCGAAAATAAGTAGGAAAATGCTCAAATACAATACCGTCATTATATATCTCTGTAACTTATATAAACATACCGGTCTTGTTCAAAACAGTACTTTGTAGATTTATTTTTCTTTGAAAACGAAACAAAACACATCACAAAGAAAATATCTACAAACTGCATAACACAGACAATTCCAATCTTTGGTGGAGATTAAATTTCTGGGGATAATTTTGATCTGCTTTTGTTAATTAAGCTCCATGTTGTGACTTCCTGTATTTTCCAGTCCACTTCTACATAATACACCCACTGTCTGAAGACGAAGTACACATCAGTACACATACAACAGCGTAAAAAAGTAAAAACTATAAATAAAGGAGACAATGGTCAGGTGTGTATACCTAGTCTACTTTGAGACAATATTTTAGAAACATAGTTAAAAAAAAAAAAATTAATGACTATAATATGATAGTTTTAAATTTACACCTAGATATAAAAATTTACTATGAAATATTCCTAAAAAACTTCTGCAAAAATTAAAAAGTGAAATAAACATACAATTATGTTTAAAGTATCAACAAGATGTTCAGAAATTAAATAGATGCATGATTTACAGAAAATGATATTTCATAAAGGATCCACTGAGACAGCCTATATGAAGGTAAACTTGCATGAAAAAATATCACATTCTCCATCACAATTACAGTAAAAAATATATAATGTAAAGCACTATTTTGTACTAAAAGCAGCTATGTAAAAAATGGCACAAACTGCCATTTAATGTGTGTCATCCAGCGGGAAGAAATACTTCTCATCAATGTTTGGCTTGGAATGTTGAAAGTCATGTCATATTTATGGTTGTAATGGCATTTTTGATTGGTCAACAAAACCTATGATAATTTAATGGCTTATGATTTGTGTCAGGTATCAAACTCTCGGCTATATGACTCTTCACTTCCCGTCTCCCCACGATATAAATCCACCGCGTGACTGTGCGGTTCGAAGCTCCGACTGAGGTAGTTACTAATCACCATGTTAGAAGATTGCGTATTGCGGTAACCCAGGTATGGTTCTATGTAATGGTCCTGTTCGTTAACCCAGCTCGAGTTCATGCTGTTTCCAATTCCACTTGTACCTCCCGTCAAACTGTGAGGTCGGCTCTCCGGACTCAGACGGGACAACTAGAAAAACGAAAACAGAATGCGAGAGTGCAGCTCCTTACAAAAGAACATCAGGGCCAATCCCTGTATGATACAGACTGAATTTCTGACATCCAGAGCTGCAATGTAAATATCATATTATTCCATTAAATATTAATCAGAGTCACTCATCCTCACCAACACCTGATTTTCTTCAACAAATGTAAAAGAATTCACCATTTTTGCTGTTTAATTAGCTACAATTTTTTGTGCATCATATGTAATTTAAGAAGAGCTTTGTGCACTTTAGAAAGATTTCTACTTTAATTTAGTTCTGAAATACAGTTGAACTTTGATATCTCAAACATCAACATCTCGAATATTTGAGCTGAGAGTCCGACCCACATTTTCTTTATGTATTTAACCTCAGTATCTTGAACCCTTGGACATCTCATTTTGTTCTCCACCCCACTGAGTTTTTGAGATAACAAGGTTTGACTGCATCACAAAGAAAGAGAACTCACATGAACATCCCTGTCCTTCCCAAGTTTGTACTCTTTAACAAGCTTATCTAATCCCTGCTTCTGCTGGGTGATAGAGTCGATACGATCCTGTAAACGGGAATTCTCCTCCTCTAAGAATTTGGTGCGGACCTGCAACATAGAGACCATACGTGTCTTCTCCCGGACGGCTTCCTCCATGTCCGACAGCCTGTAAGAAATTTGACTCGCTGAAAAAGGCCATCACAAAAACGAACTTTAGTCAGGTTCTGCTGTAATCATACACGTCAATGAAACTTACAGTCACACAAAAAAAGGGTTTTCGGAATCTTCATTTAATCAAAATAAACCAGGTTATAATAATTTATGTTCTCGAATCTTCCATTTTATTAACCGATGAATTTAAACAAACAACATATACAGCTTTAGAATTGTACATAAATATTTCCATTGACATGTAGAAGTAGGATAAAAATTAAATCCATAGCAATTACACAAGTACCATACAGGAATACATCTAAACCAAATACAAACATCACACACCATGCTACACACTACACTGGAGAACTACTGGCACTAACTGAATGGCCTGAATTATAAAGTGATTGTGAACTGTCACAAGCCACTGTGTGACTGTTCACAGACCATAATCCAATTTCATCTGACACTCACACAGAAAACAAAAACATACCCAGCATACATATAAAGCATTCTCAAATAATTATATGCATATATATATATATATATATATATATATATATATATATATATATATAACTATAAGCAAATATTGCTAATTTAAAAATACAAGTGAGGCAAGCAAAGAAAAACTACCATTAATGTACAATTTAATAACATAACGAAGAAATAAAAGATGCATGATTTCAAAAATTCTGATGAAGCGTAAACTTGTAAAAACAGAAAATGATAAGGGGGATAACTATATGATTAGATTTATTTGAACAATAAGAAACATAACTAGCTCACTGAACAAACACAGCGACATTTATACAAACAACATGACATTATGAACAATCACTCGTGTTCAGGGATTACGACATGGTAACAGGTATTTAGCTATTACGGTGAAGTTACATCTACAATACACAAAAGCTCTGTGTGTACAAAGAATCGAGTATGTCAACTGTAAACCACCCACAGACAAATGAACAAAGTGAATGATAATAAATCTCAGTGTGTCATAACCCAAAAATAATCCAATGTCATTAAAACACGGACTGTAACATGGGAAAACATTAAATGAAGCCCAACGATTTGTAACTACGTGAAAAGAAAGTTAGCAGGATATGAAATGATAGATATTAACCTCAAATCCTGATCTACGGACCTGTAAGGAATTCTTCAGCTTGATACACGTTACACAGAAGCTTTGATATATTATGATTATCTTGCTGAATCAGTGATCATACGCTAGAGAATGAAATCATTTCTTGTACCTCTGATCTCCTATACCAAGTGTAAGATATTGGTGTTAAATACAAAGTTTAGAATCAAAACAATACGATACAATTCCAGATATTTTTGTGGTCAGTATGTTGCTTTAGCTGCCTGAGAAGTATAATATTCACCAAACCTGAAGGGTGAGTGAATATTACACTTTGAGAGTAGATAAAACATTATATTGACCTCAAAAATGTCAATACAGTGACACTTGTCTTAATTCAACATGCACTGGGAGACTTCTTTTGGTGTTGTTGGAATACACTGTATCAGAATAAACAGTGCAAATATGAAATTAAGGGTCAGAATGCACGGTGAAATGGATTATACAGATGTCGGATTAGGCAGTTTTCACTCTGTCTTAGTACAGCCTACAAAATGACACCTGATGATTCACTTTGAATATAAATATGATAAAAGACCAACCTGAAAGTGATTAGAAATGCAGGTTTTTTTGTTTATTATATGATTTAATAATGTAAAACATCAAAACCGGCTACTAGAACACAGAACTTACCAAACAATACCTGACTGGTCACCATTAAATCGTGTTCCTTATTACTATAATTCAGCAGTTGTTACTCCAGTTTGTGACCAAAGTCACCACTTCTTCACAATTACAATGCTAAACCTCATCAAAAGTGAGCAGAGTTACAAACTTTTATTGAACCAAATACTAATCATGATCAATTTGAAAAGTCCAAATTTAATTCTGTTCCAATGTTGGACATTTAAAATCTTATGTTCACCTTGAAGGCACATGCATGTTGAATATAACATTCTATATTTTAGCTGAAAAATTGCTCAGGCGACTATAAATAAAAAACAAACAAAAATCTATATTTTTTCTAGCTTATTGGATATCAGCCAATCAGGAAACTGAATTAATAAATCATATCATAAAACAGCTGACTACAAACATTAACTTGTATCTGTATGATTCATTTCAGTTGTGGACAACCATATTACAATTATATGTAGATGACTCTCCTTAATAAAACAGACTTTCAGTCGATGCTCGATGTGAAAAAGTTTCAGTTGATGCTCGGTGCGAAAAAGTTTTAGTCAATGCTCGTTGTGAAAAAGTTTCAGCCGATGCTTTATGATACAAAACTTTCAGCTGCTGATTTGAAATTTGCCAGCTATCTCATAAAAAATACACTGAAACCCTGTACACAAATAGTGGCATTCTTTCCTGTTCTGAGTGATCATGAGATACAAATGTACCAATATAACTAAGGCAGCATATTCAGAAATATATCTGTGTAAATAAACTTACTGAGTGAGATATTCGCGTTTTTCACGGAGAACTGTCTGATAATTTTTCTCCATTTTTTCTTTCCAGTCCATCTCCTTCCTCAGCGTTGAGCGAGTCAGTCTCAGATCGTCATCATATTGCCTCATCTGTTCCTGCATCCGCGTCCGCTCTTTTGAATAATATTCCCTGGAAATGTAACAAACACTTCTATAATGATCACAAAATGAACCAAACCAGGCCCCATGACAATCAGCTGAGGATAAACTCCAGTCCAAAATGACATTTTGTATATAGTATTGGCATGTTAAAATTTTTTGAATCATATTAAAATTTAATTTCAACATGAATTTTATTGATCATTGATATCAATAACTACATCGATTAGATTAATTTGGAAATTTGACTTAAGTATATTCTCAGTCTATGGTCATAGAGCTAAATGGTTTTTGCTTTATGAATAATTTCACGATAAATCTAAAAATTTGTACAGAAAAATATGTGTCACCATTAAATTGGATACAATGAGTTAAATTTCATAAAACATGAATTTCACATTGTGTGACTTATGCAATATTGCCCTGGTATGAACAGTATGCATGTGCATATGGACAATATTGCAGGTGTTAAAAGTCAACGTCTATCTTAAGTAGTAGCTCAGTACAGTAAATGTGTTTAAAGTCAACGTCTATCTTATGAATAGCTCAATACAGTGAACGTGTTTAAAGTCAACGTCTATCTTATGAATAGCTCAATACAGTGAACGTGTTTAAAGTCAACGTCTATCTTATGAATAGCTCAGTACAGTAAACGTGTTTAAAGTCAACGTCTATCTTATGAAATAGCTCAATACAGTAAACGTGTTTAAAGTCAACGTCTATCTTATGAAGTAGCTCAATACAGTAAACGTGTTTAAAGTCAACGTCTATCTTATGAAATAGCTCAATACAGTAAACGTGTTTAAAGTCAACGTCTATCTTATGAAATAGCTCAATACAGTGAACGTGTTTAAAGTCAACGTCTATCTTATGAATAGCTCAGTACAGTAAACGTGTTTAAAGTCAACGTCTATCTTATGAAATAGCTCAATACAGTGAATGTGTTTAAAGTCAACGTCTATCTTATGAAGTGAACGTGATGAAACAGACAGCTATGGGTAAGCATCAAACAAACACAACAGTACAGAGATACAGTGATTACACTTCAAGCATTTTCATGACATTTAGCACTGAAATACAAAATAACTTATATTACACAAAAGTAATGAATCAAAAACAATGCAGTATATATGAAAAATAAACTCAACCAAAAAAAAAAGCTGCTTTGTCCAGTTATGTGAGTGTACATGCAAATCACTGTGTAAATAAGCACTGAATTTGAAAAAAAATTTCTGATAATGCATATTTATCTGCCATTCCCAAAATATATAAATTGATTAATGAATGAAAATATGTAAAATAACCATTAGTATTCCAAAATATATTTCAAATAAAATGATTATAAAAAGTTTCATTTTGCAAAACAATGAGAAAATTTTTCATAAAACAGATTGTAATGATACAATGTCATATGTCGATGTACAGTGTAAAAACAAATTTCTACAGTCTAATCCTTATAAATGAAGACATCTGAGGTGGTGTTTAATGTTGGATGACAGTAAGTAATACGTTTAGTAATTTCTCTCTTTCAGATCAATCTAACCAAGGATACGTACTACCATATGGCTGGAGTCGTACAGTCCACAAAATGCCCCATTCCATGTCATATAACTACAGTATTTTTTTCTATTTATTGATTGAAATTCAGATACATGTGCTTTTATTTTACCATAACTACTGGCATTTTGAATAATAAGTCACAGTGTAGGGTTGATTCCCTGGTTGTTTATCCACAGAATTCATGTGAACACAGTTGTAATTAACCACAATACATGCATCATCAGACACAATGCTCTGTCCACCTTCATCAGCTAACAGTGATGCCACACAATGTACCTCATCCACCCTTGGTGGAGCAAGTCCAGTGTTGTTAAATTTTGAGATAATGCATGAAAAGAGAAACACTGTGAAGCATTGCCATTGACTAATGAAGATGTACCATCTGACACAATGGCTAATCCTACAATGATACTCTATCTTTTATCTACAAGTATTTTCATAAACATAATGCTGTTATTCTAGAGGATCAAAAACTACTGAAAACAAAACAAATGTAATACAGGAATAAGGCAGATTTTTATCCTTTGAAAATTTTGATAAAACAGAACAGGAATTCAGCAGAGAGAGAAACAAGCGACCAATGAGAGAGCTGTGTTATATTCAGAGTGTCCGACTACTTAGAAGCTACCGTACACTACAAACTCCTGGCCTGTCTTGGCATGCCCCACGTTAAACGTCCTGAAATGGGCGAACCAGTTTATTACCAACATTACGGTGTCACATAATTTTCTATACAAGTATACAAATCATTCACTCTACATTTTATTTTGATATGTTCACAGTCTGAAATTACTCAATCTTAGAAAAATTAATCATATAAAAAATGCAAGAATTCGATACTGAAGTTTTTGAAAAAGAAGCATTGGTCATCTTCCAAATTAGAAGAGGAAAAGAATATCTATCAAAATATCTTTAGCAAACTGCGGCCGCCACACATTTCTGAAGTCTGCGGCCGCCACACATTTCTGAAGTCTGCGGCCGCCACACATTTCTGATTATTTACATGTACACACCACATTGTCACAAACATTCTTGTCACCATACCTTGCTCTCATCAATTTGACCTTGGTCTTCATTTTGCGGTCCTCGTACTTGCGTTCCTGTATTTCGCGACGCTCGTTAACAGTCAGTAGTTCGTATTGTAAGTCCTTGACCTCTTTCTGCAATTTATGAATCTGATCCAGTAGGCCTCGCTTTCCCACCTCGGTATAGTGCTTTTGCTGGAAAAAAAAAACCACCAATGGGATAATAATATTTACTTACATACAACTAACACAGCTCACGTAATCTGCATAATTTATTACCCGAGTAATGGATGTTCACTGTGTGTAAAAGACGGTAAAATTCATACAATATATACATGCTTCTCACAAAGCATTGTAAAGTAACATCAGATACCAAACAGTAATAATCAACAATATACTGATATTTTCATCGCTTTACAAACTGTAATGATAGCCATTTCCTCATGAATGTATTGCAGTTATAAACATTCTCTTCAGTGCAATGGATGTTGATATAGTACGCCTATTTTAACAGTGGAGAATTTTGTCAGAAATGAAAGTAAAATGTAAGGATAAAAATAAATCTCAATTTTGAAAATGCACAAAGATATGAACTGCAACGCTTCACACAGACACAGTTTTCATGAACCACTAACACGCTTCACAAGGTATACCTGTGTGGGGCATCACATTCATACCCTCATGTATTTTCAAAAACAATTATTCATTTCTTAATTCACATTCAATATTCTGTAAGCTCGTAATTTACAAAACAGAACACATCTACACTACACGACACTGTTACTACAGACACTGTGAAGGGAGGTCCTGTTTTATTATTATCACATACATTATTAAATAGACAGTTTATATATGTATACTACATTAAGTCTCTATTTTTTGTGCATGGCTACAAACACTACGATACAGAGAATATAATACTCTAAGTTCTGTAAGACACAGGAATAAAGGCCATACTCTCAGGAAGAAATGCATTCTACCAACTTAATCAACTGTGTATTACTCTCAATGTGTATTTATATAGAGATTACATAGTAGCTTAATCAATTCTGCAAACAGAGTTATTAGTTAGCGATTGTCAAATCATACATGTATTAAGCATAAATCTTTCAAATCATGCCAAACTTATCCCATGTAAAGTGGTCTGCGTACTGCATGTCCAACAACGTGATAGCTGCCATATTTGTTGTAACGCGTGTGGTCCAAACAAGCGTGAAGGCCAAATCATGTAATTTCTGATAATACAAATGATTCTATTGACGACATTTCAGATAAAAAAAATCGTTCCTCATTGGCAAGTGACCATTCCGAACTTTTACAACAATTATGGCATTTATGAAGCTTTTGCCATATTAAAGTTTATCAAAGTCCCACAGCTTTATTTGCAATGACAGATGATAAAAAGAGACCATGCACCACAGCACTCACTCTTGTCAACTTTTATCTCTCACTGAGAAATAAATCTCATAGTCTGAGTACCCTTGTTGTCAATTAAAATTTAATTAACCCTGAAACTACTTTCAATTCACAGGAACATGATGAGAGTGGGAAAAATCACCATAACATAATGAGAATGGGACAATATTTTTATGAGTGTTCCAACACAAGAACAGAAATTAAAGTAGGAAAGATTTTGGAGGTTATTGTCAATCCTACGTTGATATGAATTATCATATTACGCAACTTATCCTGATTTTGGAGGTTATTGTCAATCCTACGTTGATATGAATTATCATATTACATAACTTATCCTGATTTTTGAGATTATTGTCAATCCTACATAGTTATGAATTATCATATTATGCAAATTATCCTGATTATGGAGGTTACTGTCAATCCTACGTTGATATGAATTATCATATTATGCAACTTATCCTGATTTTGGAATAATCTACATGTATATGACATTACATTATGTTTGTGATTTATCATTGTCCAATCATCTGTATACAAATCGATCAAATTCTTTCAAACTTGATGAACAAACAGTCCAGAGGGATACTTGCATTATCAAACCAGACCTCGACACACTGCAGCCTTCAGATGACGAAATCTTGTGATTAATCAAACCAGACCTCGACAAACTGTTGCCTTCAGATGAGGAAATCTTGTGATTAATCAAACCAGACCTCGACAAACTGTTGCCTTCAGATGAGGAAATCTTGTGATTAATCAAACCATATTAACTTGACAAACTGCTGAAGAGGAATTGAAATCTGAATTCACTCATGATGAGGATGTAGTATGTTAAGCTTGACTGACTGTAATCTAGTAATGAGAACAGCTGACAGAAAGACAGAACTTTGATCAGAAAACAATGAAACAAGCACATACATACAAACTGTAAAAGCTTGATGAAAAATGACCTCCGTGACAGAATGTCAAAGTGAAGGGTAGAAAAAGATTTTAAAGGAAAATCACAAGTTTTCTATAGAGAGGGGAGACCCCCAGAGATATACATATCATACACTCTATAACGTATCGTAACTGCATGCTTCAGTGCCCCATGCGTCTACTGTCTCTACTGGGCTTTCATGCATTACATCAATGTTTAAGGCAAAAAGCTAAATATTTCAGAATTTCTCTTACAAATTCTTATAAAACACTAATATAAAAAACTTGCAGTGAATTTTAATTTTTTTGCAAACACAGCTTTTAATCACTTATTGAATGAAAGCCTACTGGAAATACTGTAAGATACAGGACTATGACAGGGTAACTTACGACATACTACAAAATGTCTTAGTCTTTTTGCATTAATTCTGTTTTAATGAATAGGATGTATGTGACTAAAGCGTATATGAAATGGAACCATACACAAGCCTACTGCATTCATAGTTACACAGAAAATTACCAGCTAGTATATCTCAGGAGAAAAGAACTTGTTCATCTCCAGCAAATTTATTTTGTAACAAAACAAGTATTAACTGCAGTTTTGAAATACATATGACATGTATCTCATCAGTGCCTGAGCAGGGATCAAATCTGATGCCTGTCAAAGTGAGAAGAAATTCAAAATACGGAATTCAATCTAAACTGATTTCTGTGTGACTATTTTTATAAACTTGTGCCTGGTAGCCAGCATTCTATACAAGGTGAATGGTTGCCATGCCACCAGCTGCCAACATGCTGATGTGATTGGCTGGCATGCTTTTAGCAGTACCAATGATATACCTCTACACTGTCATCCTCCCAGTTCACCGAGTCCTGAGGCGTGAAAACAGAGAATAAACACACAAACATCCCTCAACCTCCATCCTAAGAATAACACACAATATCCCACCACTCACCCCTAAATACCCTTTTTTCAATCTAAAAAATGCAAAACTTTAAATCCCACTTAAGGAAATCCCATAGCATAAACACTCTGTGTCGACCCAGTCAGCAAGGACTTCATTTTACAGGCATAATTAATTTTTCTAGTTACGGCTTTCCCAATTTTTTTTTTTTGTTTCAAATAAGTTGAATCGACAATAAAACAGTTTCAAATCAGTGCAGTTATGCCATAGAGACATTCTAACACTGTACAGGACAGTGTTTTCATTTCATTCATAGCAAATTATGTTAATAAAGTACAAATACTTAGGCTACACTGTATTATTTTGACTCATGCATAACATATAAAAAGCAACTCTACACAATATACAAATCCTAGCATTCATTATGCGTTTGTAACATGCTTTTAATACTGCTTCAATGATATAACTTTATTCCTCTCAACAATCTTACATCTTTTTTTAAAAAAACAACCAAATCAATGATGCGTAACGTACCATTTCTAAAGCCGTCTGATTTCGTTCATGCATATCATCCAGTTTGGTTTCCATGTCAATCATCGTGTGCTGTAATTCCCGATTCTGATCCATTACTTTAGATTCACGGGACTTCAGTAGCGACACCTGGTGTTTTAATTCTGCCATAGTCTGATCTAACAGTGTTCTGCAATGAAATTAAGAGGTACAACTTTAGTTAATATATAAGATTCACATATGACAATGGAATTAACAAGTAGTTTATTAATTTCATATTGCTGTCATCACATTTTATTTGTGAGATCATTATTTACATGTAATGATAATGATTCACAACAGTTATGTCTTGTAAGTAAATTCATCCTCGTGAAAATCAGATAAAATAAAAATGATCCACAGCACTCTCACAGCAAGATCATATCTCCTGATCATGACAAGATCAGATCAACATGAAATTCCAAAAGTTCATTATTCAGGTGTTCACTGCCACACCTGTACAGAAGTCTGACATAGAAACCAGCGTTCACTGTCACACCTGTACAGACGTCTGACATAGATACCAGTGTTCACTGTCACACCTGTACAGATGTCTGACATAGATACCAGCGTTCACTGTCACACCTGTACAGACGTCTGACATAGATACCAGTGTTCACTGTCACACCTGTACAGACGTCCGACATAGAAACCAGCGTTCACTGTCACACCTGTACAGACGTCTGACATAGATACCAGTCTTCACTGTCACACCTGTACAGACGTCTGACATAGATACCAGTGTTCACTGTCACACCTGTACAGGCGTCTGACATAGATACCAGTGTTCACTGTTACACCTGTACAGACGTCTGACATAGATACCAGTGTTCACTGTCACACCTGTACAGACGTCTGACATAGATACCAGTGTTCACTGTCACACCTGTACAGACGTCTGACATAGAAACCAGCGCTCACTGTCACACGGGACTTTGTTATCTTATTCTAATTTGTGACGAAATCTTTTCCTTGATGACTGTATAGCAAACATACACTGTAGCAGTGTTAATACTGACTTTCAAATTGATAAATTTGTATGGTCAACATTTCTGGTTAATATAATAATAATGACTTTTGGTGGACAATATGTTCTCTGCATGCATCATAGTGGCAAGACAGTTTCTTCTAAATCAATATAATAATAATTACTTTGACAGATTTGTATGGTCAACATTTCTGGTTAATATATTACACAGATTGAACAAACATCATTTGATATCACCATGGAAGATGTTAAATAATGAACTGAGCCTTGAGATGACTTCACACAATGTGTGTTCCCAGTCTAGGGGGCTGGGGGCTCCTGACAGACATATAGATCACACCGGTTCCTCACTGAGGCCCTACTGCACTCACCTCTGCAGTTTCTCCGCCTCCAGTTGGTTCCGTAACGTCGCGACTTGTTCTTTTTTATCTTGTAGTTCATTCTTCAGTTCCTCTGCCTGACTTAGCTGATGTTCCACCGTCTTTAACTTGAAGGTCACATCATCTAAGTCATGCTGAAGCTTTTCAGCCTGAAAGGGCAAAGGTCATCAGATATTCAGTGTAAGTTTCAGAGCATGAATATACAAAAAGCATCAATTTTAAGAAAATGGGTGTGCCATATTTTTATTGTCAACAACAAAAGTTTTCAAAAAAAAAAAAAAAGGGGGGTGTGTGCCATTTTTTTTTAATGTGAACAAAATAAGTTGGTTGTGTGCACCTGTGATTAACGATACAATTTGTGAAAAGCTGTGATCATTGAAAACATTAACGATACAATTTGTGAAAAGCTGTGATCATTGAAAACATTAAGAGGTGATAAAATGATGCCTAACTTATGATTAAGTGTAATTATTTAATTATGATATGACGGTATATCAATAAGCAGCTGTATTAACTAGCAAAAATTGTATACTAGCCTGCTATAACACATAAATATGACAGACAAGCAACCAAAACAAGGAACACACATACTAAATTTAGTTATCAATCTAATAAAATCCTTCTCTGACCATGAGCAGTGATATATAATTGCCTTATTGTGAACTTGTGGCAGCTGTATTAAGGATGAATGACACACCAGAGAAATCTGATATTTAATTATCTCTTAAGGATGTATGACACACCAGAGAAATCTGATATGGATGGAAAGCAGAAGCCTTGTACAATTCTACTCTGAAATTGAAAACTTTCAAATTTTACTTTATTTAGTAAAAAAAAAATATATTCTGTTTTAGTAGAAATCAATCAATATAATACAATCATATACAAATATGCTGATATCTATATTGTCATTCATGTATTAAAAGGATACAGACATTATGAAAATGCTGTGTACCTCCTTAATCCTTAATCTTATTAAAAAATCTTAATTATGATATGTGTGTGTGTGTGTGTGTGTGTGTGTATATATATATATATATATATATATATATATATATATATATATATATATATAAAGACTTTGTGCTCTTTTATGAAAAACCTGGAAACACCCTATATCAGTAAGACAATATACGACATACAATTTCATTGATTTACATCTACATGTACAGTTTTCCTTCTAAACTGATCTGTGGCACTTACAAATTAGCCCAGTGGACTGAGAAATTCATTTAAAGATTCATTCTAACTTGAAATTTGTAGAACAGATCAAAACTATTAAACCGTCAATGGTATGTTAATTTCTTGAAAATAGCTTGAAACTCTTAATATCATATAATTTTTGACAATTTCACAACTTGACGACTAGAATTTTGCAGTACACGATATTCATCAAATTCAAGTACATATACAAAGACACAGAATTACAAAACAAAACTGCCAGATACTGGTAACAGAAATCTTCTAACATCACACTCTATGTCCACCAGCCTCTGCCTAGCTTGCAATGCATACAGGCTTCAGTAGTGTCGTACTAAGCAGGGTTAGAGAAGGGAGTAACAGAATCACGTCTAGAAGAAAGGTTCTGAGTGACGCCTACTTACTTTAATCAGAAAAGGTTTAGCTTTGGTTTCCTTAAATAAGAACATTTAGCAGGTTACCATGGTTACTGGGGAGGAATTCTGATATACAAATATTTCTCCATTCATAAAGCAGCATTGCAATTTATTTTGCACCATATTTATCCCAAATGTATTAGCAATCTTCTGACATTCAGTTGTGATATCAAAGTTTCTACACATTTGTAGGTTTGGACATTAGGCTCTTTTGCTGTTGTTGAGTTGATATAAGTTTGAAACATTGAAACTCAGATCTTAACATAAAAGGAAGCATGGAAAACAAATAGACTATGACATTAAAAAATCACACAAAAGACCTCCATTTACAAGAGTATTGGTAGTGTACTTATATATAATCCTTTTCATCATGAACTTCCTTTGGGATAAATATGATGTGAGAATGTAAATATCAAAGCTGCACTGAAGGTAATTAAACTTATTATAGGCGCTGAAATAAGAAGAACTTATAAACAACAATATTGATTAGGAAGAAAGTTACACTAAATATCTCTGACTAATTAGAAAGCCGTCTCAGTAGGCATTATGTTGCTGTTTATTTATATACAGTGCTAACTAAGATTAAGTACAACACCACTGACCCTTATCTGCACTGGTGCACTACGCCTGCTCCAAAACACCTACAAATGTAACCCTATGTAAGAATACGGGGTCAAAGGTCAGCCAGGATGAGGACCTAGCTAGCAAGGCAACAAATGTCAAAGACTGATATAATTGTTAATGATACTAAAATGTGAGCCACATACACTAACAGCATTAGCCAACAACTTGGTGACATTTGAGTTAACACATTGTGTGGCATCAAGCACAATCTTGAATGAAACCATGCATGGAAAATTAAAACAACTTTTTACTCAAAATAAAAGATATAAAGTAATTAAATGTTTAAAGGAATTCTGAAAAGGAAATAATGATAGAGTGTGAGTTATGTGCATGACATTTCAGAATGTTGACAATGGCTTCCCAGAAGTCCAGACAACAAACCTTTTTCTCAGCAGTGTCTGCCTTGGTCTGGACCGTTTTCAGTGCTGCTTCGTGATTGGCTGAAGCCTGAGACAGGGTCGTTTCTGCATACTTTGTGGTGGAATTTTTCTGTAATGTCAGAACACAATTTAAAGTTTACAAATTACTTAAAAAAAAAAACATTACCTTCACATTTTACCAAACTTATTCTACTTCCTTCAGATATAAAGTTTTATTTTATGAATTCATTATGATCACATTTGTTACATGACTTTTAAAAGTTTGCTGGATTCTGAGATTTCTGTTCAAAAACTTCACTCCCACTGCTTCATATATAATACTACAATCAAAATAATTTGCTCTCATTCATGCTAATTATTATTGATCAATTCATTTGATTACTGATTGATTTCAATAATGATCAATCAATTTAAATATGGATTGATCAAATTATTGGTTAATTGGTTTCCTTGCTGATTGATTGTTTGCTTATTAATTGAATTGATTAGTTTGATTACTGATCAATCTGATTAATAATCGATTTGATTATTACATGATTTAAATATTGATTACTTGGTTTGATTACTGATTGATTTGATTATTGATTGATTTGGTTACTGACTGATTTGATTATTGATTTATTTGATTATTGATTGGTTTGGTGACTGATTGATATGATTATTGATTGATTTGATTATAGATTGATTGGTTTGGTTACTGATTGATATGATTATTGAGTGATCTGATTATTCATTAATTGGTTAGATTACTGACTGGACTGATTGGTTTAATTATTGATTGATTTGATTATTAATTGATTGGTTTAATTATTGATTGATTTGATTATTGATTGATTGATTTGATTATTGATTGATTTAATTATTGATTGATTTGATTATTGATTGATTGATTTGATTACTGACTGATTGGTTTGATTTCTGACTGATTTTATTATTAGTTGATTTGATTATTGATTGATTGATTTGATTACTAATTAATTGGTTAGGTTAAAGATTGATTTGATTATTGATCGATTGTTTTGATAAATAACTGATCAGATTAATGATCGATTGTTTTGATTATTTATTGACTGGTCTGATAAGTGTTTTATGTCCTTTGATTATTGATTGATTGATTGATCAGTTCACTGACTGATTTGATTATTGATATATTGCTCAGTTTATTGATTGATTTGAATATTGATTGATTGATTGATTGATTTGATCAATACCCTCTCTAGTTCATCTTCTAAACTCCTCTTTGCAGCCTCCAGGCTGGCATTTTTCTCCATCAGTGATCTCACCTGGCTCCACACCTGTAGTAACATATATTATATATACAGGTCTGGGTATGAATCAACAGTACAATTTTTCAAGCTTTCTGCTATTTCTACAGATATGTTCATTTTGTGTATAAATTCAGTTCAAAATTTGGAAATTTTTTTTTTTTTTTTAAAATAACACAGAAAGATAACTAACAATTCAAATCTTAGTAGAAATGCAACTAATTCAACATGCTAATTTTCAAAACAATCTTGCTGATCAACTATTGAACAAACAATTTCTTCTTTACGTAGGCATAAGCTGTTAGTTACTGTAGACTGATTATATAGATATTGTAAAGTGTCATTAATCATGTTGGTAAGAATTTGTCATTAATGTTTCATAAAATAAAGCAATTTCATTACATCATATGGTAATAGCTAATTAGTTATGTACAAGACATGGCAACAGTGACTCCATAAAAAGAAAATAAAGCATTGATCACTTGTCATGTTGACAAAGAAAGATTGTGAGAATAAACTATTCATATATAAGTGATTCAATCAGTTTCATAATATACAATTTTCATATAAAATCTGCCACAAAATGACAACATCCAGAGTGAGTATAATTATGAATAATTTAGATCTCGCACATGCTGATGGCAACAATTAGACATGACAAAGCTACCGTACTGCACATCTAATATCTGACATCAACAAACGAGGTAAGAGATGATGAGAAAACATAAATATCATAGGCTGCACTACAAAGTGAGTGATAGATTCCCTGGGGCTCCGTAACTCTCTGTGGGTAGACACTGCTGATAAGACAGAGATTGTACGGGGCAGGGCCAGATTGACTATAACAAGCAGATAGAAAGACAGCAACTTACTCTCAAGTTAGGAAATTCCTCCTTCAGGTCAAAAGGCAAAATACAGCAAGTTTTACATTTATCAGATGATGGTGATGATGATAATGGCAATGAAGATCACAACAATGACGATGACGATGATGACAATTATGAAAATGAAGCCACATGATTATAGAATCAATCTAATACTTCTAAATAATATATATATACTTTTAAACTGCAATATGATTGTATATAAAGAATGACAATAAAGCTAGCAAGAAAGACAATGATACTGAATCCAAATGATTTTCATAGCTCCATCTATTCCCCAGTAATTACAGATAACTGAACCTCCCAATATTTAATCAATTTTTTCAACAAATTAAAAATATTATCTCCACCAACTACATGTACAGATAGTAAATATCTCCCTTATACATAATGTGTATCTATCTTACACTACGTTCTGCTCGAGCCTAAATCATGAAAAAAATAGCAGTAAATATACAACCCTAATCATGACCAAAAAAACTGCAGAAAATACACAATCCTAAGTCATGACAGAAAAACACCGTTAAATATATATAATTACAGTTACGGTCAATTATCTTCTTATCCATTATTTATCTAATAATCTTAGTTTATTTTGAATTCAAATTATTCAGAAATTTCTACATATTCTAGACTGCTGTTAAAATAAGACTACCAGTAGCTATTAAAGTTTTCATTCTGAGAAAGTTCTAGGTGAAAAATACTACACTAGCAGCATAATGGAATACTTCTGAAAAATAATACTGAATACTAGCAGTGGAGGCATGCATGAAATATTGATTTACACATCAAAAACGTCCTCCATGCCTAGTGACTTACTTTTGATATTTCTTTATCAAGAGCTGCATTCCTGTTCTCAAGATC
The DNA here is from genome assembly GCA_024699665.1 of Ostrea denselamellosa. Classification (NCBI taxonomy): domain Eukaryota; kingdom Metazoa; phylum Mollusca; class Bivalvia; order Ostreida; family Ostreidae; genus Ostrea; species Ostrea denselamellosa. Next base: position 569,727 of record JAMZEH010000008.1, on the reverse strand, counting down.
GGTCCGTATTTTGATTTCCGTCTGGATCTGGGATTCCAAACGATCTGCTGTTCCTCGATATCTGTTCAAATCACTGGAGGAGGTCTGATATTCCTACAAAGTAAAGAAACACTCTGATTTATTCTGATATTCCTACACAGTAAAGAAACGCTCCGATTTATTCTGATATTCCTACACAGTAAAAAAACGCTCCGATTTATTCTGATATTCCTACACAGTAAAGAAATGCTCCGATTTATTCTGATAATCCTACACAGTAAAGAAACGCTCCGATTTATTCTGATATTCCTACACAGTAAAGAAACGCTCCGATTTATTCTGATATTCCAACACAGTACAGAAACGCTCAGATTTATTCTGATATTCCTACACAGTACAGAAATGCTCCGATTTATTCTGATATTCCTACACAGTAAAGAAACGCTCCGATTTATTTTGATATTCCTACACAGTAAAGAAACACTCCGATTTATTTTGATATTCCTACACAGTACAGAAACACTCCGATTTATTTTGATATTCCAACACAGTACAGAAACGCTCCGATTTATTTTGATATTCCTACACAGTACAGAAACACTCCGATTTATTTTGATATTCCTACACAGTAAAGAAACACTCCGATTTATTTTGATATTCCTACACAGTACAGAAATGTTATTAGATAGTAAATTTGTGAAATAGACTGTACCTACTATGTATTATACAAATCTGAACTGTTATATCCGACTTAGTTACCTGTTATATGGATCTCACCTGGTTATATGGATCTCACCTGTTCTACAGATCTCACCTGTGGTATGGATCTCACTTGGTTGTATGGATCTCACCTGTTATACGGATCTCCCTAATTATATGGATCTCACTTGGTTATATGGATCTCACCTGTTATAAGGATCTCACTTGGTTATACAGATCTCACCTGTTGTACGGATTTCACCCGGTTATACGGATCTCACCTGGTTATATGGATCTCACCTGTTATACGGATCTCACCTGTTCTTTCTCCCTCATCTGGTTACGTAGCTCTTTGTTGTCTTTACTCATTGTCTCCAGGCACTCAGTCACTCCCTCCAATTCCTTCTTATGGAATTGTTTCGTCTCATTCAGCTCAGACTCTAGTCGTGAAATTGTGCTGTCATACTTGGCCTATTAAAAACACAGGCTGATGGTACAAGTACCCCTCTCATGTGAAACAAACAAAGGTTTCCAGCTTATATCACAGTAGGACTCAGTCATAGCCAATCTCCAGAGACAGTGAAATAGTTTGTTATAACCAATCCTCATTATAGCCAATGAAATTTTTGTTATTTTCTTCTCATAGAGAAAAAAATATCACTTAGCAATAAGCATGAATTCATTATAAACATATTTGACTTTCATTGTAATTTCAAGAAAATCCAGACACTATAAGAGGGTAGTCTTCAGAATGCACTTCACAGTATCACCATGCTTTTCTCACGGCATGTGCTTGTCCTACATGACTTACACTATTTAACTGTAAATATCGATTTCTGACCACTTTTGAAATGATGATACTAGATCAACAATACATACGGCATTTCCAATAGCGTCTGCCTCCAGTTTCATGATGTATGTCTGTTTCTTCTGGAGATCATCCTTGAGTTGCCTGGCCTGATTGGTTGCCTCATCAAGGTCAGCCTCAATCTGACTGACATGTCGGTGGTTCATGAACTGGTTGTCTGTGTTCCTCTGCCGTTCTCGCTTTATCTGTTCCTCTACATGAGTGATTTGCTGAATGGACTCCTGCAGCTATTAACCAGGTCAGCGATTAATTTCTTGGTGATAAGACCATTTCACAAAACAAATTTCATTTTATCAAAACTGAGAACAAGTTATTGTGATATATCCTTTAAATATAACCTACCGTTTAACTTTAATTCAATCTTTTAATGTCTTTGCCATAGAAAAAAAATATTTTGAACACTATAGTGGATTGTTCTATAAATAACCTCCTCCTCCCTACTAAATCCACCACTGACTCTAAATAAATTTATCCTTATAACAGACACTTACAAAAACATCTTTATCATTTTATTTTCACTCCTGGTGGAAATATCTGACCCACCTTGGTAGCCAGCTCTCTGTTGTCCAGTTCCAGCTGTTTGGACAACTCCTCCAGTGACCGGATTTTGTCCACGTGTTTCTGTCGTTCTTCACCATCGTATTTTGTAGAGAGCTGTAAATGCTCCACCTCGCGTTGTGTTTGACGGAGTTCACGCCTCAGTGCCTCCAGCTCCTTCACATCACCTTCTTTCTGCTTCAGTGAGTCACGGAGGATCTTGATTTCTTTCTCCGACGTGAACTTTTCCTGGGTGACCTTGTCTAACTGATCCTGAGTCTCTGACAAACGAGTCTTCATGGTTTCTATTTGCTTTTCAAGGTTCTGTCAAAACAACACCAAAATCATAGCAGATTACGCCATTGTCTCTCAATCGATGTTAAAATTTCCTCTTTTTACATCATATATTCTATAAGTTATAAGTGTCTGACTGATTAGCATCTGACAAATCAAATTCTCCTAAGTTCTCCAGGGTTCTATATGTCTGATGACTGGTTAAATCTCACATTTCAATAAATGTTCCATACTCAAGCATGTGCAAAAATATATATGTAAATCATATTTATCAGTGTAAGGGGGTAACAAAAAAAACAAAAAAAACCCATGCACAGTGGAAGATCCCCATGGAAATTATGTTATCACTTTTTTGGCAATGACCTTGACCTACGATCACCTGGCCTGCAAGAAAGTAGAAGACTGAATATCTGAAATGGTGCTCTGTATATGGCATGCATCATATTGTTCTGGAAGCACACATTAAAGCAGAGGTTATTTGTATCCCAGAAGCCCGGCTGCAAACTAATAACGAAGACGACAATAACCAGAACTGACCTCAATCTTCTGGGCTTCAATCCTCTGGGTGGCTCCGTTTACCTCTGGACTAGACTGTAACACCTGTCTGTGTTTCTCGGATTCAATCCGTTCTTGGATTTCAATATGTGCTGCCCTAGCTTCCTCAAGTTCCTGGTGAAGAAAAAACGCAATGAAGAGCAAGATTGACATTACATCAATATATGCAAACTACTCAGATACATCTTATAATAAATCCATAATTAAACTTCAATTACTGATGTGTGCAAGTCACTAGCTGTAGCGATTCTCAATTTACAGATTACAGTAAAATCAAACCAAGGAACTTAAAACATGCACATGCATTAAGCTATTTACTTTTTCATTCCTTTGGTTACATAGAACAGTCTCTAGATCTAATGGCATTAATTAGTCACAACTTATATCACACCTGTCACACCTTTAACCCCGGACCATTAGCCATACATCACAGGATTTGATAACAACACAAAAACTCCATGGATAAAAGGTGAGCACCAAAAGACTGATGTCAGGACAAATAGCATACTCAAGATTGAATTCAGTATGTGGGTAGGTGGGGAGAAATGTGCTGAAAGTCTGCCAGAAATTTACTCAATCTGAAACATCTATTTCTGGACTCTGTATAACAGGTTAGATGGGGAGCGAGATTTATCAGAAATTTACTCAATCTGAGACATCTATTTCTGGATTCTGTATAACAGGTTAGATGGGGAGCGACATTTATCAGAAATTTACTCAATCTGAAACATCTATTTCTGGATTCTGTGTAACAGGTTAGATGGGGAGCGACATTTATCAGAAATTTACTCAATCTGAAACATCTATTTCTGGATTCTGTGTAACAGGTTAGATGGGGAGCGAGATTTATCAGAAATTTACTCGATCTGAAACATCTATTTCTGGACTCTGTATAACAGGTTAGATGGGGAGCGAGATTTATCAGAAATTTACTCGATCTGAAACATCTATTTCTGGATTCTGTGTAACAGGTTAGATGGGGAGCGAGATTTATCAGAAATTTACTCAATCTGAAACATCTATTTCTGGATTCTGTGTAACAGGTTAGATGGGGAGCGAGATTTATCAGAAATTTACTCGATCTGAAACATCTATTTCTGGACTCTGTATAACAGGTTAGATGGGGAGCGAGATTTATCAGAAATTTACTCGATCTGAAACATCTATTTCTGGACTCTGTATAACAGGTTAGATGGGGAGCGAGATTTATCAGAAATTTACTCGATCTGAAACATCTATTTCTGGATTCCGTAACACATTGTAAGATTGTTCATGATACCATTACCCAGATGTAATTAGAAAAATCTGATGATTCACATAATTAGAAAAGTCTGATGATTCACGAAATAAAAAGAGTCTGATGATTCACACAACAACAAATGACTTTTTTTTTCTTTGTATCATTGAACCTTTGGAAAGTTACAGCAGTGAAAAGGGTTATAATAAAAACAGACTATATACCTTCCCTATCTTATCAAGAATGTACTGGAAAAAAAATCCCCAAAAAATCAAGTAACATCTTTCAAAGCTTAAAAACAGCTTTATATTTTTTTTGTTTTAATCACTATGCTTTAATTTCCGTTTAAGATACTATGTTCTTGCACAATACCTGCATTTACCAAGATCATGACAGGTACCTTGGTATCAAAACAGTCATAATGACTGCCTACATACAGATGATAGGCAAGTGGCCAAAGATCTTGTCAAATCTCCTTTTTTTACACACTGGTAGAAATATGCTTGCAAACACACAAACTTTTGATTAATGTGCCACACAGAGTAATTCCTGTAAGTATTAAGCATTCCTACTCTTTTATCATAAACTAATGACTAATTACTTTTATTTTCAATTTCTATGTTAAGTTCTAGAAATACCCTGCCTTTAAGCATTAAACCAGGGGAGCTAACTCCTGGAATGAATTAATGACTGCATCATTCCAGGGGCAGCTAACTCCTGTAGGTAATGGACCAACCTCTCTCAGATTCATCCTTAATAGTCTGTACAGGGTCATCTATGCAAACAAATTTCATGGAGACAATCAATTATTTAAAGTTAACCCACTAAAGGAACAATTCCAGCACCGCAGCGGAACAAAATAATATGCAAACAAACCAGAAGGATTTACCGATGTGTAATGTGAAACACTACGTCCATAACTGTTACAAAGTCCTCTAATGGCAAATTGTGACCTTTACATGTCATTATATGACCTTTATCTTGATTTTGAAGAAAGGTTTGGTAATATCGGAACAGTTCTACTAAGTCGAACTTACAACTGCCTGGTAATATTGGAACAGTTCTGCTCATCTAACTTAAAATTACAACTGCCTGGTAATATCGGAACAGTTCTGCTAAGTCTAACTTACATCTTTTCACAAGGTTAAATTTTTGACATCTCAGAAAACTAAACACATCCATGGGGACTTTATTTTGTTGAGTTTGATGGTTGATGAGTTTTATTGTTTTCGTTTTTGGTTGGGTTTCTTGCCATAGTTCATTTTCTCTCGTTCACGGAGGGAATGTTCGTACCATGAAAACAAAAAAAATCAAAATTTCCCTAAAAACCAACTATTTACGGTATTCACATTTTGTGATTTACATCAAAATAGTTTGTGTGACTGGCATATTTCTGAAAAGTCAAAATTTTTAAATTGTTTGATTGCCTGTCTGATTACCCGATATAAATAATTGTAATCATCCATGTTTATCCTCGATTTCTAGTTACTGACAATACGCAGTGTGTACTTTACAGTACTCTATATAAACGGCACTGTTGACATATTTCAAAATGCAAGATCATGTGTTATAATAAATTACATAATTGCTGTACCTGCTCGTGTTTCTCCATGGTAACCTGGAGTTCTTCTTGTGCGGCAAATAGATCATCCTGCAGACCACGCACCTGACTCTCCAGAGACTGCACCTGGACAGTTAACGACAGGTGTTAACAACAAACACACACAAAGTGACAGACAGATATATCGCCTCTCTTGTGCATTTGCACATTTTTCCATCTTAATACCAAGCATGCACTCAGTTAAATGTAGATTTACCTCGTACCGCTGTGTGATACTTTCACTCTTGATTGATATTTGACAGATATATCTCATTTTCAATTAAATATGGGATTAAAAAAAAACAATGTATGAACTAATGTTTTATTGATAGAAAAAGCAGATTATTCATCAAATTTGTGATATTATGAAAATTGAAATTAGTGAAAAGCAAAAAAAAAATCTAGAAAAGATTATTCACTTTGGACAAGAAAATGAGTAATGAAAGTTGCAAGAAGTTAGATACATGATATAAGAATTATTCAGTTTGATAACTTGAAAGAAACACTGTAAATCTAAAACAAACAAAAACTGACAACAAAATAACAAGACTAAATATCCCTTTATAGAGTGAGAAGAGTTCATTATCAAGACCATGAAACAGAGTGGATACATTTTAAAAGTCAAAAAACTCTAGAAACATAACTGTCACCTTTTCTTTTATTCTACTTCCTATGTCCTGTTTTTAAAAAATAACAGGTTGTAATATCCTGTACTGTTAATTTATTCCTACAAATTAAAATTCCAATAAAACGCCCACTAATTTCCACATTTACCATCCGTATGTCAAGGTTAGTATGTTTACCTTGTCAATCAGATATTCTGCTTGTACAAACTATAAACATCCATAATCATAATATAATACCACTTCTTCATGTAACAACTTTCGGTAGGGAAGAAATTCCCATAATACATCATACTGATGTGATTTCATCCCTTTAATGTTTTTATCTCCTCATAATACATATTAGACTTGTATTCTTTTCATTTTTTATGATTCACAAAAACTTCATCAGATTTTGTCTGATATGTTCATATGATATATGTTTCTGTAAAAACACTTACATCCAAAACAAAACTGTCAAATTAGTTTTATGTCTGTAAAACATATATCGATTAATGCTATAAATCCCAGGATTTTTTTCTAATCACGCAGCCTTCATCTTTACACACACTCTTACCTTGTTCGTAAACTGCCTTTGGATATTCTCGTGATCTGTCCGCTGATCGTCTAGAATCTGCTCCAGGTCTTGGATAGTGACCTCGAGCTTAGTCCTGATGACCTTTTCCTTTTCCAGACTTTCTCGTGTGTCCTCCAGTTCTAATTTGATACTCTCGAATTCCTCGATTTCCTGCTCAAGGTCAGAGATCTCACGATTTTTGTCCTCTAGCTGATCTTCAATATCACATTTTTCAGACACTAATTTTTCCAAATCTTTCACTCTCTTTTCTAAATGAGACACCTCATCTAATTTTTTCTCATAAGCACTATTTGTTTTTTGCATTTCCTCCAAGAGGACCTCAAGGTCACGAGCTTTGACCTCAACCTCTGAACACTGACTTCGTTCATCATCCAACATTTGTTTTGATTTTGACAATTCTTGAAATGTTAATTGAAGTTTCATTTTTAAGTCCTCTATTTCATTGGTGTGTTCCTCTTGAATGTTAACTTTGTCTTTTTCATGAACATGTTTCAAATTGTCAATATCACTCTTTAACCTACTAATCTCTGCCTCTTGAGCTTCCTGAAAAACAAAATAAAATTATTACTTTACAACAATAGAAGTACTGGCACTGTCAACATACTAATTACAGCAGTAATATCAATAGACTGTAATTACAGCCATAATATCAATAGACTGTAATTACAGCCGTAATATCAATAGATGGTAATTACAGCCGTAATATCAATAGACGGTAATTACAGCCGTAATATCAATAGACGGTAATTACAGCCGTAATATCAATAGACGGTAATTACAGCCGTAATATCAATAGACGGTAATTACAGCCGTAATATCAATAGACTGTAATTACAGCCGTAATATCAATAGACGGTAATTACAGCCGTAATATCAATAGACAGTAATTACAGCCGTAATATCAATAGACTGTAATTACAGCCGTAATATCAATAGACGGTAATTACAGCCGTAATATCAATAGACGGTAATTACAGCCGTAATATAAATAGACTGTCTGTAATTACAGCCGTAATATCAATAGACGGTAATTACAGCCGTAATATCAATAGACGGTAATTACAGCCGTAATATAAATAGACTGTCTGTAATTACAGCCGTAATATCAATAGACAGTTTGTAATTACAGCCGTAATATCAATTGACAGTTTGTAATTACAGCGATAATATCAACTGTCTGTAATTACAGCCGTAATATCAATAGACTGTCTGTAATTACAGTCATAATATCAATAGACTGTCTGTAATTACAGCCGTAATATCAATAGACTGTCTGTAATTACAGCCGTAATATCAATAGACTGTCTGTAATTACAGTCGTAATATCAATAGACTGTCTGTAATTACAGCCGTGGTTGCCGTCCCGTCTCATTTCTTTTACGCAAGAAAAGTTGTTTTATAAAATCACATTAGCACTTCATTTTAAAAAAACTCTTAATAAACATTAAGTATAGAAAACTAACTTTTTAATGGCAAATCATTGTGGAATCTATCTTCGTTTATTTTAGCACGTGACATGGCATTGAATGGTGGCATACGAGGTGCAATACGAATTTTAATCGTCTGTTTCAAAATAATTCAATGCGTACATATTTTAAGTGTCAAATTTTCTACAATTTTCCACTTCTATAGTAATTTTCTTGAGATAGATTTTTTTCGCTTTAAAGAAGAGAACAGCGTGAATGAAGGCTGTTTCTCTGAGTGAAACATTATAACACCAAGTATTACCTGAAAAAAAATTGTCAAAACAAAAGCAATATCACGTTGAGCAGGTATAATATTCAATATAAAAAAGACAATTTTCTTTATCTTTACCATAGGAAATTTATTATTATATATATTTTTTTTTAATGGATTAATGGCACCGTAAAGCTCCAAATATCGAAGTGTGGCGGCCACACCTACCATTGCATATCAACCATTCACAAAACATTCAAGCACCGCCTACCATTTCGTGCAAACCGTGCAGACCATTAAAGAAATGGGAAGCATTTCATGCAAACCGTTCAGCATTCCATGTAAGAATCGTTTCGTTTTGTTCCGTGCAAGTGGTGTAGTAGTACACTTCAGGGTCTGTATGTTGGGAAATGTGCTACACTTTCATTACAATATTCTACATTTCTTTATCAAAATCAAACTCTACTATCCTCTTAAACATTTTTCATGGGCTTGCTTTTCTATACTTACAACTGTTTTAATGAGACCTTTTTCTGTCTTTTCCTTTTCTTGTATTTTATCCTTTAAATCACTGACTTCTTTGGTCAATTTCTGAACCTGCTCTCGCATGTGGCCAATTATTATCTAGCAAAAAAAGCAACAAATGAACATAATGGCATTGTGAAAGTTACATGGTATTTCTCAAGCATTTGATTAATATTCGTCATACCAAAATTCTCTGAAGTATAGTCTGATTTCATTACAAGTACTTGGTACATCTAATTCTGACTGAATCATCCACCTCATGGGGTATATACTCTGTAACTTAACTCTTTTGTTTAGCATCATTATCCTATGATTTCAATTCAGCATCATTATCCTACGATTTCAATTCAGCATCATTATTCTTCGATTTCAACCCCTACCTCTTGTTTAGACAACTCCTGACCATCCATCTGTAACCTCTCCAGTTCTCCTTGAAGACTTTCCACTTGATTTGATAAGTCTTTATTTTCCTTTGTTAATGCTTCCGATCGACAAGATAACTCATATTTTTCTGATCTAACAGTATCTAATTCAGAATTTGTTTTGTCTAGTAATGTTAAGGTCCGATTGAACTCATTTTTCTGGTTTGTTAATTCTTCGTGCGAACACTTATATGTTTCAAGCTCTGATTTGAGAGTCTGTAGTTCCTCCGTAAGATGAATTTCTTCTTTACTGAGAGCTAGCTTTTGATTGGCTAATAGTTCTTTTTCAGATTGAACTTCATCAAGCTCACGTTTGACGGTATCAAGTTCATTCGTTAAATCACACTTTTCCTGGTTCAGAATGCGAATGGAGTCCTGAAATGATGTTAAAATGGATTGTGCACTATATTCAGTATGTCATTAACACAAAAATAAACAGAACATTTTAATGCCTTTAAATATCTCTAATTTTTATGGAAGTACTCTGTCAAAGCTTTATTAGAGAATCTACTAGTAACAATCTCTTTCTGATGCCTCCAGTACTTTCAGTTCTTTGATTCATACAATAATATTTTTTATGTACCTGTAATGAATGAATTTTCTGGGCCTCTGCTCTGAGAGTTTTGACCTCCTTTTCCAAGCTTCCCAAACGCAGCTTAAGCTCATCCCTGTCTTTAGTGACTTCCTCACTGGCAGTCTACAAAACAATCATCAAAGTCATGGATTTACCACATCATCCTTACACTTCTAACACATTCTCCTAACCATCATACCTCCCTTACCTTACTTAACATATTTACCACATTATCTTTATACTTCTAACACATTCTCCTAACCATCATACCTCCCTTACCTTACTTAACAGATTTACCACATCATCCTTACACTTCTAACACATTCTCCTCATCATTACATACTTCTCTCTGAACAGTTTTTCAGCATTTCACTTTCCTCAGGTTTCCTTACACTCCAGCCTACCTCAGGAAAATCCAGCCTACCTCAGGATACTCCAACCTACCTCAGGATACTCCAGCCTACCTCAGGATACCCCAACCTACCTCAGGATACTCCAGCCTACCTCAGGATACTCCAACCTACCTCAGGATACTCCAGCCTACCTCAGGATACTCCAACCTACCTCAGGATACTCCAGCCTACCTCAGGATACTCCAACCTACCTCAGCTTCCTCTAACTGGTTTTCTGCTTCCTCCAGTTCTGATCGCAGACTTTTGTTCTTCATCTGTAGCTGCTGGACAGAGATTTGTAACTTTTCTACCTCTTCTATCAGTGAGGTCACCTAAGAATCAAACAGAGAAGGTATAGAGAAGTTATACAACACTTTTATTTGATGTCATCAAGGCCTCATGGTTTAGAACACCATGATAGCTAGATACATTGACTTTTTCTAACCTTTAAACTTAGACATCAAAACCATATTTATAGGAATTTACTACCTGTATATCTCAAATATTCTTACTAAATGTTGAAATGGTGGAAAAAACAAGCAGACTAACAGCAGTATGTCCCTAGTTTCAGAGGCATAAAAATTCAAATATCAAAAAGAACAGTAAACTATGAAAATGATGTGAATATTAATTTCCACAAGATAACTTGATAAGCTCATAACAAATCAACATTAGTGGTTACCACATCAGCATACATAGGAATGCTGAGGTTTGTGTACCTTAGTTTGAGTTCCATGTTGTCATTTTGAACAGTTCTGTGTTGTGATCGTGTCCCTAAGTTTTGAGTTCTGTTTTGTCATTTTGAACAGTTCTGTGTTGGGATTGTGTACCTTAGTTTTGAGTCATGTTTTCTCATTTTGAACAGCTCTGTGTTGCAATTTTGTACCTTAGTTTTGAGTTCCGTGTTGTCATTTTGAACAGTTCTGTGTTGCGATTTCATTTGCACAAGTTCACTCTCTATCTTGGTTTTCTCCTGAATGATGTTTCGGATGGCGACATCATTTGGAGATCGAGCAGGGCTTGGAGGACGGCCACTGAACACATTGGCTGGAGTGGACGAACGGGAATCTGTACAACATAAATCATAATTACAAACATTCTGAGAGTTTCTACGACTTACATCATCTCCATTGTCTACATACTGTCTACATACTGTCTATGCACTGTCTACATATTGTCTATTCACTGTCTCAATACTGTCTATGCACTGTCTACGTACCATCTATGTATTATCTACATATTGTCTAAATTGCCATGACATATGAAATCTACCACTACTACATGCACTGATCCAGACCTTCTCGGTCTGGGACCTTCGTGCTTCACTTTATCATTTAAATTCTATTACTGTGTCTACTCATTGCTTTTTTTGCTATAAAGAACTTAAAATATGCAAGGCTTTTTCATAATCATTTAAGAAATTATCAATTATGTAGCCCTTTTCTCTAATATCTCTTTCTTTTATGTTTGAGACTCTATATATTTTTCTATAATAAGCATATAAATTTGTGCATAGAAAATCAATATTTTGTTATCAGCATGATCAGTATATAAATTAACTAATGTAAACATAGATAATAATATCTAAAAAAAAAAAAAAAAAAAAAAAATCAAACAAAAAACAAACAAAACTATTACACAGGTACAGTTACACATGATGCTATGTAATTTTAACTCAGTATATCCATTAAGAGTTCATAAACAGGACATTTATAAGTAAACACATATATAGAATTTGCATTTCCTCAATAATTATGACATCACAGTTTGATGTACCAGTTCTAATTATATATCATCCCTAAATGACCTTGGTATATGTAAAGTCCATGTCAAAACTGCTGATTTGCTAATTCTTCACTCAAAATGTTTTTCTAACTTGAAAAAAAAAAATACACAGAAGTTTTTCTGTCCACAATTAACCTGCACTCTTTGAAGTTTTCCACTTATTCATGCAAAGTGTGGAGCAGAATCTGAAATGTCAACGTATGTGTATATGAAAACATTCGGAGGCGTTATTTGACTCTGTTCTACAGTTAAGATTTAACACAAACAAGCTGATTTACCAGCATCGTGACAGGATAAGCCTAAGTAACACCAGAACAAGTAGATTTGTACAAGGTTAGTAGTTCCACCTTATTGTGAGCGGTGAACTACTGAGACTATATTGATTCAATGGATCAGAAAACTAATTGAGCTCAGGAACTGTGTTTTACACAGTAATTTAATTCTGCCACTAGATTTAACTTGTAGATTCCATATTCAAATGACACTTAAAAGTTAAAAAATTCATATCATAATCAAACACTTGAATGCACGCTAGGACAAAAAATCCACGGTGTAAAACACTTTTCTGACAACACACGATAGAACTGTGCAAACACTATAGAGAACTGCTACAGAACAAGTCTTAAATATGATTGGAATGTTGATTAAACTGAGTCTCCAACTTTAAAGTATGAAACTGTTTTGACTTCTCTGATATCAATTCTACATTATCCAAAAGATTCATTTAACTGGAGTCAAATTCAATCATTTTGTGCTGACTTTCTGCAGGACAATCAGATCCTAAATAACTACTGCAATACATTTCAACCAATGTCACTAGTCACCGGTGTAGTGGCTGTGCATGTTAAAGATATGCTGATGTGTAATAAATGTCAGAGATACTTGCATGTATAGACTTGTCCTTGATTGAGCGATCCCTTCTAACACGCCCCACACCATGATAATTTCTGTTCCTGTAGCAGAATGCTAAAAAGCCCCGATACCATAGAAACACAAAACTCTCCTCTTTCATGGTTAATCAATGTGGTTTACAATTGATTGCATTAACCCTATCTCAAACATGGGGTCTTAACTTTTATCCTCAGTCAACAAATTAAGAGTCTCATACTGAAAACCTAACTCTGGACTTAACAGTGACAATGTTCAATCAATTTCCACTCTCCTGCTTTACAATTTTTCCCATTTCTTCTCAAATTTGCAAATTCCTACGGATATCAATCTAAAGAGATAGAATTACTAATCAAGAAAATGAATTACACCAGATAAATCAGAATGAAAGGAAGGTAAAATTGAAAAAAAAAAATTTCCTCTCCTATCAGCTCAGGTGCACTGCCTATTTACAAGGTCAGTCTACGTTTAATCTATAGATTATTGATTTCAGTTTGCAAGTGGTAATTCAATTTCTACACAATGGCATGAAGAGAGTTTTTCAAAGTTTTACAATTCTACCACAAAATGCTCTTCATAACAAAACCATTGTAAGGGGCAAATTGAGTTTGTATGTTGAGTTACATGCTGTTTGTTATAGTATATATGGAGCGATTCTGCACTGCACGATTTGGGGTATTTATTTTCCACCTCCCAGGTGTCGATAACTACATCACCAGATTACAAGACAACAACCCCTCCAACATCAACAAGATGTCACTTGTCTCAGAGGTTTTTTTTAAATCTCCCTATTATATTAACACAAAAGGAGAAATTGAACATAATAATGTATAGGATGTAGATTATTCGTGGTCACTCATCCAGCAAGGGTATCACTTCATTACTGAATGTATTGCTATCTTTCTGTATTGTTGTCTGTCTTTAAAATGATCTTAATGGGCTTAATATCTGTAAAACATGCTACCAAGTTTCCAAATTATTTGGCTTCTAACTTGAATAGCAGATTTGTCACCATGCACTGGACATATCTTCCTTAATCATTCATTTTTGGGGGAGGTGAGGGTGGTGCACTAAATCATTATGTCTGATGAGGAAAATTTTGATTAGTACCACAGTTTACTTGGGTCCACTTCATCTCCGTCTATTCTCTGTCGTGACTATAGAGTCTAAGCATCTCTTACTTTCCTAAATGTGAATTATCTGCTGTCTACCATTCAGGTGGTGTGTATCTTACACACATCAAACAATTATTTTCCTGCTCCCTCTCCCTTCATAATGTCTGGAGATCTCTCTGGAACTTATATGAGCCAAATTATCAGTATTTCTCTCTTAGTCTGAACTATCAGTAAGTCTGAATTATCAGTAAGTCTGAATTATCAGTGAGTCTGAATTATCAGTGAGTCTGAACTATCAGTGAGTCTGAATTATCAGTGAGTCTGAACTATTAGTAGTTCCCCAAGACTGAATTATCAGTGAGTCTGAATTATCAGTGAGTCTGAATTATCAGTAGTTCCCCAAGTTTGAATTATCAGTGAGTCTGAATTATCAGTAGTTCCCCAAGACTGAATTATCAGTGAGTCTGAATTATCAGTGAGTCTGAATTATCAGTAGTCCCCTAAGTCTGAATTAAGTAAGTCTGAATCATCAGTAGTTCTTAAATCTGTTACTTACCCGAGTCTGACTTAAATCTGTTACTTACCCGAGTCTGACTTAAATCTGTTACTTACCCGAGTCTGACTTAAATCTGTTATTTATCTGAGTTTGACTTAAATCTGTTACTTACCTGAGTCTGAGTTAAATCTGTTACTTACCTGAGTCTGACTTAAATCTGTTGTTTACCTGAGTCTGACTTAAATCTGTTATTTACCTGAGTATGACTCAAATCCATTACTTACCCGAGTCTGACTTAAATCTGTTACTTACCCGAGTCTGAATTAAATCTGTTACTTACCCAAGTCTGACTTAAATCTGTTACTTACCCGAGTCTGACTTAAATCTGTTATTTACCTGAGTCTGACTTAAATCTGTTACTTACCCGAGTCTGACTTTTCCTTCTGTTCTTTTTCTTTCTGCAGTGTCTGGAGATCTTCCCGTAACTTTTTCACCTCCTTATCCAGTTCCTCCATCTAAAAGTAGATAAAATATCAGAATATGGAGGTGTGCACGATGTCAACAGAAATTCTGCATTTGTACACTGTGGCAGTCATAAATCTTAAACACACACCAAACATCCATCAACCTGCCTTTATTTATGCATCAAAATTCAACAGAAAATATCATCATCATCATCATCGTCGTCATCATCATCATCATCAGTAGCAACAGCAGGAAATGCTGTACACACTGTGTGATCTGTGAAACACAGCCACCAAAAGCCGTAGTCCTGATGGTACACACACTCCGCGAGTACAACTGAACAAGTATATCAAATATTTGTCCCTAAGACATTGTACATTAGCAAAGAAAGAATATTGTACGTAGTTTTATGTCACAATGCCCCTGAGAATATCTTTAGCTCCCACAAATGTGTATTACATACAGGACATTAGATAGTTAAGTAATATCCTGCTAATGCTTATCTTTACACAACTGACCTCTTTTATAAGTTCTCATCCAAAAGAGATACACGAATGACTTTTAATGCTACATGTTTTGTGATGACTGGGTTCTTCCTACTGAGTTCTAAAGGTTTGACCTGAGATTCAGACTCACAACCATTTAAACAGCCAACATCAAATGTCTAAACGACCTTAATCTTGAAAATATAGAACACTTCCAATATTCAATCCTGGGATAAATCAACACTTTCTTCCCTCAAAATGAAAGATGTCTGACAGCAACAACCTCAGATGTAAGTGAACAGAAAAGTAACTATATACCTTCATTTTATATCTGTAAGGAAAGGTCCTTCTACTCTGTTCCATGTTGTACAGTTACATTCCAATCAACAGAATCTCGATGCACAGCACAATTTGTCTAATCCAGACAGGGTACAGTACAAAACTGCATGAATTCCATCCATAAAACTTTTGACCCCAAACTATTCCAAAGATTGTCTATTTGAATTCCTTGTTATGGTACCACAAATGTCCAGCCCAGACAAGCTCACTGTACAACTAAATCATGTCCTTCTGTTATCTCGCAGATTTCAACCAGTTTATTCCAATGAAACATTCCACTGCCAAATCTAGTTCATTCATAATTCATGCAGATATCATTTGATCTACATCAATACAAGAATTGTTGACAAAGAATATCCCTAAATTAATACGCAGACTACCAAGCACTGCAGAGACTCGGAGTATTTTGACAGAAGATCTACATTTCCACGTAATCAGAACTTATCCCCTTACACCGATTCCTCCCATATCCTCTACCCAAATCCTGACACACTCCAACAAACACAGCAAACGTTACATCTCAAACCCATTGAAAAATTAAAAGACTAGAAAATTAGATCAGTTTATAAGTAATTGGGTACTTGACAGTTATTGACCCAAGAAGACAGAGCAAACTAGAATTTGCCTAGAGTTTGTACAGTACCTTTAGCCCTGCGATCCAGAACCGGGGTACACCGGCAGAGGATTTGTCTAAATATTTGCTGGGGACTGATTGCTCTTTAATGACATGGATAAATCCTGTAGCAGTTGTTAAAATTAAGCAATGATCCAGAGCGAGCATGTATTGTTGACACACAAAATAACAACTAGATAAAATTTCAGAGCCGAGATTATTAATACCTAAATATTGATATATACAAATATGCTGATCCTTATCCATAGAAATATTCAGATCAGCAATTCAAATCATTTTTGGCACCTTGGTGTATATATATATATATTTGACATGCAAACTCTGCAGGGATTTTGGAGGAAGATTAATGGAGTTTGGCCTTTAATCATTGGAATTTGACAGAAAAATTGTTGCACGCCCATTGAGCTGGAAATAAATCACAAGAGAAAATACTCCTTCATTAAAATAGGAAACCATTTCTTTAAGTATGGGCTACACATTCATTTGAATTAGGAGGGGGGACAGAGAACTTAAAACATGCAGAGGCAGTGCAGAAATTCCTAAGGGTCATTGTGTATCCACAAACTGCAGGCATGCCTGCAGTCAACTGATCGTACCATCAGAACATTTCCTTGATTACATCCATAAAATCCAACCCAACCAAACACAGCTTGATACCATGCTGCTCAGGATGAGAGGACTGGTAGACAAATAAAATGACATAGATACTTCCATGACAGAAACCATAATTAAAACCCTTTATGTGGATTCAAATCATTTACAAACAGGGCACATTTGTGATACACAAAGGCCCCGAGAGATTAAAATTTTCAAAAAGTGGGTAAAAAGTCAATTCCAAGGTCACACCATCATCAAAGACGACATCAATATGAATGCCTTGTCACAGGGTCTCAGTCAATGATACCGGTGTCATTTGACATTGATATTTTAATCAACTACTCAGAGGCTATTTGTCAAGCAACAGTTAAGTGCTCAATGCTTTAATTCAACACCCAGAAAATTACTACTCCCATACACAAACAATCATTTAATCTCCAGCATTACACAGGTATCCGTTGTAACTGCTATTACATTAAATTCTAACTAACTGCCATTCCATGAATCTTCTTCAAGGATATTTAATTTTTTAGTGTGAGGCAATAAAACTTAAAGGAAATAGCTTTGGAGTAAAAAAAAATTCTGAACCATGATTCAAATGCTGAAGTATGTTTAAAATTCTGAAGCATCATTGAAAAGTTGGTTAAAATGAAGATTTAATTAATAAAAATTTTAAAGTCAAAGAAAAAGTGTCACACTTGGATGAATTTTGAGAATATTCTACAAAATTTCTCTGCAATGACTTACTTCGCGTCGCACGATAAAGATCCTTCCCTGCTCAAAGGCCATAAGCGCTGAGCAAAGGCCTAAATTTTGCAGCCCTTCACCGCCAATGTGACATATCTCACTATGAGTGAAAAATTCTCAAGCGTAACAATATGCAACCAACCAACCAAACCTCCAATACGTATATCACTCTATCAATATTCACATTTCAGCTTATCATTTTTTACATTAATTACATAAGTGCATGACTATAAAATTTCTGATTAATCAGAATGTTAAAGTTTTTTAGGAAATCATGGGTCAATGTCACAAGGTTGTCAGCCATAGCAACATTGATTGATTGATTGATTATTTATTGCTTTCTGCCACACTCAACAATTTTTCAGTTATCTGGTGGCGACCAGTTTTTGTTGGTGGAGGAGAGAACCCAGATACAATGTACCTGGGAAGAGACCACCGACCTTCCGCAAGTAAACTGGCAAACTTGCTCACATAACGCCGCGGCCGAGATTCGAACACGCGCCGACAGAGGTGAGAGGCTTTGTGATTTTGAGCCCGATGCTCTAACCACAAGGCCACGGAGGCAACATTGAGTAAGACTGTATGACAAAGAGTACTCCAACCAAATATGATATATTGAGTAAGTTTGGTGTCTGCAATATTTGGTGGATTTTACAATATTTCGAAATGTTGATGTTTTATAGCTTGTCAGATTTTCATTTTTCATATGAATGGAAAATTTGGGACTTTTATTTTTGGTAATTTTTTGTGATCTGCCAAAAGAGCTAACATTTCCAACATGCCAAAATCATCAACTATACTGAATCAAAGCTGTTCAGCTTGTTCAAATATTTCTAAAGTTATAGATAAGTTATCCGTAAATGAAAAATTTTGATACAGACAGATAGAACAAAAGTACATACCCTCTAAACCTTTTACTCCAGGAGCATAAAAAATCTGTGTTTGTTTTGAAGAATGTACAATGTCATTTGAAATGAATTAAATTGTTTCATCTTTCTGTATTCTATAGAAAATGCTTACACTGCACAATCCGAATCACTGATATAATTCCAATGATAAAATTTTAATACTTCAGAACTGTGTTCCTGTCACCTGCTCTACTGTGCAAGAGATTTCAGTGAATATCCAGAAAAAAAATAACCATCACAGAACATAGATAATATGTGCAAGTCATGACAGTTGAATGTCAACTTGTGATTTAATTATACATAACAGAAATATAACAAGAGCTACACTAGTACAGCCCAATCATCCCCACGGTCAGAGCACATGCAGAAAATAGATTTCTCTCTGCTTACCTCCTTCTCGTGTTCTGTCTGAAGTCGGCTTAACTAAAACAATCCATACCCCATCAGAAATACAGGTAACAGATAAACGGCATAGTTTGATGAAAATTTGCAATTTGAATATATAGTAAAACACACTCATAATAAACACCCGCATATAACAAATTCATGCTTATTGTGAAGCGATACTTTCCTCTATGAGAGGAAAAAAACATTGTATCAAATAAAACAAAGTTTGGATATAGTGAACATTTTTGCTGGCCCTGGAGGTTCACTATAACCGTGTTTTACTCTATAATGAAGTTTTAGTTATAATGAACTGTTTTTTGCTGGCCCTGGAGGTTCCCTATAACTGTGTTTTACTGTATAATGAAGTTTGGTTATAATGATCTGTTTTTGCTGGCCCTGGAGGTTCACTATAACTGTGTTTTATTGTATATAAGATCTGTATTTGATTCCTGTTTGCATATGTCAGATTTTTCTTTACAGTTTTTCTTTAAATTTTTTCAATACATATATAGCTCCTAACATCATCATGACCCAATAGTTATAAAAGGAACATTAAAGTCGTAGCTCACAATGATGACCCAATAATTATAAAAGGAACAGTCGTGGCTCCCAATGATGAGCTCCTCATGACATTTATTTGTTTACTTTTCCACTAAACCCTACACTCAAGTTTCCTGGGAATATCCTATTTTAACAAAGCTGCTTAATTTTAAATCTCTTCTTTTTCCCATCCCATTCCAGATGAACTCTCTGCTTTAACTCTCCTTTTATCCTATATAATCACTGTGTCTCATTATATAGCTGCACCTAAATTTATTTACATTAAGTTGATGCACTTCACGGTGTTATGATAATGCAGCACTTCTAAGCGTGATTATGGATGATAGTGGTATCCTCACCTTAGCCTTTGCATCTTCGTAGTCATCCTCCAGTTTGTTATTTTCTTCCATCAGAGCATTAATCTCCTCTTCATGCTCTCTCTTCAGTCGCTCCTTCAACTGTTTAATGCTCTCTCTTGATTGACTCAATTCTTCCTCAAACTGAGTACGCTCACGCTCCAGAGTCTGTTCAAATTCCACTGCTGACATCCTCCCGTCTTCTGACGGTCCGGGCGTGTTTATCCCTGGGGTACTGAGCCCTGGGGTCTGGGGACAGGTGGTGTCAGTCAGGGCTGGAGTCACGGAGGGGGTCATCGTCCGATTCTGTTCAGCCTCCAGCTCGTCCAGAAGTCGAGCCCTCTCAACCAGCAGAAAGGCAATCTGTTCACTGGTCGAGACATTGGCTATTTCTTCCAGACCTTGCTGAATGAGCATCTCAGCCGTCTCATCCCGTAGTGCTGCAGCTACAATTATAGAATATGAGAGATTTCTGTGAATTTTAACCTGATAGAAATTTTGTGCATCGGTGTTCTTTTACTCTCAACAATTGATAAAAATGGTACATAGGAGTTATAACATATCAGAAAAATTTATACGGATGAAAAGTGGAGGTGCATGTATGTACAATAATATTTTGAAATTAAAAACTTTCAATTTTAATTTATTTAGTCAAAAATACAGTCTTAGCAGAAAGTGATCTGGAAAAAAATCAAAACCCCAGATGGACTCAAACCAGCAATCTACAGACCAGCAGTTGCCATGTTAACCAACTGAGCTACCCAGCTAGGCAACCAAATTTAAAAAGGAAATACTGCTAATTTTAATATTTTCATTCTGTTTTAATAGGAAGTCAGCCATTATGATGATGTAGAATTCTTAAATAACTCTAGAAATGAGACTTTTTTTACATTACAAACTCGCCGATTTTTATGATACCCTACGCTTCCTCTTCTTGCAAATTCATGGAGAGTTTAAAGGCACCTATCAGTCGTATCAAATGTGAATTATATCAGTTATTTCAGTTGTGATATATATTCATAGTTCATGAGATTATCAAAAATTGTAGTTCATATACAGAAGAATATTTCATATCAATATCCCTGAACTAAATATGAAATATACCCTGAAACTAATCTAATATCACTAGGTCCAATATTCCATTGAAGAAAACATCTAGCTCTTAAGTGCAGTAGTAGTGCACATTGTTCATACCAGGGCCAATGTTCTGAATGACATGCCAGCTCTTTAAATCTCCTGAAGCCATTGTTAAAACGCCACAGGAACTACTTTCTGTAGAAATTCACCAATAGCTACAATTGTCATTTCGGGGCTCTGTGGTCATGATAAGTAGACACAATTCCATTCTGAGAGGCAAATAAATAATTATTGTATTTGATTTATCCTACAGAAGTAAATCCTTTCTTTGATATGAATTCCAGGAGAATCACTCCGTTGTAACTGACAGCAAAGTTCACAACGTGCACTTATTCTAAATCACACACATTCACATAAACAGAATTCAATCCTTTCTGAATCAGTATTTTTATCTAAATTTAAATTTTTTTTTCACAGAAATTCCATTCGTTGTGATTATGTCCCACACTAAAAAAAAAAAAATTCCCCCCAACCTCAAGGTTCCATTTCACACTCAAACCACCGCTTAACTTTGTCAAATATCCGTCACATCGACAACACGGCATTCTCAAGACTAGCTAAGCCTTCAATAATTTCATAACACCTGTTAAAGAAGTTTTCTTCCATTACACAATACATTCAATTTGATCAATTCAGCTGGATCTGTATATTGAAAATCTCCAGAAGGAAGACTGAAAGATGATTAATCAGTTTTAAGAGGACAATTTTTAGCCTGGCTGATTTGGCAGGCAATCAGAGACTAAGACAATGCTGGACTACAGACCCCCTGAATGTGCAGACAGATCACATATATCAATTGATCAGATTAAAATCCATTCAGTAAATCTCCAAGCTTTATAATTATACATACTCTCAAATGGTAATATCATTCTAAGATAAATTCATGCTTCACTTCAACAGACTGATCAATACCAGACTTAAATCACTACACTAAAATGTAATACATCCAAAGATTTGATGTCCAAACTTTACTCCAAGACCCCAAACTGTTCCTCAGAAGTTCTGTCTCTAATCTATAGATGTGGAGTCACCTGTCTCTGATCTATAGATGTGGAGTCACCTGTCTATGAGCAATAGATGTGGCATCACCTGTCTCTGATCTATAGATGTGGAGTCACCTGTCTCTGATCTATAGATGTGGCATCACCTGTCTCTGTATTATAGATGTGGAGTCACCTGTCTCTGATCTATAGATGTGGAGTCACCTGTCTCTGACCTATAGATGTGGAGTCATCTGTCTCTGACCTATAGATGTGGAGTCACCTGTCTCTGGTCTATAGATGTGGTGTCACCTGTCTATGAGCAATCGATGTGGAGTCATCTGTCTCTGATCTATAGATGTGGAGTCACCTGTCTCTGATCTATAGATGTGGAGTCACCTGTCTCTGATCTATAGATGTGGAGTCACCTGTCTCTGATCTATAGATGTGGCGTCACCTGTCTCTGATCTATAGATGTATTATTATCCATTTCTGAACTATAGATGAAGTATCACTGCTAAGCATGGGGGTGTCGGAACCTAATCACATGCATGGTACATGCATATCAGTGAGAGATAAAATCTTTCAATGTCTTAAGGCCAAAAACAAGGCCGAGCTTTGCTTTTCTTGAGAATCAGCAAAACACATACATACAATTAAAACTAATGACATAAAATTACATGAGGGAAACTAAGCTGACGTGTCACCATCTTCTTTACAAAAAAAATGTGTAAATAGATTGGTTTTACCCCAAAATGAAAAATGTTCTAGCACATTACTTGTTGAATATGTGATGCTATTAGACTCAAGCTTTAGAGACCTCTTGTCTTTCAAAATAAATAAACAAAAAAATAGAAAAGAAAAGAAAAAAACTCCATGCATGATCTTGCAATGTATACCAGTAATCAAAGAGCTTTTCATTAATAACCCTAGCCCTTCATTAATAAAACTGTTGTGACTTGCATGTATATTAGCATTAAGTGTAGTAAAACTGTACATGATTTGCATATGCATTCAAGAGCACAAAAATCAAAGTGCATAATGATAAGACACCACAGAAATCTGAAACAAATTATGACAGAGTTAATTCTTCTGTAAACTGTACAGAAGTCCAGGGCCAAACCAGCATTCTGCAGAGCCCTGTCACCTGATAAGGTAACAGACTGACAAAACACCTGATCTCCTGAAGGACTGACAGAAGGATTGGCAAAATTTGTATCAATTATGATCAATAATAAGCATTAATTGGTTCAGATTAACTGATATGTCAACACAAGTTTGGGGTTCCCAGACACTATGAATCAGTGTTTCTGTATAGTTTGCTAATGAGCAACACTCAGCATAATTCATTTAAAGCTGTATATCTGCCATCTAAGAACCAGATCTGTATAACACAGTCACGACAGTGAAAAGAGTCTAAGGGTGATATCATTCAAGAAAAGATTTCTTATAATGAGGTTCTAATATGACTCAGTTGTCTGCATTATGTTCTTCACAGTTTAACATCCACATTCTATAGCAATAAGAATTGTCTCATTACTGCTTCAATTGACACTGCATATTAACAACACCGTGGACAGGATTATTTGTGTAATGTCCACTGATGATACCTCTAATTCATTTTTATACCTCATTTTTGACTGCATTCACTTCATCAAAACTTTTCCTGATAACAACATATAGGCACACCCACGAATAACGTAGCTATGAACAATTTACGCACTCACACATTGTGAATTATTTCCTTCTAGTCCTGTTGTTTACAGGAGATGAAAACTCACCATTCTAGTCCTGTTCTTTACAGGAGATGAAAACTCACCATTCTAGTCCTGTTCTTTACAGGAGATGAAAACTCACCATTCTAGTCCTGTTCTTTACAGGAGATGAAAACTCACCATTGTAGTCCTGTTCTTTACAGGAGATGAAAACTCACCATTGTAGTCCTGTTCTTTACAGGAGATGAAAACTCACCATTCTAGTCCTGTTCTTTACAGGAGATGGAAACTCACCATTCTAGTCCTGTTCTTTACAGGAGATGAAAACTCACCATTCTAGTCCTGTTCTTTACAGGAGATGAAAACTCACCATTGTAGTCCTGTTCTTTACAGGAGATGGAAACTCACCATTCTAGTCCTGTTGTTTACAGGAGATGAAAACTCACCATTCTAGTCCTGTTCTTTACAGGAGATGAAAACTCACCATTCTAGTCCTGTCCTTTACAGGAGATGAAAACTCCCCATTGTAGTCCTGTTGTTTACAGGAGATGAAAACTCACCATTCTAGTCCTGTTCTTTACAGGAGATGAAAACTCACCATTCTAGTCCTGTTCTTTACAGGAGATGGAAACTCACCATTGTAGTCCTGTTGTTTACAGGAGATGAAAACTCACCATTCTAGTCCTGTTCTTTACAGGAGATGAAAACTCACCATTCTAGTCCTGTTGTTTACAGGAGATGAAAACTCACCATTCTAGTCCTGTTCTTTACAGGAGATGAAAACTCACCATTCTAGTCCTGTTGTTTACAGGAGATGAAAACTCACCATTCTAGTCCTGTTCTTTACAGGAGATGAAAACTCACCATTCTAGTCCTGTTCTTTACAGGAGATGAAAACTCACCATTCTAGTCCTGTTCTTTACAGGAGATGAAAACTCACCATTGTAGTCCTGTTCTTTACAGGAGATGAAAACTCACCATTCTAGTCCTGTTCTTTACAGGAGATGAAAACTCACCATTCTAGTCCTGTTCTTTACAGGAGATGAAAACTCACCATTCTAGTCCTGTTCTTTACAGGAGATGAAAACTCACCATTCTAGTCCTGTTCTTTACAGGAGATGAAAACTCACCATTCTAGTCCTGTTCTTTACAGGAGATGAAAACTCACCATTCTAGTCCTGTTCTTTACAGGAGATGAAAACTCACCATTCTGTTTACTGAAGAACAGCACTCACCATTTTGATCCTGTTTGAGCGAGTCTATTTCTTGTTTCAGCTGATCGTTCTCAGTCTCTAGTTCCTGAATGAGAGCTTCTCTTTCGTCCGACAGATGCCGAATATGTTCAACATAGTTCTCGACCTCCTGCATCTCGGCCGTCTGAGCCAGCTTAAGTTTTTCTTCATTTTCAATGGCTCGCTGCAGGTCCGTCTACAACACACAGGCAATCAGTTTTATAAGTTTAATACAAATGTATAAGAAATATTACAAAACCAGTCAGTCTTTAGAGCATTACTTACAGCTTTATTACCATGATCTAACAAATCAGTTTTATAACAAATCAACAACATGTTTAACGACACATGCTACAAACAATTATTCAAAAATGATGAAAACCAAAAACTAAGTTTGTAAACAATTTAATGGTCAAAACCAGTCAAGCAAATAAACCTATCGCTGCATTCTCAAGATGTGCTGGTGACCTGTTTATTTCTTCTAGTTTGTTTTTATTTAAGTAAAATGAATACAATTTACCATATGGAATGTAATTTATTCACATGATTTCTCAATTAAATCCAGAAATAATAATATGAATAATGATTGGTTTTTATATTGCGCTTTCTCCAGCATATTCTGCTCAAAGTGCTTCACAATACATTATTACCCCAGCAGACCTTATAACATTCCAGAGCTTTCTCAGTGTAAGCTGCCGTTAAGGCGCTAGAGCACTAACATTCTAACAATATTCTGTCAAATAACTAAAAAAAAATCATACATTATTGAAGGAGAAATCCTTTACTTCATTGTGGTTTTTTTTTTAATATTACCTTTCAATTTTTTGGCAAATATTGAAATAATACATTTGTATACAACTAATAATTATAATCAGTGACAAAGACAAACATTAATCATGGAATTCCTTCCCTTCATTAAGATTTTACTGCGGTCTAACATTAACTCCCAGTGCATTTCATCATCACTGACCGAGTCATTTGCTTTCACAACTAAAGGGAATACCTACTGTACATATCAATAGATCTGGAAATTGGATATGAAAAAAATCACCAATGGAATGTTTAATACATACACCAAAAAATGCCTTCCTGGTACTTGATTTGTATGTTTGGACAGTACCTGGTAAATACTATGCATGCATGTAAATACTGTATAAGATTTATGACAGAACTAGTATGATTATATGACTTGGGATCTTTAAAGATCACCATCATAAATGGATTTCCCAAATAAAAATCCCATTCCATCTATGTGGATTGCTTATACACCTCCTTCTTTTCCTGCATTATTGAACACAATTAAGCCTGAGATTCGTGTTAAAATTAGCTTTGTGACATTTCAATTAAATATCAAGATGTTCAATCAGTCTAGCATTTTACCATTTTGTTGAAAATGGATCTGAGAATACATGAGGATACACAATGCATCAGATAAATGTTTGTGACCTATGAAGCCTTCAATGATAACACACCCCTCCCCCCAACCCACCCCCACCCCCGATGAAAATGAAAACAGTTAATCCATGATTTCATTCTTATCATGTAATAAATGTATAAATAGGCATCATGCGATCTGTTAAAATATTAATCTGTTAATGGCATGTGTAATGGAAATATAGGTATGTATATATATTGCGCTTAATTAAAAGTGCTTCCAATTTTTTTTAATCAATTCCCTTCAAAAAAAAAGGGGGGGGACCACAGTTTTCAATTAACATCTCTACAATTTATTAAGTTCTAATTACTCCCACTTACACATGTTCTGTTGATATGTAATTGTGTCATGATGTGTAATGCTTTAAGTATGACCCACATTATTGACATAAAACATTGGGGATTTCTCGTGGATCAGTCCATAAATCCCTCTTAAGAAACCATTTAATTTCAATTGTTTCCTTTTCATAAGTCCAGCATAACACATTCATATTTCTTGCGATCAGCTTAAATTTCACGCTGTGTGACTATACATGTAGCAGTGAGATGTCTCTACTAAATATCACATTTTCTCCCTAATCTTTGTATGAGCTATAGAGCACCCTGGGTACCATTGTTGTGTATGAACAAGTCTGGACAGAAACAGTGTAAGGTCAAACACAAGGTGTCTACCTGTACACCTCATTAATGTATAAAGATGTTCCTGTGGTGTGCAAAATCTGTCAATACAAAATGGTTACATGAAATGACTTAATGACCAAGCCTTTTAAACAAGAAATTCTCCTGAACTAATGTTGGCTAGTTGGATCAGATTCAAGAATGTGCCACTCAGAATAAAAAAATTGACCATAATATTCCCAACAACTTTCTAATAAAGGCTTGGCTCAATACTAGCTTGTCAAAAGGTGATTAAGGAAAGCAATTTGTGTATATATACATATTTATAGGATACATTTCCAATTTTCCAATAATTAAAGATCAAGCTGGGACTGAACGGCCTGTGAAACACATCATTACTGACACATAATTAAACTACAAGTCATCTGTGAAGTCAGATAATGGAATTTCATTTAGTCCTCACTATCATGGTTTAAATTTACCAACACATAGACTAATTATGAACACAGGTAATTATTGAAACAGCTGGATGAGTATGAGGCATTTCTATGTACAATCAATTTTTCAATAATTATATAGGTCTACCATTTGGTAGCCCCCCCCTTTTTTTTTTGGGGGGGGGGGGGGGGGGGGGGGTAAGGACCATACCCTGGAAAAAAGAGAATTTTCATTCATAACAAAAGTTCAGTTTAATCTGTAGCTGTCCAAAAAACGAATTTTATATGACAGTATCTAAGAGCAATCATTAAAAAAAAAGCTACACCAAAGTTTATCATGTTTATATATAAATGTAAATGGCCTTAACTCTTGTAAAAGAGGGTAAATCGTATCCAAATTTTGTCTCTACTTAATCACTTGAAAGCTATACGGCATAAGAATGAACTTAATATCTACGTCAAAGTATAACTGATGAAAAGTGGAGAATGCATTATATGCCAAAGTATAACTGATGAAAAGTGGAGAATGCATTATATGCCAAAGTATAACTGATGAAAAGTGGAGAATGCATTATATGCCAAAGTATAACTGATGAAAAGTGGAGAATGCATTATATGCCAAAGTATAACTGATGAAAAGTGGAGAATGCGTTATATGCCAAAGGCCATAATTCTTGTAAATTGTCCATAACTGAAGTTAAAATAGGTCTACTGTTATTCATCAGAATGGTTACGTAATACACTTTATATATATATATATATTCAAAGCGATAATACACAATGATAAAAGTCATAATAGAAAATAAGCAGACAGACAAACAGATAGATACACATGCTAAACATGCATGTCCTTTATATGACATGATTTAGTTGACCCTCTGACACAAGATACCAGCAGCGTGTTCATAATGCATAGAGAGATGTTTGAACTTTTGAATGTCTTGTCAACAGCATCAAACTTTTTACACATGTCCAAATACTGTAAACCAACTCTTATTCACATGTGAGAATTTTTTGCGAAGTTTGTCTTGCAAATATTACTTGCTGCCAAAGACCCCTTAAATCTTTCTTGTTTGTTTAAAATTATCTCCGTCATGAAAATTACTTGCCACAAACAATTTATCACTGGTAAATTGCGAAATAAAGTTGTCGTGAGTAAAAGTTGTTGCGAGTAAAAGTTGTCGTGACTTATCTTCCCGTTACTAACCTCCGTGTGTTGATAGAGTCTCCACACGTACAACAGCTTCTCCTCTTCTGAACACTGAGCACTGAGTCCATCATCCACAAGCTTTCTGTCAATATCTTTACGAATGTCCGAGGGACTGTCCTAAATAAAAAATCATGTAGTTTAAATAAAAAAATCAAATTAATATCTAAACTAACACAAAAAAATTCACACTTATATTTCATGCAGGGCTTGCATGATTTGTTTAATTCTTGTAAGTGTTTATTGTTTGGGGTGGGTGGATTTTACGCTTCTGCTCTGTGAAGGGTCACAAGGAAGTCATTTCTAGCTGTGAAGCACGGTTTATGTACAATATCACTACAACTGACCCTTCTTCAATGAAATCAAATAAAAATACATACTTCATCCCCAGTATCATAGGAAGTTTTTTATTTAATCCACATTAATGACACTGCAACTTGACTTTGACAATTTTACTGGTATTACTTACAGAAATGAAGTATTTCGGAGTTGGTGACTGCATTCAAACTGCTGGTGTTTACATAATTAAATCCTTATTATCCATAAATCAGTGCTAAAATCAACTAAAAATCACACATGCACAAATATTCTCATGATGTAGTTAATCCATTTTGACATTCCTGAGAGAATTTCATTAACCGTGTTCCACCGCTTCCATTATTGTGCCGTGTAAAAACACACCTGATGTACGCTGGACAAAGTTATACCCGACCTTCTGTTCTGTTACAACACGGCTGATTTCACTAACAGTTTGTGAGCTAAGTTTCTTAGTCACTCGGCCTAATATTAAAGCCAGTATTAATCTTTATAATCCCTCAAAACAAAATATTAAATAGGGCTGATTAGTAAGCAGCATTATAAATAGACCACAACTACTGATTTAATGATTACCTCATCGCCCTCAACATGGTCGCATTGTCTAAACTTTGAACTGCGATGATGTGAATGTTATGCACAATAAAAATATTATCAAAAATTTTCATAAATACTGCTTACATAACTTGGTCTTTTTGTTTCATTTTAGAGGAAAACAATAACACTTTACTCATGTCATTAGTGCTGGGAATAGCAAAATATTTCTCAAAATGATATAGTTTGTAACAGAGAGCTACAGTGTGTGATTAAGTTTGTATTGCTAATATACACATATGTTGGTAAGCTATTCAATAGCTGGGAAAACTTTTATAAAATCATCAACTTTCCTTGTGTATCCTTCCCAGTCAGACCTCAAGCTGATCTCCAGAGTATAGTGAGACCTCAGACTGACCTTCAGTGTATAGTCAGCCTTAATCTGACCTTTAGAGTAGTCAGATCTCAGACTGACCTTTTGAGCATAATCAGACTTCAGACTGACCCTCAGAGTAGTCAGACCTCAGACTGACCTTCAGACTATATCCATACCTCAGTCTGACCTCCAGAGTATAGTCAGACCTCAGACTGATCTTCAAAGTATAGTTAGACCTCAGACTGATAACAGAGTGATACTAGTTCATAAAAGTATTCCCATGAATGTAATAGCCTTCATAGTATTATGTGTACATGTAACAATCTTCATAGTATTATGTGTACATGTAACAGCCTTCATAGTATTATGTGTACATGTAATAATCTTCATAGTATTATGTGTACATGTAACAGCCTTCATAGTATTATGTGTACATGTAATAATCTTCATAGTATTATGTGTACATGTAATAGTCTTCATAGCATTATGTGTACATGTAACAGCCTTCATAGTATTATGTGTACATGTAATAATCTTCATAGTATTATGTGTACATGTAACAATCTTCATAGTATTATGTGTACATGTAACAATCTTCATAGTATTATGTGTACATGTAATAGCCTTCATAGTATTATGTGTACATGTAACAATCTTCATAGTATTATGTGTACATGTAATAGCCTTCATAGTATTATGTGTACATGTAACAGCCTTCATAGTATTATGTGTACATGTAATAGTCTTCATAGCATTATGTGTACATGTAACAGCCTTCATAGTATTATGTGTACATGTAATAATCTTCATAGTATTATGTGTACATGTAACAGCCTTCATAGTATTATGTGTACATGTAATAATCTTCATAGTATTATGTGTACATGTAACAGCCTTCATAGTATTATGTATATATGTAATAGTCTGACACTCATTTAGCAAAATAACTAATAATAACCAGATACTTGTTCATAAAAGTACTATTAATAGCCTAATAATTGTTCACCATAATACTAACAATAGTATTATACGTGTTCCTTAATATACTAATAAGAGTCTGACACACTCTTATCACAGTACATGGGCTGGTAACAGTATGGTACTGCATAATAAATGTTTTTATAAAATTACCAGATATTCATTCATAAATTTATTAATTAAATGTAAGGTGCACAAATGATTTCAGTGTACATAGTGCCATGAAAGCTCCCTGTCAATATACTTAAAAGATTTTTTTATTTGTTTCTTAAATCAATATTGGTTTATTCTATTTACTGATCGACATTAAATCATTAATGACAAAATAATCTTGCACACAAAAACTTCTCTTGAAGTGTTGCTCTCCTTTGTGAAATAATCAGGTAGTTATCTTGTTTTGTTTATTTTGACCATAAATAAACTGGTGTGCTGATAAATCTCAAGTGTTCTAAGTATTGTTGCCCTTGGCATCTTAATCCTAAAATTTATCATGTTCACAGTAGGAAAATTACATCAATCAATATGGATCAAAATCCTGAGAATTTTTATCATTCAAAAACTACACACACACACAGATATATATATATATATATATATATATATATATATATATACACATACATACACACACACAAAGTGTCAAATACAAAGTTCACTATGATCAGAGGACTATCTGATGAAAATAAGTTCCTAGATCCACTCCTTTGTTGCATCATGTCATGACAATATAAAAAAAGAGCATTTACAACAACCAGGACATTGCAAACAAAGTTCTATACATTTCTAATTAATCTAATTAATTAATCAAAACACTGATATACATTGATACACTTCCTTATCAATCTAACACACAACAACAAAAATTAATCCATTTTACAGATTTATTGTAATTCAGTGCAGAGAATTCCCATAATGGATTAATCCACTCTACAGGTTTATGGTAATTCAATGTAGAGAATTCCTGTAATGGATTTTATAAACTGCCCTTTTCATGTTCTCATTTTTATCACTCTAGGAGTCTCCTGACAATACACTCTGGGGCCAACATGGTTAACTGTGATTAAAGCTTTAAATTAAGAGTAAAGTATTCACTACTGGGGCATTAAAACTTTTATAGCACCATACAAGGTCTTTCATATCAACCTGTTTTGCTTACTTTTTGTACTTTAATGTTTTCTTCTCTAATAATAGCACATTTATATAGCTCATAATGATCCAATACCCTGGTATTCAACCGTTTTTTCATGACATCTCTACAGTCTTCCGCTCCAGACGTCAGCACTGTACATTTTTTATGAATTTACTTTGTTTTTATTTTTTCTATGCATTAGACATTAGGTGATGCTCCAGTAACAACAGTTCTAAGGTGAGCCCTTGTCTTCATCAAGTCATGATCTGGACATAGCTTACAAGGCAATGAAGTGCAGGGATTTATAGAAGTAGGCTCTTACTTGTCCTGTCACTTTAATTACCCTTTTACTGTTCAAATTAGCAGACGCAATCCTACGCGTTGGACCCCACAATAAATACTACAAAATTTTAAATTCCACTGATACGGTGAAGATTGTCATTGCATACAACACTCATTTGCTTTCATGTCCAAGTAAAATGTACTGTCTAATAAAAATTCCTTTACTGTATATTTACATTTTTAACGACATGGTTGTCTGAACATGCTAAGTCTATTTGTCAACACGGGTTACATGATATTGCTTAACCCACTTACCAGAAGTCGGGGGGTCTCGGGCGCTGCCATTCCTCTGTTTCATCCGTAACACATGTCCGAAGATAATCAAGTCATGCAACTTTTCCAGTTAAAGATATAATTATCACATAATTCTAATACACTTAAAACTTTGCACAAAATAGACACTTCTGCTTTCTACAGCCGATGATCGCCGCCATTTTCAAACAATCGATGGATGCTAAGCCAGAATTATTCCTACGCAGTTCCGGTCATATACATGGTTTTTATTTTCTTAATATGCAGACAATTGGGGAAAAAATGTTTTCTATGCTTTTAAAATGTGAATGGCTGATATATTACATTAGGCTTTAATTTTATAGCGATATTGCTCACTACACGCGAACTACTTTTTCATTCACCTAAGGACCAGTAACTCCAATTTACAAACGAAGTTGTGGAAATGAGTTTTTTCCCTTAGACTGATCGCCCATCACCCGTGTGAACGTTCAAGAAATACATTTGGGTCTATATATTTGTTGGGTCGAAATTAGGGGAATAAACTAAAGTCTTTACACAGTGTAACTAAAGCTGTAGTCAACCGCTATTTACTTTCCATCTGAAAGACATGAAACTCTCTCTCTCTCTCTCTCTCTCTCTCTCTCTCTCTCTCTCTCTCTCTCAAAAACACTTAAATTCGTATCATTTGAAAATATGATAAAGTAAATTAACCATAAATACATACAAAATTATACGAATATTTTGGATAACCTATATTTACATGATACCTATGAATTTCAATAGAGATAAGCAGTGTACAGATTTCTGGGGAAAGTGCAAATCTGGATATTCCTGCGAAACACAGCTCCTCACGACAGTAAATGACTTTGTACTAGAACACAACAAAGGCAGTCAAAAAGGAACAGTAGACTCCGGAGTATCACGGGCAACAGTAAACTCCAGAGTACCATAGGGAACATCACCGATAATATTTTTCTGCCATATCAACGATTTACCAGACAGCGCAACGTCATCCGTTCGACTGTTTGCAAAGGACTGCCTCTTACAGCGCACTATTAAAAACAGGAAAGACCAAACCTCACTTCAGATCGACAGATTTAAACAAACTATGAAAATGTGCAGAGACATGAGGATGAGATTCAACGCCAGGAGGTGCTATATGCTGTCCGTCAACAAGAAAACATCCAGGTTTTACCGACTAAACAACCACATCCTACAAGAAGACCAAAATAATCCATACCTAGGCTTGCAATCTCAAACGGCCTCAAATGACACCCACATATCAAATGTAAGCAAGAACGCCAATACCCCCCTAGACATTGTTAGAAGGAATCTTAGAAACATCCCGGAAGAATGTAGAAAAACAGCTTACTTATCACCAGTAAGATTGGTGACAAGATACGGAGCAACCATCTGGAAACAGAACCTAAAAGTAGACATCGATAAACTAGAATGTATTCAGAATAGAGGCATTGAATTTATCAAAAGGAATTATAAAACAGGGGGATCCTGATATCATCACTAAATCAATAGAAGAACGGGAAATAAAACCACGAGAACAAAGAAAGAGCATGCAAGCCTAATCCTAGTGTACAAGCCTCCGCCTAATCCTGGTGTACAAGCCTCCGCCTAATCCTAGTGTACAAGCCTCCGCCTAATCCTAGTGTACAAGCCTCCGCCTAATCCTGGTGTACAAGCCTCCGCTTAATCCTAGTGTACAAGCCTCCGCCTAATCTGAGGCCGGGGGGTTCTATATCTGAGGCAGGAAGGGGGGTTCTATATCTGAGGCCGCGGGAGGGAGGTTCTATATCTGAGGCCGGGGGGTCGATATCTGAGGCCGCGGGGGGGGGGTTCTATATCTGCGGCCACGGGGGGATGTTCTATATCTGAGGCCGCGGGGGGAGGTTCTATATCTGTGGTCGCGGGGGGAAGGTTCTATATCTGAGGCCTCGGGGGGAGGATCTATATCTGAGGCCGCGGGGGGTCTATGTCTGAGGCCGCGGGGGAGGTTCTATATCTGAGGCCGCGGGGGGAGGTTCTATATCTGTGGTCGCGGGGGGAAGGTTCTATATCTGAGGCCGCGGGGGGAGGATCTATATCTGAGGCCGCGGGGGGTCTATGTCTGAGGCCGCGGGGGAGGTTCTATATCTGAGGCCGCGGGGGAGGATCTATATCTGAGGCCGCGGGGGGGTCTATGTCTGAGGCCGCGGGGGGAGGTTCTATATCTGAGGCCGCGGGGGGGGGTTCTATATCTGAGGTCGCGGGGGAGGTTCTATATCTGAGGCCGCGGGGGGGGGTCTATATCTGAGGCCGCAGAAGGAGGTGTGATATTTGAGGCCGCGAAGTGGGGGGTTCGATATCTGAGGTCGCGGAGGGGGGGTCGATGTCTGAGGCCGGGGGGGGGGGGTCTCTGTGCTGATTTTTTTCATTCGGGGAGATAGTATGATACTACCCATCTCTTTCTAAGAATAAACGTCTAGGCTGTGCTTGTTTTTTCCAGATAGAAATCTCTATCACAACACTTGGTAAAAGTGTACTTTGCATTCCATATCTTCATTTTTAAACATTTGTATTTCGTTACATGGTGCGTTTCATTAATTAATGTGTTCTAAACCTATAAAAATCTGGACTAGAGAAAAATAGGTTAATGACATTGTTTGAAAAGTTCCTGAGACAGATGTCGATCGTGTATTATGTAGACGTACAGTTACAACAAATCGCTGTACGCATCAGACTAATTTCCCATTTATTATGTAGAAAGTAGCATGGAATAAACAAAATCATAGCCGTCTTTTATTTCATTATGTTGGTGCTAAATGTCTTTTTTTTCTGTCAATGAATACAAAATGAAATATAAAACCTGGCCCCATTGGCGTGCCGAGGCCTTAGCGTTGGCCTTGACTCCATTTTGGCTTCTAACTTGACATCAACCAAAAGTTTGGCCTGGGCAAATTGTATTGATTGATCGACATATTGATTGATATTGATTTACAGACCGTATTCGTTTATTCTGATACTGAAATAACTCGCTCTTTGATAAAGGACACTAATCAAGCGTTTACCGGGGTCGGCACGAGGAGCTATATCTAGAGAGCTGTGCTGGCGTGGAAGCCTTGCTATTCATATCCTCATGTATTTTCAAAAATAAAATTTATTTTCTATAATTACATTTTTTTTTTTACTCTCAGTTCTGTCGAAAATGTCAACAGTTAAAATAGACGTACTACATTTACCAAGATTCGTACGCACGTTGTTCTCATTCATGAGGAAATGGCTGTCATTTCAGTTGGTATTTGTAGATATCGAAGACAAAAACCAAAAACATAGGATATGTAAATATTACGAAATATGTGCGCAAAGAAAAGGTCGATGTGTACGAAGCTGTATATAAAAAATCACCAATATCGATGAACATCTGCATTGCAGACAGAAATGCCATCACGGTTTATCGTATTTTGTCACATTGAATTAAAACTGTAACAGGTATTCGCAATTTATGTCCTAACATACATGTACCTTAAACACTGTGAAATCGGTCATGTCAATTCCCATTCAGACTATTAGGCGCATTGATTTCTTGTGAAAAGAACTCCATCCCCCCCCCCCCCCATTTTATACCTAACTTAATTTATTCCATCTTTTTTCATGAAATGGTGTGAAGGGCGTTACGATGGCGAGCAGCGGTAACAGAGAGGTTTAAATAATCGAATCAATAAATAGATAAATCTATAGAAACGAATAGGTAAATAGAGAAATAAAACAATACTATTGGTCTTTTCCTTCTCAACCTGTTTATTGAAACTGAAAGATATATGAATGGACAGATGTGTAAAATGTGTAAACTTTATGCTACGATTGACATTGGAGAATTCATTATATACTCTGATATCCATTGTATATTATGATGTCGTCCCCGGTAGCTGAAGGAACATCAACATATAATAATAATAATAATAATCATTTTATATAGCGCCCTATTCGATCAAAATAATCGCTCTAAAGCGCTGTACATCATAAATCATAAGACAGGTTACATAAATACTAATTTTTAAAAGACAGGTTACATAGTACTAGAAGTAAATGATTTTTTTTTATTTTTTTTTTTTTTTTAACATAAATACAAGGTAAATGTCCTGGATGAATTTGACCGAGAACATCATAAATGTCCCAGTGTAATTCTTTCTTTTTTGTTTTTTAATTTGTGTGTTTGTTTGTTTTGTTTTGTTTTTGTTTTGTTTTTTTGTCACAAGGGCATTCACACAAGGTCACATTATTTCTCGCGCATTTGTCTTTCGCTGTCCATCCGTGCATCCCTTTTTCTCCTCTTTACTGTGTTTGTGCAGCAATTTGTATGGTTCATCCGAAATTGATTTTAACACTATTGATACATTCTGTAATTTCAAATCTAAATGCACTGCATATTTGGAATGAGTTATGTTCCATAGCTGCGGTTTTCTAGGTGGAGGCCTGGAAATCATCACATTTTTTTTTTTATTTTATTAACTATTTGCAATTTGTTTACATACCAAATAAAGAGGAAATATTTATAGCCTTCTGAAACTAATACCGGGCGGTTTTAGAATGTAATATTATCTCGTACAAGCATAAAGTCTGTCTTCTTGGAAGAAATGGTTTAGATACATCATTATGAAAATACACCTGAAAATCCTGTCTAATCTGCATGTCCAAGCTCACAAAAAACATCCACAGGTCATCTCAAAACTACATACCAAATATGGTGCAAAACCAATTTATTAATGAATAATGGGTCAATTAACATACCTTGTAGTAGACAGACAGACAGGACGAGATCAAATATCCCCTCGCTTCACTAAATAATTGGAGATCAGACACACGGGTAACTCTAAAGTGAGTGGAACTTGAGTTTTGTAATATTGTTTTGAAAGTACTGTATATACCTAATCTCTACATTAAAGACGAATTATAAACAGGAAAGAAATAAATAGGGGGTTGTGGTCCTTGATATTGAACTTCAAGGTGTTAAGCTTGACCTTTTCGAACCTAGAGTCTACTTTAGAACTTATTTGTATAAAATTATTTTGTCCATTGGTGTCAACACAAGCCACACGGATCAATCATTACATCAAATTAATGCACTATCATACTGTCTAGCAATTTCGACATGGAAACAAATAATCAACCCTTTGCACTTAAAATACGCACAAAATAAATTGCAAGTTTAAAAGAAGAGCTTAGGAATATTGTCAGTCTTAAAAACTGCAAATAAGTTGCAATGTTTTATTTCAAAACTTAAGACAGGAGTGGTGCTATAGATCTTTTTTTTAATTTTTTTTTTTTTTATAATTTTTTCAAGAAACTACATTCCGTGTTAGTTGACAGGCGGTTTTCGAAATCGTGTTTTATCTGGTAAATTATATTAAACAAATTAATGAATTTAAATTTGAATTACAAATGCAACTCCAAATTTCTACAATTTTTATTATCATTTACAAATCCGAAACATATGTCGAGGGGTAAAATTTGATGAAATAGAAATGGTAAAATCATACATATTCATAGATTTAGGGGGATGGGGGGGGGGGGTCCTATAGCCTCGAAATGTAATCCTTTCCAAACTTTGATTTGTTGATTTAACTGGTACCTGAAGGATTCTAGCAAATTGCGCGGCTGTGTTCAAAAGTCGAAGAGCCAACTTCTTTTAAAAATATAATTTTATATAAATAGCTTTAAATAAATTAGCATCTTATGTGTTCAAAGGAGTGTGAATTTCCGAGGATTTTCAAATTAATTAATTTAAAATGAATCATTCTGAAAACATTTTATAAGAACAATTCTGAAAATATGGTATCACGCTGAACACAGTAAAATCAAATCTTTACATTTTGGAATCGGCCCATTTTAAGACAATTTCCTAATTCTCAAGAAAACTACCAAACCTTTTTGCTATTGATTTTTAAACAACAACCATCTCGTCCTAAGAACATGTCCCTTACACAATTATTTACCGGTAGCACACGTTTCCGTGGTGATTGTTGTTATCAATATTAGTTTCTGTTCTCGATTTTCACAATATACTTCAGTTCCATTATACCATGTTGGAAATCTTGCTTGTATTTGCAGAAGATATTCTTTAAAGTTTAAAACATTGCAACTGCATCGAATGGGGTTGTGACGCAAGTCAATAATAACGGCACGAGCGTCTTGTAAATATGACGTCATGTTCGTTGGTATATCGACAACAGAGTTATAACGCATGTCAACGTAGAGGGTTCGGTTTTCATTAGGGTCTTCAAAATAAAAATCACTGATGCTGTTATTAGAGAGATCAAGCACTTCTAAGACTGGGAAATAAGACGGCCAATTTCTGCCTTTGGCAGGGACTGACGACAGATTGTTGGAGGAAAATGTAGCGACTTTCAGCACCGGATAATGATTTATGGTAGAATCATTTTCCCGGCTGTACTGGAACGTTTCCTCGTAATAAATCATATGATTGTAAATACAGGAAAATTCTGTTTGCTTCTTGTTTTGATATCTGGCTAGTTTGGGCCCCGCTGGAATCCGCGGGAACGTCGACGTGACGTTTTTAATATCCATCACGACAACAGATTCTTGGCCGCACGCAAAGCTCTTACTGGGACGTTTATTGAGGTTCCGGTCGATGTGATCATTTAGATTTTCTTCTATCACACAGTCGGCCATCTTTAAGTCTACAATGCTGTCCGTGTAATTAGCAGGATTCTCGTACTCATCATAAAACCCCTGCACGTTGCACCCCTGGATGTCCACCACCTGCAGATTTCTGGCGCGCATCGGCCAGGGTAGAGAGACGGACGCGCCGCTTTCGCAGTTGATGTAGAGTTCTGCATTTTTCATTTCTCCCGGAAAACTATCGCTCCATTCTCGAAATTTTAAGAAATCCCAGTTTTTGGTAACAGAGAAGGAACAAAATAAATAGCCGTGGATCGGACTTTGGCAGGATTTCTGAAACATTTCAATTGTACCTATGCTATCCACACTTAACAAAAACCAGGACGACAAAATCAAATAGCACAGTCGGCGTGTCATTGTGATAGTCTGGTTCGCCAGGTGTCTGAAAATTAAAATTCTCTACTAGCACTAATTGATATATATGTATATATAGGATGTACCGAACATGACAGCTCTGAGATCTTCAGAATGTCTGCCAGACTGGAGTCAATTTACGCACTAGTCGTGAGCGGTCTACCGCAAAATAACAATTCCATTTGTAATGTACGTTATTTTCATTAAATTTTAATTACATTATATTTGTAGAACCGTGAGTTTAAAAAGGGTTTCCTACGCATGCCCATTGAGAGGTACTTGTCTTATTTTCTTCACGTGGAAGCTAGGTTAGCTGTCGTTCATCTTCGCACAGCAATTCGGTCGCGGTAGCCTAGTTGTCAGAGTTCGTTTTGCAACCGACGGTCCCGTGTTCGACCGATTCTCGATTCCGGCGCTGTGTCAAACCTAAGACGTTTAGCTTTAGGTACGATGCGTCACTGCCGCCAGGCATAAGAAATGGAAGTTGAGAGTTTATTTTATTCAAACTGACCTTAAAAACGGAGGTCTGATATCACGGTAGGTGTTGGCACGATAAAGAACCAATCCTGCTTTGAATTTAGCGCCATTTATCAAAATTTGTAGCACTTCATTTAAAGTTGATGATGTCTCTATACTTGATTGGAGCCTTAAACAATGTACCAAAAACAAAGCTTCAGTCTTTTCATATATAGTACATATATTTGGTGCTACACCAACAGATGACCTGTGAAGACGCCAAATTAACTTACCATAATTCAAACAAGGACCCCATAAAGAGGAACGCCCCCTCACAACAAACAAGGACTCCGTAAAGAGGAACGCCCCTTCACAACAAACAAGGATTCCATAAAGAGGAACGCCCCTTCACAACAAACAAGGATTCCATAAAGAGGAACGCCCTTTCACAACAAACAAGGATTCCATAAAGAGGAACGCCCCTTCACAACAAACAAGGATTCCATAAAGAGGAACGCCCCTTCACAACAAACAAGGATTCCATAAAGAGGAACGCCCCTTCACAACAAACAAGGATTTCATAAATAGGAACGCCCCATCACAACAAACAAGGATTCCATAAAGAGGAACGCCCCTTCACAACAAACAAGGATTTCATAAATAGGAACGCCCCATCACAACAAACAAGGATTCCGTAAAGAGGAACGCCCCCTCACAACAAACAAGGATTCCATAAAGGGGAACGCCCCTTCACAACAAACAAGGATTCCATAAATAGGAACGCCCCATCACAACAAACAAGGATTCCATAAAGAGGAACGCCCCTTCACAACAAACAAGGATTTCATAAATAGGAACGCCCCATCACAACAAACAAGGATTCCGTAAAGAGGAACGCCCCCTCACAACAAACAAGGATTCCATAAAGGGGAACGCCCCTTCACAATAAACAAGGATTCCATAAAGAGGAACGCCCCTTCACAACAAACAAGGATTCCATAAAGAGGAACGCCCCATCACAACAAACAAGGATTCCGTAAAGCGGAACGCCCCCTCACAACAAACAAGGATTCCATAAAGGGGAACGCCCCCTCAAAACTTGACATAAAACACCTCTGGAAGCGCAGAGAGAGAGAGAGAGAGAGAGAGAGAGAGAGAGAGAGAGAGAGAGAGAGAGAGAGAGTTTAATTCATTTAGATCCAGTTAATTCAGAATTAATTTTAAGTATTCAAGAAATTTACAGACCGGTACCTCCTCTCTCTCTCTGTGTCTGTCTGTCTCTCTCTCTCCTTCGTTTTTAATTTTACATTTCATTAAGTTTTGTTGTTGTTGTTGCCTTCTATTTTCTCTACAGCAATATGCAATTATATTTAATTTGATTAGATAATTAGGTCACTTACTACTGATATGTTACATCTTTATAAATGCAATAATTAGATATCTTCTTAATACCTCTATCTGATTATTGTAACGGTATTTTTATAATATGTACCTGTAGTTACACTGGGAGAAGGCTTTCATAGGCTCTGCCTGTTACCTAATCTTCTTATGTTGTACGCAATTGAATATTTTTAAATAAACATATTACATATATGATAATGTGGTATAATTTTTAGAGACAACTTTTGCATGATTTTGTTACAATTTTGTTGAGGAAGTTTACAGAACTTTATTCCAGTTTGACGATGTCCAGTTCTTATATATCGAATACGGTGCTGCTCGCCACAGTAAAATCTGTGTGCAATCACCAATTAATTCACAGGTTTAATTGATGCGTACATGTGTTCATTCCGGAAGTAAGATCGAAGTTATAAATCATAAAACTGTACATGTTGCCGGGCACGGATGTCATTATAGAATATTGCATTTGAAAATGGTCAAAACATAAGTGTATCTATAAATAACTATGTTCGTTCCAGGGTACGAATCTGAAATGTCCTCTCTATTGTGAAATTATGTTAGGTATATTATAGAAAGTAATTAAGTAACAAAATACATATTTTCACTGAGGCCTACATAATTGTTTGACGTTTAAAAATTTAAAGAATTGCATAATCTCGGTACATATCTTCATTATGCCTTGAAAATTAGTGAAAATACGACATAATTATTTTCTGTCTTTAAATGTTCCACGCCATTCAAACACCGACAGTTGTCGCACGTATACGTCATAAGATGCAATTCCCGTCCAATAAAATATATATCTTATTTGTTCGTTATTAACCTTAAATCCCCAAACTGTTAGTTCCCAAAACAATCAGTTAATCTTAGGGATGCATGTTTTAATTCAGATAAACTGCCATGTACAAACGCGTACGTGACCCGTCCTGATATTTGTAAAATGTACATTTGTAAAGGATTTTATCACTCGCGGTTACATCCATTCATCAAAGGGAAAAATGGCGTCCCATTTTGTTTTATTTTGCTGTATGTTCATGATTCTGTGCACATCTCAGATTTTTTATCTTTTGTATCCACCCTTCACCCGTTTGCGTCATGAACACTGACAGGTCGTTCCCGGGTTTTAGCCATTTCATTGAATTACCCGTACAAATCGATCAATTCGCTCCCAAACATGAGACTAGAGATAAAAACAATTATTCACTTCAATTAGAGTGCAATCATAAACCCCGCCCCTTTTTGTGCCGAATATACAACATCTTCAATTATATAATATATATATATATATATATATAATTGATTTTGAACAGAAAAATGAAAACTTTTTCACAAATGGATGTGCTAATTCTGCGCTTTGAGGACATGACTATTTCAAATTCTACACGGCAAATATTATTCATGTTCTATATTATCTATATTCATAATTTTCGTTTATATTCCTGAAATTTGTTTGCAATAATGGCATTGAAGTTGTAATAAAGACTCAAGTTAAAATTACAAGCGAATGAATTTGGTTTAATTTGCATGTCGATTTATCAAGGAAAAAGCAAGTGGCAATCTAAAAGAAGAAATAATAATATAAAAAAAACTATATGTAATTAATATTTAAATTTTTCTGGCGCTTTGAGAATTTGTCTTTCAATTAATGAAATCTATTTTCAAGCAATTTATAGACAGGTGAATTTCCATAGTATGAATTAACAAAGTAAAACTGATTTATTCAAGAAGAAATGATTGCGAAAAACGTCCAGTGAAACAACAAAACTGGGTGTTAAAAAATAAGAATAAAACAAAAACGGACGGAGCACGTATTTTACAAAACAAATAATTAAAAAATATATTAATAATAAAAAAAAAAAAAATAAAAAAAAGGATGGGCATATGACCTGTATGAAAGCGAATTTTAACTTCACAAGGAAAAATGTGTCTGCATTGGGAGGTCGCCAAAAGGGCTTATAATTAATTCTTGTCAGAATTAATTAAGTAAAAACAAGTTATTATATAACCAAGAACCTCGACATTCGTCTGAGACTCTCTGTTCGTAATAAACACGCAGGCAGATGTTTGTGGTTGGAATAATTAATTGAGTCAAATGAAGATCCAAGGTTGTGTTTGAAATTCAATAGATTTAAACAAAACAAAACTTTAGAAGTTGTGAAAGAAATTCGCCATACAACCCCAGTCTTCAGCAAACAAGTAATTCAATCACTGCACAGATAGTATCAGATTTAAAAAGTCCTCCCCCCCTCTCCAAAAAAAAAAAAAACCGGCTTTAGAGAAGAATCTCGTTCTAGAATAGAATTTTCCCCACGGAAACCCCAATGCAGATTGATTGAACTCAGATGTCT
Organism: Ostrea denselamellosa; assembly: GCA_024699665.1. Lineage (NCBI taxonomy): Eukaryota > Metazoa > Mollusca > Bivalvia > Ostreida > Ostreidae > Ostrea > Ostrea denselamellosa. Next base: position 525,506 of record JAMZEH010000008.1, on the reverse strand, counting down.
TGTGAAATTCTGCTTTGCTATAAAGTGAAACTTCTCCCATATACAGCAGAGTTACAGAATGTAATTATCCGCATATAGAGTTATAGTGAAATTATAGAGTGGAAAGAAAGAACATGAGAGAGAGAGAGAGAGAGAGAGAGAGAGTTAAAATAACTCTTTCCCAAATTAGACTTTCCAGTGCTTATAAACACACACACGGATATATATATATATATATAAATAAAATTATATATATATATATATATATATATTTATTATCTTATTTATTTTATTCTTATTTATTTATTTGGTTTTTGTTTACTCTTGGCTTGTCACGTATTTCATATGTTAAATATGTGAAAATATTTTGTTTAATATTTCTTTGTTCCAAATAACACGTTTCTTGAGTATTTTAACCGTAGATTAAAAAAAAAAAAAAATAAAAGTCGCAATTTCCATAGAAATTTTTGGATACATTAGCAGCACTAAAATTTGTATAATTCTATAATGCTGTAATCAGTGCAAACTCTCTAAATAGCTTTACATTAAAAGCATACAATTATAGGTTAAAAAATGTCCTATTTTAATTTATCTAAAAATAGAATATATACATGAATCGTCTTCGCAGGTTTTATTACATTTTTTAAACATACATCAAATGAAAGCTTGGATTTTTAAAATCTCGTATTTGCAAACTAAACACTTTTTCTTATCATTCCAGAAAAAAAATCACAACAAATTCATATAAAATAATTGACATCTTGAGTCACTTTTTTGTCGGTGAAATCGAAATCATGCTTTATACAAGGCTCGTAAACAAGCTATTAGATAAAATTTCAGTGTTATGATTCACCTAAGAATCCTCAGTTTTGGAGCATAACCAATCAAGATGCATATATAACCCTATAGGCTGGTTTAGTACATATATTAATGGCTCCGATAAATCATACGCAGAACCTTTAAAACTAATTCAAATCTTGAAAATTTATTGATTTATTTGACACATTTTTTCAAACACACCCCAGTTCATAAAACTTGTAAATAATCTACTCAATGTTTTGCAAGAAAAGTTTAGTTCTGTTTGTTTTGGTTTTATTTATAATTTTTTTTATTTCTGCTGAGAATTCAAAAATTTTATTTATAACCTCCTTTTTCATGTTTTATCTTAAATTTTGAGAAAAGACATTGCAAATTGTGTGCAGCTTTTTAAACTAACAATACTCATATACTGCTCTTTTAAACTCGCATTTTTTGTTTGTTTGCTGCACATATCAAGTGCATAAAGGTTAAATTTTATTTTTAAATTTTTTGCTACAATCAATTGTTAGAAGATAAGTGTTTACATTTTAATCTAACAATTGATTTATGTTGCTGGTGTTAAAATTAACAGACAAAAGTAGTTTATGTGAATAAATCAGAAGATCATGGATGTTGTTTAACACAAGCACTATGACCCTGATCCAGGTACAATTAAAAACTCAGATTCTAACACCTCTGTGAATTTTTTTTTTTTCGTAATTCAGTTAATCAATTTAGTAAGTCACAGATTTAATTATCTTAGTTGATCTAAAGACTGTCACAGACTGAGGTTAAAACACTGAATATTTTATTATCAATAATATTACTACTTGAAATCTAAAAACATACTTTAAGTTTCTTTCTTAAAAAGTGATAAAAAAGAAATGATGTTGAACATAGAACCCACAATCTTTGAATATTTATTTCACTCTTTTTTTTTTTTTTTAATACCAGTTTCAAATTCCAAATATAGTCCAATTCAAAGCCTTCTAAATTGTGATAATACATAGCGATGACTCTGCATTTATCCGGAAGGAGAAGAAAATTAAAAAATGCACGATAATTCTCTCGTTTGAAAACAAATGAGATTTCCTAAATGAGGAAAAACACTATAAAAACAATTGCATGTTCATAATTTATTTTTCAAGGCATTTCTTCCTTATGGAAGAAGACAAATTTAAATTAAGTTTTATTAGGTGTAATCTCTTCAAGAACTTCATTATTCAAAAATTATATTACGGAAATATTCTTCATTATAAATACATCTCATAGATTCCTAGACTACTCCATAAAACTGAACACACTGCTTGATTATGTAACAGCAAAAGAAACCTGACATAATATCTGAATATTAATTTTTTTATACGGAAATATTTAACTCACTTTTACCATGCATGAATTACTTTTAAAACTCATTTCTGTTATTGTTCTTTTAAGTTATGTGTATTTCTTTTTACATGTATTGGTCATATTAAAAAAAAAAACAAAAAAAAAAAAACGTATGTATGTATGTGTACGTATGCAAGTGTATGTATATATGCGATGTGTGTGTTTGTGGTGTTTTAGTGTGCTATATTAGTCTTTTTTGTAGTTAGCGTAACTAAATATAATTTGTGTTTTAAAATACCCCATTTAGTCCTTTTCTTAATTTCTCTATGTTGTATGTATGTTTGGCGATATATTAATTGTGTATGTTGTAAAGCGCTTAGAGTAATATTTATAATGTTAGATAATGCGCTATATAAATACCTTGTAATAATAATAATAAAATAATCTAACAAGGAAACGGTCAGAAATTTATATATAGTAATTGTCACCCCTGTACATACAGTGGCTAGTGACATTTTTTTTTTGTTCAGCAGCAATTTAATTGATCAAATTCCAGATTGATGTTCATAAATCATGCAGATATAGTTTGATAAATCTGATAGATGTGTTCTTCATTCTATATCAGGGCCCTTCCAGGCATTACAAATAACATACATGATTAGTACACTTACATATAAGTACACACAAATTGCATTTAAAATACAATTTATAGTAAAGTATTTCATATAATTCAGTATCAATTACCTAACTCTAATACACCCACATTTGTTCTATCTTCTAATTCATATTTGAACTTCATTTTATTTTAAGATAATGGTATACACATTGCATCAAGCTATTGATATCTTATTACTGCAGAGTGTTGGACGTAACTGCTCTTTCAGTGAAGTTACTTTCTTCTTTTTTTTTATTGGTGACTATAATTCATCCATTTGTCAATTTCTCATGCAAGAGATGAACCAAATCTTTCATCATTAGTCTACAGCTTTTGAGGATATCTCCAACTTTCTTTTCTGTAATTCTAAGTACTCAGATTTTATACACAGCAGTTTTTGCTTCAGATTTGCAATTGCAATACTTGTATTCAGTGACGACTTAAACTGGTTCTGGCACTGTCGTAGACTTGGGGGAACCAGGACACCAAACCATTTGATGGGATCCTGTTGACCGTTTCGCTTGATGAGTGTTTCTTTGTCAGCTGGTGAAGATTTTTCTTGGGAATGTCCTAAATTTCTTTTCCTCAGCCCTAAAGTCTCTACTCCATCATGTTCTGCTTCAGTGCCAAGATCAGTGAATGCTGTAAACACATTCTCCATGCCAACATCTCCAACTTCCACTTTTGTCAATGCTGACATTTTGTCCTCGTGTATTTGGTCTATTCCAACAAATTTTACCCCCATACTGTACCGAGCCCTCGACATGTTTAAGAACCCTTCCTTGACCTGTTCGTTAAGCTTTTCCTGTTCTTTGTAAAGCAAATCCAAAATGTCAAAGAACAAAATCAATTTCGCATCCAGCTGCTCATTTACCTGTTGCAGTTCTGACATCTACAAATAAAAATCTCATATATGATATTTCATATTGTTCTTTAGAAGTGTTTGTCAAGCGAACTATTACCAGTAATTATGGAAATCAAAGTCAAAATGGTTTGACTTTTCTTCATGTATCTTTATGAAGTTTATAATATATGAACCCTTTAAAACATATTCATATCATATGTCGTATCTAGAAATATTTACATATATGTTCAGATAATTAACAGGGGAAAAAATCTGTCACTTGGAACCTTAATTAGATAATATTGTCTTCATTTTATTTCCAGAATATTACTGTCAGGCCGTAAGGCGGAACCAAGATGTAAGCTTTGCCCATGGAATTAGACTACAGCTAGTACAGTAATTTAAGTACAGTACCTTTATCAAATTTTGTTGTCCAAAACAATCTCAATGAAACTTAAACGTAACTTAAACAAAATCACTTGTAAAAGTTTTAATCACAACAACTGAAAAATGCACAGAACTCGCCGATTTCAATGTTTACACAGGAAGGGGTTTTCAAATCCCGATCCCGATCGAGAAAGTAATGGATGGTTGTGAAGGTATATATGTCAATTATGGGAATATACAACTCAGATAGGCTAGTTCTATTTAGTTTGGTGACTGAAATCTCTCTCTCTCTCTCTCTCTCTCTCTCTGCTTTTTGTTGCTGTTTTAAACCTGTTATGGAGAGAGGGTTTCAGCTTGCACTCTCAGAAAATTATTGTATACAGATATCATAGACATTATAGCTCTAACATCTAATTTTAATTACTAGATTGCTGTCGAGCTATTAAAACTAATTGCTAGACCTAGTATGAAGGGAATAAAAATGAACAGAAACACGATTATATATATATATATATGCAAGTTCTTCGCCGATTAGTTAGCGCCGGCGACTCCCCCCCCCCCCCCCCCCCCCCCCCCCCCCCCCCCCCCCCCCCCCCCCCCCTTTCCCCTTTGAGCGTGGTTATTCTCCGTGAGTGTGGTTGTTCTCCCAAAGAAACTCCTGACTATATTCCATATTTTCTTCTGTAATGACGAAGAAAAATTCCGGCTGTTAACCCAGTAATCCTGGCAACTAGGAAACGTAGATCCTGAGACATGTTTCTGTCACATTCATGTCTCCTGGGACAGGTGTTGTCTGAATTTATGGATCTAAATTAAGTCTTCTCTGTTAATACAGGTAATAGTTTGTCTCTTTGCGTCTTCTTGTCAGATTTTGTAACTTTTAAATGGATTTCTTTGCTTTGTTTAGGACACTGGTTGTTTATCGGTCCATCCACCCATCTGTTGTCGCGCTTGTAATCCATTTATGTCCATTAAGCCTACGTGCCTAGTCATCACCCCTGAGCCTGCATTAAATTTCTCAATGTTTCTTCAATCAACGTTTCATTTCAAAACAAATGGAGTTTTAAGTAGCATGGCTTCAGACTGCACGACTGGGTCATTTTATACCGCTTCTCAAAATGGTTACAGTTCTGAACAACGAGCTTGGCGGAAAGGAAAATGATCGACTGGCGGAAAGGAAAATGATCGACTGACGGAAAGGAAGATGATCGACTGGCGGAAAGGAAAATGATCGACAGAAATTAAATATTATTTGGGAATGGAACTAACATGTACAAGGTCCATAATTTTAAACCTCGTTTAATTTTTTGATGTGGACATCTGAAAAGGAAGTGATTTAACAGATCAAATTGTCTGACCTTTTCACTTTATAATAAACCCCTCCCTGTATAATACTATATATAAGGACGGAACCTAATGTTAATAAAGCTCACACTTTATAATAAACCACTCCCTGTATAATGCTATATATAAGGACGGCATCTAATGTTAATAAAACTCACACTTTATAATAAACCACTCCCTGTATAATACTATATATAAGGACGGCACCTAATGTTAATAAAACTCATACTTTATAATAAACCACTCCCTGTATAATACTATATATAAGGACGGCACCTAATGTTAATAAAACTCACACTTTATAATAAACCACTCCCTGTATAATACTATATATAAGGACGGCATCTAATGTTAATAAAACTCACACTTTATAATAAACCACTCCCTGTATAATACTATATATAAGGACGGCACCTAATGTTAATAAAACTCATACTTTATAATAAACCACTCCCTGTATAATACTATATATAAGGACGGCACCTAATGTTAATAAAACTCACACTTTATAATAAACCACTCCCTGTATAATACTATATATAAGGACGGCATCTAATGTTAATAAAACTCACACTTTATAATAAACCACTCCCTGTATAATACTATATATAAGGACGGCATCTAATGTTAATAAAACTCACACTTTATAATAAACCACTCCCTGTATAATACTATATATAAGGACGGCATCTAATGTTAATAAAACTCACACTTTATAATAAACCACTCCCTGTATAATACTATATATAAGGACGGCATCTAATGTTAATAAAACTCACACTTTATAATAAACCACTCCCTGTATAATACTATATATAAGGACGGCACCTAATGTTAATAAAACTCATACTTTATAATAAACCACTCCCTGTATAATACTATATATAAGGACGGCACCTAATGTTAATAAAACTCACACTTTATAATAAACCACTCCCTGTATAATACTATATATAAGGACGGCATCTAATGTTAATAAAACTCACACTTTATAATAAACCACTCCCTGTATAATACTATATATAAGGACGGCATCTAATGTTAATAAAACTCACACTTTATAATAAACCACTCCCTGTATAATACTATATATAAGGACGGCACCTAATGTTAATAAAACTCATACTTTATAATAAACCACTCCCTGTATAATACTATATATAAGGACGGCACCTAATGTTAATAAAACTCACACTTTATAATAAACCACTCCCTGTATAATATTATATATAAGGACGGCATCTAATGTTTATAAAGCTCACACTTTATAATAAACCACTCCCTGTATAATACTATATATAAGGACGGAATCTAATGTTAATAAAACTCATACTTTATAATAAACCACTCCCTGTATAATACTATATATAAGGACGGCATCTAATGTTAATAAAACTCATACATTATAATAAACCACTCCCTGTATAATACTATATATAAGGACGGCACCTAATGTTAATAAAACTCACACTTTATAATAAACCACTCCCTGTATAATACTATATATAAGGACGGCACCTAATGTTAATAAAACTCACACTTTATAATAAACCACTCCCTGTATAATACTATATATAAGGACGGCACCTAATGTTTATAAAACTCATACTTTATAATAAACCACTCCCTGTATAATACTATATATAAGGACGGCACCTAATGTTAATAAAACTCATACTTTATAATAAACCACTCCCTGTATAATACTATATATAAGGACGGCACCTAATGTTAATAAAACTCACACTTTATAATAAACCACTCCCTGTATAATACTATATATAAGGACGGCACCTAATGTTAATAAAACTCACACTTTATAATAAACCACTCCCTGTATAATACTATATATAAGGACGGCACCTAATGTTAATAAAACTCATACTTTATAATAAACCACTCCCTGTATAATACTATATATAAGGACGGCACCTAATGTTAATAAAACTCACACTTTATAATAAACCACTCCCTGTATAATACTATATATAAGGACGGCACCTAATGTTAATAAAACTCACACTTTATAATAAACCACTCCCTGTATAATATTATATATAAGGACGGCACCTAATGTTCATAAAACTCACACTTTATAATAAACCACTCCCTGTATAATACTATATATAAGGACGGCACCTAATGTTAATAAAACTCATACTTTATAATAAACCACTCCCTGTATAATACTATATATAAGGACGGCACCTAATGTTAATAAAACTCATACTTTATAATAAACCACTCCCTGTATAATACTATATATAAGGACGGCACCTAATGTTAATAAAACTTATACTTTATAATAAACCACTCCCTGTATAATACTATATATAAGGACGGAATCTAATGTTAATAAAACTCATACTTTATAATAAACCACTCCCTGTATAATACTATATATAAGGACGGAATCTAATGTTTATAAAGCTCACACTTTATAATAAACCACTCCCTGTATAATACTATATATAAGGACGGCACCTAATGTTAATAAAACTCACACTTTATAATAAACCACTCCCTGTATAATAAACCACTCCCTGTATAATAAACCACTCCCTGTATAATAAACCACTCCCTGTATAATACTATATATAAGGACGGCACCTAATGTTAATAAAACTCACACTTTATAATAAACCACTCCCTGTATAATAAACCACTCCCTGTATAATAAACCACTCCCTGTATAATAAACCACTCCCTGTATAATACTATATATAAGGACGGCACCTAGTGTTTATAAAACTCACACTTTATAATAAACCACTCCCTGTATAATACTATATATAAGGACGGCACCTAATGTTAATAAAACTCACACTTTATAATAAACCACTCCCTGTATAATACTATATATAAGGACGGCACCTAATGTTAATAAAACTCATACTTTATAATAAACCACTCCCTGTATAATAAACCACTCCCTGTATAATAAACCACTCCCTGTATAATAAACCACTCCCTGTATAATACTATATATAAGGACGGCACCTAATGTTAATAAAACTCACACTTTATAATAAACCACTCCCTGTATAATACTATATATAAGGACGGCACCTAATGTTAATAAAACTCATACTTTATAATAAACCACTCCCTGTATAATACTATATATAAGGACGGCACCTAATGTTAATAAAACTCATACTTTATAATAAACCACTCCCTGTATAATACTATATATAAGGACGGCATCTAATGTTAATAAAACTCATACTTTATAATAAACCACTCCCTGTATAATACTATATATAAGGACGGCACCTAATGTTAATAAAACTCACACTTTATAATAAACCACTCCCTGTATAATACTATATATAAGGACGGAACCTAATGTTAATAAAACTCACACTTTATAATAAACCACTCCCTGTATAATACTATATATAAGGACGGCACCTAATGTTAATAAAACTCACACTTTATAATAAACCACTCCCTGTATAATACTATATGTAAGGACGGCACCTAATGTTAATAAAACTCACACTTTATAATAAACCACTCCCTGTATAATACTATATATAAGGACGGCACCTAATGTTAATAAAACTCATACTTTATAATAAACCACTCCCTGTATAATACTATATATAAGGACGGCACCTAATGTTAATAAAACTCACACTTTATAATAAACCACTCCCTGTATAATACTATATATAAGGACGGCACCTAATGTTAATAAAACTCATACTTTATAATAAACCACTCCCTGTATAATACTATATATAAGGACGGAATCTAATGTTTATAAAGCTCATACTTGTGTAGCGCCACATTCAACTTGTCGACAATTGAATTAGCTTCTCTTAATTGAATTGTTGCTTTCTATAAAAGAATTGATGCACACATTAATTCCTTATATAAAACTGTTGTAAATGACTACAAATATCTTCATTTGAATTAAAGAGATCATCAAATTATTTATACCGATCTCTAAATTAATGTTTGCGAGCAATATTTCCACCATATTCATCGAGAACAATTGATGAACGTTTCAATTCAATTATTGCTCTTATTAATTGAATTAATGTGCGTTTCAATTGAATTGATGAGAACAATAATTGAAACGCGCATAATTAATTAAATTGATGAGAGCAATAAGTGATTATTGATAACTGAATAATTGATAATTGACCAGCGAGTCTACTCTGGAGCCTCCATTGACGGGTTTTCTTTCACTGACTGCCATGTAGTAGTTCGAGATTGCACAATACCAGCAATGTCCAACACGTGTAAGTGGATAGGGGTTCGCAGTTCCCTCAGACGAGATTAATTCAGTTGATGAGAGCAATAATTGAATTGATGATATCTTCAAATAATTAAAGATATCTTGACGCAACGATTGCTTAGGACAAGGTAGTGCGTCTTGACCTTGAAGGAAGGTCATTTGAATAAAGGTTAAGGTCATTAATAAGAACCATTTGATTTTTTGATTTTTACAAATTCTTGGAGCTGAGACATAATTTTATAGTCTTCATTTATTTCTCTAGTTTAGATTCTCATTTCACTTATTGACCACGTCGGGGGTTCGAATCCCACTGTGGGACGTGGGTGCCGGTCTTTCGGATGAGACCGTATAAACCGAGGTCCCGTGTCGCAGTAGGTGTGGCACGATAAAGATCCCTCCCTGCTCAAAGGCCCTGAGTGCCGAGCATAGGCCTAAATTTGCAGCCCTGTCACCGGTAATGGTGACAGCCGCCGGATAGCTGAAAAATTGCTCAGGCGGCTATAAACAAACAAACAAACAAACTTATTGACCACACATCACAAACAAGATAGAGTCAGAGTTGCAGGCAATGTGTCCAGGTCAGAATTTGTTTTGTGCTGTACAGTAAACTACACCTATAGTGCTCAGATTACTGGAGACGAACAATTGTGATTCGTTATAAGCGTAATTCGTTATATCCAGTGGGTTCATAGTGTCATAGAATAAACATCACCTCGCTGTAAGCGTGAAGTCATTATAAGCGTGAATTCATTATAAGCGTGAATTCATTATAAGCGTGAATTCATTATAAGCGTGAATTCATTATAAGCGTGAAGTCATTATAAGCATGAATTCATTATAAGCGTGAAGTCATTATAAGCGTGAATTCATTATAAGCGTGAAGTCATTATAAGCGTGAAGTCATTATAAGCATGAATTCATTATAAGCGTGAATTCATTATAAGCATGAATTCATTATAAGCGTGAAGTCATTATAAGCGTGAATTCATTATAAGCGTGAATTCATTATAAGCGTGAAGTCATTATAAGCATGAATTCATTTAAGCGTGAAGTCATTATAAGCGTGAAGTCATTATAAGCATGAATTCATTATAAGCGTGAAGTCATTATAAGCGTGAATTCATTATAAGCGTGAATTCATTATAAGCGTGAAGTCATTATAAGCGTGAATTCATTATAAGCGTGAAGTCATTATAAGCGTGAATTCATTATAAGCGTGAAGTCATTATAAGCGTGAAGTCATTATAAGCATGAATTCATTATAAGCGTGAAGTCATTATAAGCGTGAATTCATTATAAGCGTGAATTCATTATAAGCGTGAAGTCATTATAAGCGTGAATTCATTATAAGCGTGAATTCATTATAAGCGTGAATTCATTATAAGCGTGAAGTCATTATAAGCGTGAAGTCATTATAAGCATGAATTCATTATAAGCGTGAAGTCATTATAAGCGTGAATTCATTATAAGCGTGAATTCATTATAAGCGTGAAGTCATTATAAGCGTGAATTCATTATAAGCGTGAAGTCATTATAAGCGTGAAGTCATTGTAAGCGTGAAGTCATTATAAGCGTGAAGTCATTATAAACGTGAATTCATTATAAGCGTGAAGTCATTATAAGCGTGAATTCATTATAAGCATGAATTCATTATAAGCATGAAGTCATTATAAGCGTGAATTCATTATAAGCGTGAAGTCATTATAAGCGTGAATTCATTATAAGCATGAAGTCATTATAAGCATGAATTCATTGTAAGCGTGAATTCATTATAAGCGTGAATTCATTATAAGCGTGAATTCATTATAAGCGTGAAGTCATTATAAGCGTGAATTCATTATAAGCATGAAGTCATTATAAGCATGAATTCATTATAAGCGTGAATTCATTATAAGCGTGAAGTCATTATAAGCGTGAATTCATTATAAGCGTGAAGTCATTATAAGCGTGAATTCATTATAAGCATGAATTCATTATAAGCGTGAAGTCATTATAAGCATGAATTCATTATAAGCGTGAAGTCATTATAAGCGTGAAGTCATTATAAGCGTGAATTCATTATAAGCGTGAAGTCATTATAAGCGTGAATTCATTATAAGCGTGAATTCATTATAAGCGTGAAGTCATTATAAGCGTGAATTCATTATAAGCATGAATTCATTATAAGCATGAATTCATTATAAGCGTGAAGTCATTATAAGCGTGAAGTCATTATAAGCGTGAAGTCATTATAAGCGTGAAGTCATTATAAGCGTGAATTCATTATAAGCGTGAAGTCATTGTAAGCGTGAATTCATTATAAGCATGAATTCATTATAAGCGTGAATTCATTATAAGCGTGAATTCATTATAAGCATGAATTCATTATAAGCGTGAATTCATTATAAGCGTGAAGTCATTATAAGCGTGAATTCATTATAAGCGTGAAGTCATTATAAGCGTGAATTCATTTAAGCGTGAAGTCATTATAAGCATGAATTCATTATAAGCATGAATTCATTATAAGCGTGAATTCATTGTAAGCGTGAAGTCATTATAAGCGTGAAGTCATTATAAGCGTGAATTCATTATAAGCGTGAATTCATTATAAGCGTGAAGTCATTATAAGCATGAATTCATTTAAGCGTGAAGTCATTATAAGCATGAATTCATTGTAAGCGTGAAGTCATTATAAGCGTGAATTCATTATAAGCGTGAAGTCATTATAAGCATGAATTCATTATAAGCGTGAAGTCATTATAAGCGTGAATTCATTATAAGCGTGAATTCATTATAAGCGTGAAGTCATTATAAGCGTGAATTCATTATAAGCGTGAAGTCATTATAAGCATGAATTCATTATAAGCGTGAAGTCATTATAAGCGTGAATTCATTGTAAGCGTGAATTCATTATAAACGTGAATTCATTATAAGCGTGAAGTCATTATAAGCGTGAAGTCATTATAAATGTGAAGTCATTATAAGCGTGAATTCATTATAAACGTGAAGTCATTATAAACGTGAATTCATTATAAGCGTGAAGTCATTATAAACGTGAAGTCATTATAAGCGTGAAGTCATTATAAGCGTGAAGTCATTATAAGCGTGAATTCATTATAAGCGTGAAGTCATTATAAGCGTGAAGTCATTATACGCATGAATTCATTATAAGCATGAATTCATTATAAGCGTGAATTCATTATAAGCGTGAATTCATTATAAGCGTGAAGTCATTATAAGCGTAAATTCATTCTAAGCGTGAAGTCATTATAAGCGTGAATTCATTATAAGCATGAATTCATTATAAGCGTGAAGTCATTATAAGCGTGAAGTCATTATAAGCGTGAATTCATTATAAACGTGAATTCATTATAAGCGTGAAGTCATTATAAGCGTGAATTTATTATAAACGTGAATTCATTATAAGCGTGAAGTCATTATAAGCGTGAAGTCATTATAAGCGTGAAGTCATTATAAGCGTGAATTCATTATAAGCGTGAAGTCATTATAATTCATTATAAGCGTGAAGTCATTATAAGCGTGAATTCATTATAAGCGTGAAGTCATTATAAGCGTGAATTCATTATAAGCTTGAATTCATTATAAGCGTGAAGTCATTATAAGCGTGAATTCATTATAAACGTGAATTCATTATAAGCGTGAAGTCATTATAAGCGTGAATTTATTATAAACGTGAATTCATTATAAGCGTGAAGTCATTATAAGCGTGAAGTCATTATAAGCGTGAATTCATTATAAGCGTGAAGTCATTATAAGCGTGAATTCATTATAAGCGTGAAGTCATTATAAGCGTGAAGTCATTATAAGCGTGAATTCATTATAAGCGTGAAGTCATTATAAGCGTGAATTCATTATAAGCGTGAAGTCATTATAAGCGTGAATTCATTATAAGCGTGAAGTCATTATAAGCGTGAAGTCATTATAAATGTGAAGTCATTATAAGCGTGAATTCATTATAAGCGTGAAGTCATTCTAAGCGTGAAGTCATTCTAAGCGTGAATTCATTGTAAGCGTGGATTCATTGTAAGCGTGGATTCATTGTAAGCGTGAAGTCATTATAAGCGTGAATTCATTATAAGCGTGAATTCATTATAAGCGTGAAGTCATTATAAGCGTAAATTCATTCTAAGCGTGAAGTCATTATAAGCGTGAATTCATTATAAGCATGAATTCATTATAAGCGTGAAGTCATTATAAGCGTGAAGTCATTATAAGCGTGAATTCATTATAAACGTGAATTCATTATAAGCGTGAAGTCATTATAAGCGTGAATTTATTATAAACGTGAATTCATTATAAGCGTGAAGTCATTATAAGCGTGAAGTCATTATAAGCGTGAATTCATTATAAGCGTGAAGTCATTATAATTCATTATAAGCGTGAAGTCATTATAAGCGTGAATTCATTATAAGCGTGAAGTCATTATAAGCGTGAATTCATTATAAGCTTGAATTCATTATAAGCGTGAAGTCATTATAAGCGTGAATTCATTATAAACGTGAATTCATTATAAGCGTGAAGTCATTATAAGCGTGAATTTATTATAAACGTGAATTCATTATAAGCGTGAAGTCATTATAAGCGTGAAGTCATTATAAGCGTGAATTCATTATAAGCGTGAAGTCATTATAAGCGTGAATTCATTATAAGCGTGAAGTCATTATAAGCGTGAAGTCATTATAAGCGTGAATTCATTATAAGCGTGAAGTCATTATAAGCGTGAATTCATTATAAGCGTGAAGTCATTATAAGCGTGAATTCATTATAAGCGTGAAGTCATTATAAGCGTGAAGTCATTATAAATGTGAAGTCATTATAAGCGTGAATTCATTATAAGCGTGAAGTCATTCTAAGCGTGAAGTCATTCTAAGCGTGAATTCATTGTAAGCGTGGATTCATTGTAAGCGTGGATTCATTGTAAGCGTGAAGTCATTATAAGCGTGAATTCATTGTAAGCGTGAAGTCATTATAAGCGTGAAGTCATTATAAGCGTGAATTCATTATAAGCGTGAAGTCATTATAAACGTGAAGTCATTATAAGCGTGGATTCATTATAAGCATGGATTCATTATAAGCGTGAATTCATTATAAGCGTGAATTCATTGTAAGCGTGAATTCATTATAAGCGTGAAGTCATTATATATCTATCTATCTATTTATCTATCTCTCTCTCTCTCTCTATCTACCAAACAAGTTTCTACCCTTCACAATACATTCCTTATCTATTGTCACTTTAGGATTGTTATGAAAACCGCTTTTTAGAATATTCTTTTCAATAAAGTTAATTTCTTTATCAATATATCATTTATATTAAATATGAATCCACACAAGCACTCCATATTTCATTAATATAAAGTACATAAAATCTGTTGTTTAGTTGCAGCTCTTCCAACATTCTAGGTTTTGGTAGATATTCACTGACCTCCTTCATGTAAAACACATGCCTTGATTAATATAGCATCTCTCTCTGAAGGACTCCCAGAGTATGGTGAGTATGGTGAAACCAGCTGACTGAACAATTTTCTTCTTAATTAAAATTTTGTACCATTCATCACTTTTTATTCAACATTTATTTATACTGCAATAAAACATAACATGAAGTTTCTTAAAGTGTTGCAATCTTACTGCAGAATATGTTGTAGTGCAGTATTTTCATGTGTGACATACAGGGATGATTTCTTATTCACAGTTCATTAATACACTGACAGGTTTAAATCTTAACAACTTTTCAAACACAACTTTCTGACAACAACAAAAAAAAAGAAAAAAGAAGAGAAGCTATACAGAGTGAATGGAGAATGATGAGGTATCTAGTACGCCAAACACTCAAGGTATTTCCACCGCTCTCAATATAACTATAGAGTATGCAGCCTAGCTATTGCAAAATAAATTATCTAGAAAAAAATCCTGAGAAATGCTTCCTATAGCAAAGTGCTGGGCATGAACAAATATGATTTGTTATAAATGTAATTTATTATATCCAATAAGTTCATAATGTTTTAAAACTACAGGGAATGAAAATCACTGTAAACATGAATTCATTATAAGTGTAGCCTTGTTTTACTGTAAGTGTCAATTCATTATAAGCAAGTGCACCATATCAAAGTTTTACTGTAAGTGTCAATTCATTATAAGCAAGTGCACCATATCAAAGTTTTACTGTAAGTGTCAAATCATTATAAGCGTGTTCACTGTAACTGTTTTACTGTCAGCGTCAAATCATTATAAGCATGTTCACTGTAACTGTTTTACTGTCAGCGTCAAATCATTATAAGCATGTTCACTGTAACTGTTTTACTGTAAGTGTGAATTCATTATAAGTGTGTTCACTGTAACTGCGCTTTACTGTAAGCATGAATTCATTATAATCACGGTATCAGAGTTTTACTGTAATTAGTAACACAATTTGTTTGTAAGAATCATTTAAACAGAATCACAATGCTAAGTCTTCAAGTTTCTCAGTAGTTGCTTGTACACAATACAAAAGAGGATTTTCTGCTGCTGTGGCACTGCCAAACTTATGACAGGATCTCCAACTACAGCTTTGTCTGTGCAGTTCAGACACTCACTGTTCATCATAACGACAGTCTGGAGGGTGACAGGAGGTACAAATTGTTGCTGACCACATGAGATTTGACGTCCATTCCTCTCTGCATGGACTGAATATCTCGCTGTATCCCCCCAAACATCACCAGTTCCCCCCGCCCTTCCACCAGCGAGTAGAATATAGTCTCCTCAGGGGCCTCCAATGACGGGTTTTCTTTCACTGACTGCCATGTAGCAGTTCGAGATTGCACAATATCAGCAATGTCCAACACATGTAAGTGAATGGGGGTTCGCAGTTCCCTCAGACGAGTTTTCCTTGTGTTGTCATTGGTTGGTTGACTTTGACTTTGAGACCCTGACTGTCTAGCCAAACTCTCCCTCAGTCTCTCTTCGAACTTTCGCAAAGCTTCCAGCTGCTTTTCACGATTTTTTGCAGCATTCTGACGTCCCCCCAGCACCCCAGGACGGGAGTCACCAGTGCTGAAGGCTTGCATGGACGGTCCTGGTGCATCGGAGTCAGTGATGTAACTATGATTCTGAAGACGGCTGTGAGTCACTGGTGACCTCTTGGGAGACAGGCCCTGACCTTGACCTCTCGCCACATCACCTGGGTGTTTGAACTCTAAATGATTCCTATCTGACCTCTGAGCTGAATTTTCTTCATCATCAGCACTTGAGCTATCGTCACTTTCAGAGACAGGTCGCTTGAAAGTCGCACCAACCTGTCTTGAGGCTGCAACAGAAGAAATCAACTATTTTAAATACTGTAAAATTGCATATTTTTGCTGGACCAAACTTTTGAAGACAGAAAAAATACTGTATGTCCCTGCAGTGTGAATCTGTCGATGGAGAGTTAGTGTGTGGAGTTACTGTTTCTCTGTTGGGAAGTTGGAACGTAATATATGCTCTGTCTTAAAAGTACAGCATGAAATCCGCATGGATAGCAAGACTCATACAAACTAAAGCCGTTGAATTTGCTTGATTGATTGACTGATTGTATATTGTTTTACGTCCCGTTTGAGAATCTTTCACTCATGTGGAGACGTCACCATTGACGGTGAAGGGCTGTAAAATTTAGGCCTATGCTCGGCGCTTATGGCCTTTGAGCAGGGAGGGATCTTTTACGTGCCACACCTGCTGTGACACGGGACCTCGGTTTTTGCAGTCTCATCTGAAGGACAATCCCATTTAGTCGCCTCTTACGAAAAGCAAGAGGTACTGAGGATCTATTGCTTGAATTAGCAGATATGTTCATACCACAACAAGAGCAAAATATTACTACCCAATATATTACGTAAAACAATACAGCGTCGTAATACGACAGGTAGGATTAACATCCAAATAAACCATAGCCATAAAATGGATTTGACAGGGTTTTTGTTTTTTTTGTTTTTCACACTTTCTCCGATACCAGAAAATATTGATAAAATGTTAAATCTAAGTATGACCTTGAAAAAATCATCTCATCCTGAGGGGCATGTGTAACAGGCTTGATTACACCAGCCTTATTGGTTCACTTTTATTCCTCCCACAAGGCATATATGAACAGGCAACACACACACTGGACCTTTCTATGAGTTGAATATGTATATCAAGTTTGATGATCCTAGCCTTATTAGTACTGTTTCTCTCTGGTTCTGTGCATACAGAATTGCCCATACATGGCAACTTTGACCTCTGACTTGGAAGAATAATAGTCTTCTTCCTCTAATGTTGATTACCTAATTTTTATCAGTGCTTGTTTTGTGTCTATATATAGAATAACACATGTAAGTTTGACCTTAACCCATGACCTTGAAAAACAATAGGCTAATCATTGAGAACGTGTACCAGTTTTGATAATCCTAGTCGTATAAGCACTGCTTTTATCTGATCCACAAGGTTCTGACAGGTGTACAAAAACAAAAAAAATTTGATTTGGACAAAAATGAGGGATTTACAGTAAATCATTTGCTGGCTTTGTTCACCTGAATTTAAAAAAAAATGACATGTATCAGATATCACCAAGAACTTTGTACTCCAAACAATCTCTGGAATCTTCTTGTTCCATAAACTTCACCAGGAAAATACTTTGGTAAAATCAGTATACAATGTGATATATACATACCACACTGTAAATACCATGTAATATATACACACCACACTGTAAATACCATGTAATACATATATACCACACTGTAAATACCATGTAATACATACATACCACACTGTAAATACAATGTAAAATATACATACCACACTGTAAATATAATGTAATATATACATACCACACTGTAAATACAATGTAATATATACACACCACACTGTAAATACAATGTAATATATACATACCACACTGTAAATACCATGTAATACATATATACCACACTGTAAATACAATGTGATATATACATACCACACTGTAAATACATGTAATATATACACACCACACTGTAAATACAATATGATATATACACACCACACTGTAAATACCATGTAATACATATATACCACACTGTAAATACAATGTGATATATACATACCACACTGTAAATACATGTAATATATACACACCACACTGTAAATACAATATGATATATACACACCACACTGTAAATACCATGTAATACATACATACCACACTGTAAATACAATGTAATATATACACACCACACTGTAAATACAATGTAATATATACATACCACACTGTAAATACAATGTAATATATACATACCACATTGTAAATACCATGTAATATATACATACCACACTGTAAATACAATTAGGGTTCAATATAAAGATATATTTGCAGTATTTGCTATGACCCTCTTCCTAAATCTTTGATCTTTATGAGCAGAAATACGTCAAGCATATATAGCATACCTACATTGAAGTGATATTTATTCCTGTAAGAGAGAAAGTTAATAAAACTGTTATTGAATATAACAAAGTTTGGCTATAACGAATTGTTTTCCTTTGGCCCTCTAAGTTTGCTATCACTGTTTTATACTGTAAAAAAAATCCAAAACATACCATTGGTGTTAATCAAGACTACTCGTCTGATAAATTACGTCAAATATTTATCTGAATGAATGAGCCATGAGACAGATGTCACAACACAAGTGATGGTGAGGAATCATTGGATTTGACTTACCACTGGTAGAGGCCGCTGGTAATTCCCTGGGCGATTCTCGTGGGGGGACCCAGATTTTGTTATTTCTGTAGGCATAACTAGTTGGTCTCTGGGGATCCGAGGTCTGGGGTCGAAGAGGTTTCGTGGGCTTACTTAGCACAATTAATTTATCATTCACCTAAAGGAATAAATGCCATTACACTTATTCTGTAATCAAAAGTTAAACTCTTGTGCATATTACATGATCAGCTAATTTGTACAATATTTTGAATTAAACATAAAACACATATTACATTTTTAGAGATGAAGACACAATTTCTGGAAATTTTATAACAAATTTTATAACAAAAATAATATACAAGTGGAAAAAGAAATGCAAGTTTATTTTTGATAGTTAGTATTTTACACGATTCATTGATGATTAGTTCATTGTTTGGGTTTCTTGATCATTTCACCAGTACAGAATACATTTTGATGATTTTTGTTGTCTTATCACAGACAGCATTTGCATGAACAGTGTTAAAACGATGGTACCCTTCGCCGTTTCCTGATCTAAATCAGTAGTGTGTGTGTCCACTTCTGGCTTCAGTTCCTGCTTTTACTCTCCTTAACATTGACCCCATCAAGGTGTTTATTGTCCTCTGAGGGATATTAATCCACTCTTAGATAAGGCTCTGCTCGAGTTGAGTGACGTTATATGGGACACTGACGAGCTTTCTAACCCTCCAGTCCAGCTCGTCCCACAAATGTTCGATTGGGGACAAATCTGGACTGTATGGTGGCCAATAGTTTTTTTGAGACAGAAAGTGACAACGAACCCTAGCAACATGGAGCCTCATGTTGTCCTGCTGCAACATAAGGTTACGTTGATGGATAAGAAGAAGGACGTAATCTCAAGACCTGCTCCCAATATGTTACTGCTTTACGATTGCCATGGATAACCACAAGAGGTATTTTTATGCATTGAGATATCCCTGCCCATACCATAACAGACCCCCCCCCCTATCTGTCATTTTTCCTTATGTAAGTGTCTGAATATTGCTCATCACGACATCAATAGATATGCTGTCATCCTTCAGACCTGTGAAGCATGAATCAACACTCATTAATGAACAACATAAATCTCCAATGGGCCAAATGACACTGATCAGATGCTTGTGCAAGCAGCCACTGCATTCAACGCTGACATAGCCACTGCATAACTGGCGCACCAACATATGGATGTCGTGGCCTTAAATGAAACTCCCGCAACTGATTCCGAACCATTCTTGGATACACTGACTGACTGTGAGTGTCATCTATGACACCATCTGAAATTGATTACAGACGTACGAGAGATGTCTCCCTCTATCTTGACATCGCAATGTAATGTGTGGGCCTGGAACAGTCACCCAATGACGTTGCAAATGTCCCTGCATTATCTGAGCAATGGCTGCTATCAATTTCATTCAATTGCAGCATTTCACTCTACAATTGCTTCAAAAGTAAATGTGTAGCCCATCTCTACTGTTCCAATGTTTGATATGTAATGATTTCCCAGCACATATGGTGCAGGAATACCCTGAATGCACCTTTCTTGACAAATCTGCTAAAATCATGCAGCGTCGAGAGGGGTCATGGTTGACTGTTTTAACTGAAGAACATTTTCACAGTGCACAGAGGTAACTCATCGTCAAATTTAATTAAATTTTGTCCACATGTCTAAAACTTGTATTGCAAAAACTGAAGTTATGTTTCTTTTTTCCCCCTAGGATACATGACAAGAGTGACAAATTTCACAGCGTCAATCAATATGAATCATGTTACATTTAGAACACAATTGAAATGATTAGCTCTCCAGACCTTGCATGCTGGGTGACACCACAACTGAGGAGCAGAGAACTCCGGCTGTTTAATGGTCACTTCTTCCCATCTCCAGGGGTCGGTGTCCATGCATAGCAGCCAAAGATCATTAAAAATCTGAAATAATGAAAACATATAACCGTGAATTTACATGTATACAGTTATTCTATAACAAGCTTTATAAATTTTTTTTAAATATATATCCCCTCCCAACTTCAGATGCTTTTTCAAAAATGAACCATCATGGCCATTTCAAATATAGTTTCTTTATAATTATAAGACATCTCGGGGAAAAATCAATTCAGGATCAGCAATAAAGAATGGAATACTGTAATAGGTCAAAAGGTGTACTGGTTTTTAAATATGAGGCCCATGGGCCACAATGCTAATCTGATGCACCCTTGCTCATACTCACAATAAACCCAGTTAATTTTAGAAGAATATTTATCACTTTACTGGCCTGATTTTCTACAATCAATCTAAATATTGGAGTGACTGACCTGATTTTCTACAATCAATCTAAATATTGGAGTGACTGGCCTGATTTTCTACAATCAATCTAAATTTTGGAGTCACTGACCTGATTGGGACCTCCACATCCTCCAACTACCAGAATGTGATTCTCATCCAAGGTCACCTGTCAAGGACAATTAACAAACATCAGTGTTCTACACAAAATAAAACAGAGTGGAATAAATGACATTCTAAGAAGATAAATCCCAGGATGTGTAACATGCTAACTTTTACAAAATCCCTAAACAAGAAACTTGCTCATAACTTTTTAAAATTTAGGACTTTGTCCCTTTTATATCAGATTTACTTTGAAATTAGCTCAATATGTGTTAAGTGTTGATGTACAAACTTTCTTTATATTAACCTATCTATTATTCAATTATTCTCTATGCCTCCATTATATTACACCATATATCATGCCATATGAAACAATGTACACGTAGTGAAAATGTCCAATAGTATATAACCAATATATACACACCTGTGTTTGCCCGTAACGAGGATTTGGTCTTTTATTACTAGTGTGCCTCCTCTGCCAAGTCATATCAATAAAATTAAACTCCCAGACTTCATTATTTCTGTAAAATGTAGAATTACTGGTCAATAATCAGATAAAATAGCACCAATCACGACAAACACTTGAAATACAAAGTTTCTGTTTGTAAAACTTAATTGTGTAGAGAGACTGGATCACCTTACCCTGTTCCAGGAACATGGGAGCCCCCAAACACCACCATGCTGTCCCCCACTATAGATGCTGAGTGACCAGCAGTGGGGGCAGGGCTGACCGGAGACATGGAGTTCAGATGATACCAGCGATTTTGTTCTGGTTTGTAGATGTGTAACTCGGAGAAAAAACGAGCAGCCTGAAATAAAATAATTACACTTTAGCAGTCTCCACTTCAGTAAAAAAATAAATTTTAAAGCAGCAGCAAGCCATTTTGTATTACATATACAGTAAAACACAGTTACAGTGAACCTCCAGGACCAGTATAAAACAGTTCATTATAACTAAGCTTCATTATACAGTAAAACACAGTTACAGTGAACCTCCAGGACCAGTATAAAACAGTTCATTATAACTAAACTTCATTATACAGTATTATAGTGAACCTCCAGGGCCTGTAAAAAAAAAAAAGCCAGTTCGTTCTAACCAAACTCTGCTACATTCAATAAAAGTTTTGTTATTTTCCTCTCATAGGGGAATAAATATCACTTCACAAAATTATGAATTTGTTACAAGACTGTTCATTATAAGTTGGTTTACTGTATTTGGCCCCAAAAATTTCTATTATAGTAATCACAAGTACATCATATGTATGTGTGAAGAATTACCTGATGGAGTGGGTAGGGAGTGGGGTGGCTCCAGCCCCCAAACAAAACCAGACTATCCTTGTAGACCACTAGGCTGGAACAAGCTTTAGGGGAAGGGTACGTTCCTGGAATAGTTTCATTGATCAAATAATGGTGATAAAATGTCACTTCAATATCATTATATATATCAATGCATAAACCCCTTAATTTGATCAATTATGACACCATGCTTTATTTCAATTTGAATATGGTAAATGTTTAAATTGTGACAGTGAAGCAAACCATCGCTCCACTGAAAATTCTACACATCAAATCAAACACATCTGTTCAAGGTCTTTGAAAACATACAAAACCTGTATACAGATTTTCTTATCTACAGTAAAATCATCTATTTTCATGGGGTTTAATTTTTGTGGCCAGTATCAGAAATATTCATCTTCCACTGCATGGAGACAGAGATCTTTCACTGCTTGGAGACAGAGATCTTCATCTGCTTAGAGACAGTGATTTTCCATTGCTTAGAGATAGAGATGTTCCACTGCTTGGAGACAGAGATCTTCCACTGCTTGGAGACAGAGATCTACCACTGCTTGGAGACAAAGATCGATCTTCCACTGCTTGGAGACAGACATCTTCCACTGCTTAGAGATAGAGATGTTTCACTGCTTGGAGACAGAGATCTTCATCTGCTTAGAGACAGAGATGTTCCATTGCTTGGAGACAGACATCTTCCACTTCTTAGAGACAGAGACCTTCCACTGCTTGGAGACAGAGTTCGATCTTCCATTGCTTAGAGACAGAGATCTTCCATTCCTTAGAGACAGAGATCTTCCATTGAATGGAGACAGTGATCTTCATCTGCTTGAAGGCAGTGATCTTCCTTACAGAGGAATAACTCTTCAACCACGATACTGTTTGTTTTCTAACCACAGAAATTCAACCCCAAGAGAATAAGAGATTATATATCAATCATAAGCATATAAAAATTCATCTTTTGATAAATTAAAGATTTTTTTGTAATAAAGAAGATCAGTTTGTTTTATGCAAATATAAGATATTGTTACTTATTTTTGTTTCAGGGTTTCTTTATTTATCATCAGTGTTTCTTGTCAAAGAGTCATAATGAATACAGCAAAACACAGTAATAATGAATTCACACTTACAGTAAAACACGGTTACAGTATACATATAATGAATTCACACTTACACTAAAACACAGTTACAGTATACATACTTATAATGAATTCACACTTACAGTAAAACACAGTTACAGTGAACACACTTATAATAAATTCACACTTACAGTGAAGTGATTTTCAATCCAAGTAGTTTTAAAACATTATGAACTCATTGGATATAACAAATTACATTTAAAATGAATCCAAATTGTTTGTCCCCAGATTATACTTGTGTTTCACTGTATTGTATTTATATGACGTCCAGCTGGATTAAGATTAGTATAGAACTGTTACCAATAGCTAGAGGTCTAATCCACTGTCTGTCCTTGAGGTCAAATCTCCAAAGGTCATTAAAGGTTGTGTTAGTGGAGGTACATCCTCCAAATATGAACATGGACTTGTCATAATAGCAGGCACAGTGAGAATATCGCTCCGTTATGTTGGAGCCCATCTCTGGTGTTATTCCTGTCCAAACCAGCTGTCCCTCTACAACTCCTGAGTAAAAGTTCTGGTACATTTGTCGAATCACACCTGAAAATAACTTACTGACATTAATTATGTGTAAAATGTAT
The DNA here is from genome assembly GCA_024699665.1 of Ostrea denselamellosa. NCBI lineage: Eukaryota > Metazoa > Mollusca > Bivalvia > Ostreida > Ostreidae > Ostrea > Ostrea denselamellosa. The sequence continues at coordinate 500,844 of JAMZEH010000008.1, read as the reverse complement.
TACTTTGCACTTTGTGCATCAGCCCTTTGGATGAATAGGTTCCTAGAAAACATCAATTAAAAAGCAAAAAAAAAATAAATAAACATGTATATTTGCAAGAGTAAAGTGTTACTATCGCCTACTTATGTCATTGTCGCAAACCACGGGTTATTGTTTCATTCCATTCCACAAACTTTTGTTTGTCCTGAGGAAGGGACAGGTTGTCCCAAATTTTTTTTAGATAGATACAAGGTAAAAATTACTTTCCTCCACATTTTTTTTTTCATTTCACTTACACCAACATTAAGATTTACAGACACTATTTATACCATTTTGCTCTGTAATTCTAATTTGTTGACAGCAATAATTTAAATTTGTGATATTATCAAAAATTTGAATAACTAAATATCAATATCAAATTCTGTGATATTTTTTTGATTTCATAACAATTATGTAATTTTGAATTTCACAAATACAAATTCTTAATATCAAATACTTGAATTATTGATATAAAAATTCTACTAAGAATTACTGATATCAATATTCATTGACATCAATAATGTCTTAGCATTTCTTGACATTGTAAAATAGTAAAATTAAAAAAGCTGATTTCAAATTCAAGTAAAAATGTATGCAAAAATATAAGTTCCCTTTCATAAAGTAAGTTTCTTAAAATTTTCTTTCAATAGTGTTTTGTTTAACGATCAAAATTTAAGAATCAGATTTAATAAGCAATGCACAAGAGGCCAATTACAAGATCAATGAATATGCTGAGATATTTAGAAGATAAACTTGAAAGTTCATATTGTATGCATTGCAAAACAACAGCCAGAGGTTTTGTTCATGAGAAATGCTGCCTCTGGATGAAAATTGGCAAAACAAGAAACATACCTTTGCTCTATCAATGGCCGTAACATTGATTCAATGTTTGGAAATTTTTCTGTCCTAGCTGAGATCTTTGAGACCCTCTTGATGTAAATGTAACAGAGAATACTTTATGTCTCCCCTGAGGATTGAACCCAAGACCTTTAGCATGACAGTCCAGTGCTCTACTGATCGAGCTAAAGACTTAACACACTAGCCAGAGCTAGTGGGAAGGTCATACTAACTAATCAGTAAAGAAAGACATCACATTGACCACAAAATTACGGTTTCTATCAGAACGTTTTTCAGTGGAGTGTATACATGCGATTAAATCTCTTAATCTGCCTTTTCAAAATTTGGTGTAATGTATGAGGAATAATGGATATCAATTATTCCGGTTTTTTTCTTTATGAAGAAATGTAATTCTTGACGTCAACAGGTTAGGAACACTTCCCCTGTAGCAAAATTGTCTTGCTGAAGTGTGATTATTCCTCTTTAATGAGGAAATAAACATTACCATAAACAGGTGTAGGGGTCACTATAGGGTGGTGTTCCTTAATGAATTTCAAAAAATTACAACAAACTCTAAATAAAAAAAAAATATTACAATGAAACAGATTTTACCAGATGCTTCAAATCGTTATAAAGTTCACAGTCATGAAGTTGCTTTACGTGTTCAGATAGGGTCATCTCTGCCATGCTGAATAATGCAATAAACACACCTCAGTATGGTGTGAATGATCTCAATGGAATTGACAAAACAGTAAAAAAAAAAAATCCATATCATTGTTGTTGCATAAGAGGAAGGATGTAGTAATCCAATGCATATCCTGAATGTGTGTGTGTGGTTTATAGATAAATATATATATATATATATATATATATATATATATATATATATTGCAGTAGTATCAGACATTTTAGCTCTTTTTTCTTTAGATAGATAGATATAGATAGATAAGATAGATAAGATCTTATGAAACACAAAGATGTACTCCTTGGGTGTTTTTCTCGGTTGTACAGGAATTTATACTAAAGAGGGGTAATCACGTTTTAGCGAGATCTCACTATAGGAGCAGTGTTCCCAACCTGATCAATAACTTAGTTCCCCAAGAATCGGGAGTCCCTTTCTGCTCATTATTTTAATGCATTCACAATGTAACATTGAATGTTAAAGAAATCTTGACGACATGAAAAACTATGTACTTACCTTGAACAAGCCGATGCCACTGTCGATTGACTAACATGGCACATTTTAAGTCTCTATAAGGCGACAAATGAAGCAGAATGAACTCCAGAATTTCCTCTGGTAGGTCTGTTATCTGCAGAGAACCTTGACTAGAGTACTGAATCACATCATCACACTGACTAGTTGAAAGAGCCATTTTCTATCAGCTTAATACAATTTAACCTTCCTTGTTAACGGCTAAACATTGTATTGACATATATTTCAACCGGTGTTGACAAATAATATTCTGGTTCCTCAATTTAAAGGAAACAATTGGAATATTGATCTCGATCCGAACAATATTCCTGCGATATTGAGTACGTGGTCATTTGTGTATAGATGTATATTGATATTATCGAACAAAATAATAATTAAAAATGATAAAACCATTCTTTACTGGGGTATTGAAATAGAATTCTGTGTACAAGTGTCAGTATTATTTTGTTATTAATTAATGATCGGGTTTGACATTTTGTAAATTGTTTGTATCCATCAAAGACGTGAGAGTGTGGTGTGTGGCTGTGAGATGATTATGACCGGCAAATATTTGTTGTTTCTGAGCTTTCTGCAATCGCTGCTATTAACATTTGGACTGTATGAGGACCAGATCGGGAAATTTGATTGGTAATTAGCTTAGTAAGATGTAGATAAACGCTTGAGATACAAAATCAAGTGATCATTTTCTTAAGTCAACAGATCATGTTAAAAATCAAATATAAATTTCATGAACATATACATGATAAAAAATAACTAGGAATAGAAAGTATTAACTAGATAAGACAAAAGATTTATTTTTTTAAATGATGAGATGGTGGTGTGATGTTTCGGCTGTGCCCATTCTTACTTATTATATATTGTATTGGTGCCATATTCAAAAGGAAGGTACTATATTTAAATTAGAATTATTTGCAAAAAATTTCACATTTCACGTAAACATCAAACAATGCAGCATCTCGTGTCGGCCACACCCCTGAAAAGATTTTGTACACAGTAATTTCAATACATTATAATGATATGTTGTAAAAGGTTGCTCGCTGTTCTTTCTTTTGCCAGACTTATAAAACATACCTTTCCAATTACATCTGATATCACAATTTGTGAAGAACAGTATGTGAAAAACAACAAATATTTACAGCATATGATAACTATTGATAACAAATTGCACTCCAAATTTCATATATATCATGATTTAAGGAATGCAATATTTCTTGGCATGATTATTATATTACATGGGCAGGGCTTAATTAATAACCCTTTTATGTGAGTCCAGTAAACGGACCCATTTCCTATTGAAAATTGGCCTGTTTTGTCCCACATTCTGATTTCTGATATGACGGTCGTGTGGTCAGTACTTGGCTCAATGTTTAAAAAGACCGACTATCTTTTGAAACTATTTTTATGTATATCTTTATAACTGTTTTATTTTATTCACAAAATACTGTTGTACACTGTAATTATATCTTAGTAAAAAAAAAAAAAAAAGAACTTTATTTTCCTTTTATCAATCTCTGCGTTTGTTTTTCTTCCTACATTATGAGTTATTCTCACAAAATAGCGATTTATGTAAAATTCTCAATTGAACTGGTATCGGACTCTGTACCAGAAAGGGATCAATTAATTCCTGATGTATGTTAGATTATGCATTCACATATATGACCTCAATTCTGAATGACACACGGTCATAGAAGGTCATGCATACATTTTCCTATCAACTAGACTTGGTAAAGCTACTTCAACTATGCATGTGTATTGCTGACAGTACCGTGTAGATGAGGATCAGATAAAGAAATTTGACTGGTAATTCATTTAGGAAGATATAAATAAACACATAATCATTTTTCAAAAATCGATAAATCATATAGTAAAATAATATGATAATAGCGAATGTTATGAACGTAAACATGATAAGAAATATGATTATAATAATGTAATCAACAAAATTAAGCTGAAATATTGCTGTTATGATTTAGTTTAATACTTACATGATGCATTCTACTACTGGGGGAGGGGGTTGGAGGCGTTCTAAATTACAAGTAATGACAGCAAGGTGACTTTGTTGTTATACATAATTTCCTAGTTGTCCAGCAGGTTTTTCTTAGTTGTCCAATAGTTATGTTCTAGTTGTCCAATAGTTATTTCTTTGTTATCCAATAGTTATTTCCTAGTTGTCCAATAGTTATTTCCTAGTTGTCCAATAGTTATTTCTTTGTTATCCAATAGTTATTTCCTATTTGCCCAATAGTTATTTCCTAGTTGTCCAATAGTTATTTCTTAGTTGTCCAATAGTTATTTTTCTTTGTTGTAAAGTGAGATTCATACACATGCGATGGATATTAAAGCTTATTGCTACATTCATGAATTGCCTAAAGGATGAATACTAATTACTGCCATTGGCGATGACAGTATAAAGTTCACAAACAAACTACAGAGGAACACAGATTCATGAGTATTTGAGAATAAAATAGCTCTAACAAAAATCAAAACTCACCATCTTTCATTGTTAAAAGTCTTTTGTTTCAGGCATCAACAATATGTAGGGAAGATTAAAGATGTCTTTTGGGATCAATCTTTCCATTCTGGTAAACGGTTATTGGTGTCGTCTGAGAAGCATGTGCTGGCTTCTGTGCACTCTCACAATGGTTCCCTAGGTAAGCATCTTCAAGTCAAACACCCCTAGTGATCGTCTCAAATTATTATGTCTTTCGTGATCATCTGAAATTATTGCATCAATCGTGATGGTGTGAAATTATTGTATCAATCATGATGGTGTGAAATTATTGCGTCAATCATGATCGTCTGAAATTATTGTGTCTTTCGTAATCTTGATGCTTTGAGTCAGAAATGAGTAAGGATCTGGGTTAGAGTTAAGGATCCTCTTGTTTCTTCTTGTCATCTCTGTAGCGTGTCTGAGACGGATTGAAATACAAAATTAACGTAAAGTGGTTAGGATTAACCCTAATGTAAAATGGCAGTCGACTTTATTGTTAAATTTAGGGATTTGTACATAATTATATATGTTATGAGTTGGTTAAGGATTCCAATTTGTGATTTCATTAAAACAAATTAAGATTTTATAACGATTTGTATAATCTATTGAGCGAATCAGATGTGGAATACAAGATACACATATAGCATGAAGGATTACAAGATACACACACAGCATGAAGGATTACAAGATACACACAGAGCATGAAGGATTACAAGATACACACGCAGCATGAAGTATTACAAGTTACACACACAGAGCATGAAGTATTACACAAGATACACATATAGCATGAAGGATTACAAGATACACACACAGCATGAAGGATTACAAGATACACACACAGCATGAAGGATTACAAGATACACACAGAGCATGAAGGATTACAAGATACACACACAGCATGAAGGATTACAAGATACACACATAGCATGAAGGATTACAAGATACACACACAGCATGAAGGATTACAAGATACACACAGAGCATGAAGGATTACAAGATACACACAGAGCATGAAGGATTACAAGTTACACACACAGAGCATGAAGTATTACACAAGATACACACACAGCATGAAGGATTACAAGATACACACACAGCATGAAGGATTACAAGAAACACACACAGCATGAAGTATTACACAAGATACACACACAGCATGAAGGATTACAAGATACACACACAGCATGAAGTATTACACAAGATACACACGCAGCATGAAGTATTACAAGTTACACACACAGAGCATGAAGGATCACAAGATACACACAGAGCATGAAGGATTACAAGATACACACACAGCATGAAGGATTACAAGATACACACACAGAGCATGAAGGATCACAAGATACACACAGAGCATGAAGGATTACAAGATACACACACAGCATGAAGGATTACAAGATACACACACAGCATGAAGGATTACAAGATACACACACAGCATGAAGGATTACAAGATACACACACAGCATGAAGTATTACAAGAAACACACACAGCATGAAGTATTACACAAGATACACACACAGCATGAAGGATTACAAGATACACACACAGCATGAAGGATTACAAGATACACACAGAGCATGAAGGATTTCAACAAATTCACTTGAGATATGTTAATGACTTAACAGCTTTAAATGAATATTTAGAATTCTTGATCAGAAAAGGTTAGTCACAGTGCATGAACAATAAGATATTCGAATAATATGATCATGTTTATTTGTTTTATTTGCTATGAAGCCTGGAGGAAAGTTTTAGAAGAAGGAAAGCGAGGACAGATTGACAAAACTCTCCACTCAGGAAATGGTCAGTCAACAATGAACATCAATATCAGCATTCTAATTTTAAAAAAGTGTTTTCTTGGATTAACTTTTGTAAATAGGGTTAAGGAGGAAGTAATAAAATTCACTGCTATGTTCTTTTTGTATGTAGTGTTAATTACTGTAAATGGAGGCGGGCGATTTGTCCGAAAGTGGAATCCTGGGAATGGGTTAGCAGACTGGGACGTCTCCTTGCCGGGATCAAAGAATGACAGGTTTGTTCTTTATAATCCATGTACTATTATTATCTGTTTGCTTCTTTTTGTTGAAGCAGTGTGAGGTAGTATGGCAGTGCATGTATACAATGCTAAAGCAGACAATGTTTTGTCAGTCTTACTTATTTATGTTTACTAATATTTTTCGGTGAGATAAACCTCAAAGACTCAATGACAGAATCTCCAAACACCTACCAGGTAGCCCGCCCCCACATCCCTTTAAAAAATGTTCTGGTTCTAACCATGTAATATTGGTCTGTGACTCCAGAATTATATTACGGAAAGTTTCAATGTATTATCTCATTCTCCAACAGGTGCCCTCTTACTGGATCTCCTTTAGGCCCCAAGTATAACATGTGTGAGGTGATTTTAGAACAAACACAATCACACATTGATCTCAACATCTCAGCATTACCTGTGTTGGTTGAATCTACATACAGCATATACAGTATAGATTATACATATATACAGTAAAGCATGCTTATAACAAACACACTGATAAGGAATCCATGCTTATTGTGAAGTGATGTTGAAAATTCCCCCATGAGAGGAATGTAACAAAAATAAAAAAAATAAAAAATTTGATATAATGAAGTTTGGTTACACTAGGCCAGTTACACCACTACATTTGATCCAAACTAACCCCCTCCTCCCATCAGTGTCTCCTACACTAGACCAGGTATGTTGATGCAGTGAGATGATTTCCTCCCATTGCGTAGTACTAATTCCATGACTGTTTGATCACCCCAATTAGAGTACTTGTTTTTATTGTGAACGGAGTGTGTTCTCTTTCAGAGCTGACATGATACAGTGCAATAAGGATCTGGTAGCTGTTATGGTGCAGGAAGCTGTGCTTGGTCTGGAAACTAGGTCAGGGAAACAGAAATGGTCAATTGCACTTCCACAAAGGTGAGATTTTTCCTGAGACCAGGTGCCTTCGTCACAAAAGGTCTTGCACTTAAGATCAGTATTTCTAGTCAAAATATGTATGTGTATATGTTTGATATTTGTAAAAGTATGGTAATATATGCTTGTACATATTTTTAAATTTTCTTTGCATTTTCTATAATTTTCATATTCAAAAAGTCTTGTTATTTAACATCATTGAAAGAGGTAAAGACTTTTATGCTGAGCTGATACAAATGGATGAATTTATGTACAGAATGTGTGAACAAAAAGAACTGTAGCATTTTTTTTATCTGTTGAAAGGATGATACTTCTGTAATTAGGTAGACCAGACAAGTCATTTTCTTCACTTGTTATGTCCCCTGATGAAGAAGTGTAAAGAGGGGGGGTATACTGCAATCACCGTGTCTGTCTATCCATCCACATATGTCTAGGTTATATCTTAACAGTGATGAAGAGATTTGATCAAAATTTTGTATGTCTTGTACAAATAATGGAGTCATGCACCTGCTATTTTGACCTTTATTTTTCAACATTCAAGGAAATTATGGATATTTTTTCCATTATGAGGAAAGGGGTGTTACGTTATCCGGAGTATAGAGTATATCTTAAAAACCATTTGTTCTTCAATGAGTAAAAATTCACAAATTCTCATCATCCAATGTGCCTTGCTGGGGCATTAGTCACATTAGGACATTCTAGTTTTCAATTAAAACTGTATATCTTAATGAGCAGAAAAAGTCTAGAAGGTTAATAAAGAGGATAAGAAATAAATGTGAAGGCGTTGTGAATGAAACATGTGTTGTCCTTTCACCAGTTCATTTTTTGTTTTGTGTATTTACAGTGGAGGGTGCAAAATGTACGTCAGTAAGATATTGTAGTGTGAAATTTTTTTTCATTTGTTGATTTTTAGCAATCAAGTGGTCTACACGCACCTAGCTTTGTCAGGAACAAACCTGTTTGTGATTGGTCAATCATATGGACAGCAGATTACCATAGTAACCGTGGATGTAGATGGAGTGATAAAGTCCACTCGGTCGGTGACAGCACCATGGCTGACCGCTAAGACAAAGTAAGGCTGTTATACACATAGTTAATGATTTCATGTCTGTAATGGCTACAGATACGTAGTTTTAAATGACCTTGTACACACATAGTTTTAAATGACCTTGTATACATGTAGTTTTAAATGACCTTGTACACATGTAGTTTTAAATGACCTTGTATACATGTAGTTTTAAATGACCTTGTACACACATAGTTTTAAATGACCTTGTATACATGTAGTTTTAAATGACCTTGTACACACATAGTTTTAAATGACCTTGTATACATGTAGTTTTAAATGACCTTGTATAGATGCTAGTATGTGTCTGGACAGTAATGCTTTACTGAAACTTTTATGGTGCCTGTCTTGGCTTGTGATGAGTAAACATTCTTTCAGTTAATAGAAGATTGTTAGTAGATCTAAGAGATAGCAACGTTGAATCTTTGAATTGTTTTTGAGATTTCTGCTGGTCTGGGTTTATTGTGACCCATAACAAATGCTGTTGATTGATGTGAGAGATGGCAGTGTATTACTCAGCAACAAGACTGTTTTCCTGTGGTGTAGTTAGAATTCGTACTTTCAGGTGTCTCGTGTCATCTGGTGGATTCCTGGTGTGCTACAGACATGAGGACCAAAATCTTCAAACACTGAACTTAGCAGATGGTCAGACATTCAAATCAACCAGTTTACAGGTAACTATAGAACCAGTTTACAGATAGCCATAGAATCAGTTTACAGAGCGAACATTTTTAATGAACTGAGATAATGTTTACACACATTATTAATGAACTGAGGCAATGTACACAGACATTCTTAATGAACTGACGTAATATATACACACATTTTTAATGAACTAACGTAATGTATACACACTTGTGCTCTTTCTTAATTCTTTATTGCACTTGATTCTACACACTTTATAAAAATCATCATGATATTCTAATAAATACCTAGTAGTTGATTATATATTAATCCATGTAATTGTTGGGTTCTTTTGATAAAGATTTTAGGTTTGGAGGCAGATGATGGTGTTACCATAGAAACACAAAAAAAGACAGATGAACCTTATGTATTTCTGAGGATGAGAAAAGATCACATTGCCCTGATAGAAATCACATCTCATGGAATCCAGCTCAAGAAAGATCTGCCTAATGTGAGTACAATACACAGCTCGCAGAATAACGCATTTCTTGTTTGTTAGACGTTGTCGTTGTTTCGATAGTTATAATGTTGGGTTTACTCTGCATTATATAGTCTGTAACATTTCTTTGTACTCAAGAATGAACCTGGTTTTTATATGCTGTATAGAATGATAAAACATTGGTTTCATTACACAAGTTATGATTTTGTTTTTTGAAACTACTGATGTAATGTATACCCTGTATAATGTATCAACATGAAAATCTTAATATCGTACGATGCAGAACAATATCATGATGTCAGTCATTGTTGTCACGTGGTACAGTTTACATGTGAACCAATCAGCATTACGTGAAACTGCGTGTATTTATACTGTTCTGATAAAGACAAACTGGATGTTACAACTAAGTGCAGTTATATGAGTTTATATACACTGTACAGTGAAAACTGCCCAATCTGACACCCGTGCAATCCGACGCCTGTGTAATCTGACACCCGTGCAGTCCGTATCACGGACATTCCGACCCTTATTTTCGTTCTCAATTTCATATTTTCATTGTTTTTTACACTGTTTATTTTGACACACTGTATTCCAACAAAGATTTATCTCCCATTGTATGTCAGATTTGTCTCCCATTGTATGTCAGATTTATCTCCCATTGTAAGTCAGATTTATCTCCCATTGTATGTCAGATTTATCTCCCATTGTAAGTCAGATTTATCTCCCATTGTATGTCAGATTTATCTTCCATTGTATGTCAGATTTGTCTCCCATTGTATGTCAGATTTGTCTCCCATTGTATGTCAGATTTGTCTCCCATTGTATGTCAGATTTATCTCCCATTGTATATCAGATTTATCTCCCATTGTATGTCAGATTTATCTCCCAATGTATGTCAGATTTGTCAGGTTTCACTGTACATTGTTGTTAAAGTAGAATGATTATAGTTTTTCCTCTGGTCTGTTTTTAGATTTGTGCAGCACAAGTTGCTTCCCTTGATACACAGTCTGTGTTATTTACACTAGAGAGATCAACAGGGGTCAGTAATATGCAGCAGGTGTACCTGTATTTTTCATTTTATATTTATTAACCAATGTACTGTATCTAATAGTAGACTTCTTAAAAATCTTGTAACTTCTGAAAAGGAAAACATTTACTCAAGAAGCAATGTTCACCATTTTGCCAAACTAAAAAAAATATATATGGAATATATATCTTTGCAAGTAAAAATAACATTCATATTGTTTTTCAAAACTATGTTATGATTTTAATGAGCATAACTTAATGTAGACACTCATTTTGGATTAATAGGAGCTGAAGATGAGAGCATATGACCTCAGTACCGGAGGTGAAATGGCCGAACTTTATCAAACCATAACATATCTACCTCAACATGGCTTTCCTCACACGGTAAGATGTATAGAAATGGCAGCGTGTCAGACCTTTTCATTTCTACGTGGATATAGTAAGATTTTACTGTAAACTAACTTTTATTCACATGCAAGAAATTTTCATGAGGTTCATGAGAATCTCGTATTCTCGAATATTTTTTGCCGTGAACTAGTTCTTTACTGTCCCTTGTACGTATTTTAAGATTATCTCAGTTGCAGAAATTAGTTGTCTCGAACAACATGTAGTTCATCACTGTTAAATCACAAAATAAAAGTTGTCATGAATAAAATTTGGTTTACAGTATAGAGATTAAATGGGAGTGTTTCAGACCTTTGCATTCCATTCACAATATGGCTTTCATCAGATACTTATGATATCTAGACTGGGACATCACAACATGATTGTTGTACAATACCAACAGTAAAAACCATATTTCTAACTATATCATTAAATATTGGTAAAAAAAAATGAAATGTTTTTATTTGTGTGTAACAGTAATATACTAATTCTGATAATCTAGAAACTATCAGACTGTATTATATTTTCAGATGGAGGTTTTGTTGTTTAAGAAAAGAGACCTGAGGCTTGGGTGTAGGTTTGCTATTCTTTCAGAAGACTACTCCATGCAGTTAGTTCTCAAAACAGGTAAAATGTTTAATTTGAAAATTGGCCAACAGAGAAATCATCAGAGTGAACCCAATATTCACTTCATGGAAGAACTCCTCAACACACAACACCAAACAATACAGTAAAACATGCTTATAATGAATTCACGCTTATAACAAAGCGTTGTTTATTTCCTGTGAGAGAATGTTGTATATAACAAAGATTGATTAGGCTTGTTTTCCACCAGCTCTGGGTGTTTGTTATAAGCATGTTTTACTGTATAAGGAATTATATGGTTATAATGAACTGTTTTTCACTGGCCCTGCAGGGCCAGAAATAATTATTTCTATACACTGGTCACTTGGGCTATCAACTAAAATTTTTACTGGTCAATCGATAACTTTTACTGTCCCTTTGGACCAGTGGATATAAAGATGACTGGCCCAAATTCCTATAAAATGAAGATACTTTATCTTATTTATTCAAACTAGCATCAATAGCGGGTATAAAAAAAGATTGAAATCTTATTATTCTTATCCATGTTTTTTACTTAACGTAGAAAATAGTTGATATCATCTTCAACTTTTTTTTGTCATTTGCGAAAGTATGTCACCAGATTATGCAAGCATCGCAAATTAGATCATTCTAAGAAACTTGTAGCTGAACACGTTTAGAAATTCTTATAAGTATCTAAATCAACTAGCCCCACGGACACGAGCTCTTTACAGAACACTAGCCCAAATCCGAAATTTACTTACCCCCAGACCATCGGGCCATCAATTTTTATTTTAGCCCTGCTGGAGGTACATTATAACCATGTTTTACTGTATAATGAAACAACAACAAAATGAGCCAGTGATTTAACATACACGGAGGTAATTACCCAGTAATCCTTAGGTCATGTTTTTGTTGTGTGTTGAGGAATCTGTGATGGGTTAAGTCCATTATTCGAGATCACTTGGTCTCATGTTAATAAAATCAACTAACCCCCAATATCTTACACCACATACTTATGCTGCTGTTTGGATTTCATGATTTTAAATTTCGATATTCTGTATATAATTCTAATATCAGCCAATTATCATAATTTTCTATAACCACAAATTCCTTGATTTTGTGTATTTTTTTAACATTTGAATGATGATGTCAACTCTTCGTGCATGGAGAAATATTCACTCATACATAACGACTTAAATGAAATAGAAGTATACAAAATGACAGATATATTGAAATATACAAAACAGCTACAGATGTGTGTTTGTATATATATATATATATATATTAAATTTGAAGATCTTGGGCATCCATTTAACCTTGACCTTCCATTACTGACTTTGGTCAAGGTTATATCCAGTAGATTACAACACGGCTACTGATTTCTTGTCAAGGACATGGTTATCTACAGGATAGGTAACTCACATTGCAATCAGAAGGTCCTGGGTTCATATTCCTGAAGGCAGTGAGAAACCTAAGCTAGTGACTGCTTCTTTGCTGAGTACCCGACATTAGGCCCTAAAAGTTACAGTCACAAATCTTAGGCAATAGCACAATTAAAAACCCTCGCTGCTACGACCCTGGGCACTAAACATGGGTCTAAATTTGAGGTACTTCACCTACCGCTGGTGACGCCATCAAGTGAAAGATTCTCAACTAGAACAAGAAACCAATGCACGGATTAGAACATGAAAGGGCGTCATGATCACTAACAAAAGTGCCCTTGTGACTATCATTTGTAGCCACAACTTGACTCGGCTTAGTAAGAGAAATGATTTGATGGACAAAACAACAACCCCCCCCCCCCCCCCCCCCCCCCACCTCCGTCCCCCTTGTATCAATGATCAGTATCACATGAACTTTTTTTCAACCATTTGTTTAACATGTCAACAGCAGTGTAAATTAGATAACTTTCAAATCAGATGTTGTGATGTATAGTATCAATACTAAAATAATGTACAAAATTTTCCCAACAATTTCCGGATGCTTGTTTCCAAAGCTGTTGTTTTGTTTACCTCCAACATAGAATAATTTTATGAATGTGAGTTTAGTCTTTACTAGTTCAGCCTCAGCTATGTTAGATATCATCGTTCTGACTTTGTCATTTTTCCTTTCTGTAGAGCGGGATGACTCACCGGGTAAATTTCTATAATTATAATCGGATCTGTACGTTGCATGATTTTCGTGGCGTTGTTTCTTGTTACAGTGTATTTGTCATGTTTAGTGGTTCTAGTCTTCAGTTTTATACTGTATGTGACTTACAGATATGAAAATTGGTTAATAAAAAAAAAATCAAACAGATCTAGTGAAAAATATTATTTCCTTTGCTTCTATTTTAGGTTTTGATAACGACCTTGGGAACATGTTCACTAAGTGGAAATTTGTTTATTAGAAATGATTAAATTTCAAGAAATATACAGTAAAACATGCTAATGGTGAAGTACTGGGGACAAAGAATTTGATTCATTATAAACGTAGTTTGTTGTATCTAACGGGTTAGTAATATATGTTAAAACTGCAGGAAAGGAAAATCAATTCACTGTAAACGTGAATTCATTATAAACTTGTTTGCTGTAGCCATGTTTTACTGTATAGAGATTTATGGCAAACTTTGTGTCTGGTTTATATTATCACAACTAAGTAAAAACAGAATACCGTCTGACTCCAGTGAGTGTGTCAGAAACGTAGTGTGTGGGAATAGGATTAGAAAACCTCCTGTAGCTATACATTTACAGCATCATTCAGAACAACGATTTACAGTATCAGTCAGGATTTACAGCATCAGTTAGAAGAATAATTTACAGCATTAATTAGAACAGTGTTGTACAGCTTTGACCAGAGCATTAACAGCATCCATCAAAATTTTCAGCATCTGTCACAAACATAATTTACAACTTCAGTCAGAGTGATAATTTACAGTATTTCGTAGACTTGACCCATTCTAAATCTTCCAGTAACTATTGCTCTTACAGGGAAGATAACTTGGAGGAGAGAGGAAGCACTTGCGTATGTATTGTCCGTAGAAATGATAGATCTACCGGTGTCTGAAAACCAGGCCAAGTATGAAGATGAATTTGGATCGCATAGAGGTAATTTAGTGTGTGTGGGGGGGGGGGGGGGGGGGGGGAGGGAGGGCATTGATATAAGGATTTAACAAATTCATTAGGGGATCCATGCACTGGGTATATGTATATTCATTTGGAAAGTGTTTCCTTGTGCACATCTTTTGTTGTTTTCTATAAAGAACAGTTTTTCCTTGATTATAGATGATATTGCAACCATGTACATGAAGAGGTTCAAGACTCAGTTTTCACAGTTAAAGGTAATTGTCAGCTAATGTACATGTGTGTTTAGTGGCTCTGATGACATGGTAGGATGGAGCTAAGTAAATTTAAGTGACTTGATAGGACGGAACTAAGAAAATTTAAGTAACTGGGTAGGACGGAGCTAAGAAAATTTAAGTGACTGGGTAGAACGGAGCTAAGAAAATTTAAGTGACTGGGTAGAACGGAGCTAAGAAAATTTAAGTGACTGGGTAGAACGGAGCTAAGAAAATTTAAGTGACTGGGTAGGACGGAGCTAAGAAAATTTAAGTGACTGGGTAGGACGGAGCTAAGAAAATTTAAGTGACTGGGTAGAACGGAGCTAAGTAAACTGTCTGCACCAGAAGTATGGAATACTATCAAAACTTTCAAATCACTCGACTGCACTATAGATCAAAAATAAAACATTGTGTAGATCTAGAATAAAACATTGTGTAGATCTAGAATAAAACATTACGTAGATCAAAAATAAAACATTGTGTAGATCTAGAATGAAACATTGTGTAGATCTAGAATGAAACAGTGTTTCAATTTGAATCTCCCACTGAGTTATCTTCCATTATTTGGTACAATGGAAAACTTAAGCATCTGTACAAAAAATAAATTTACCACTGTCAAATCATTAGGCAGTAGAAAACACTATTAGGAAATATGTAATCAAATTTAAAACTTACCTTTAATTAAATTACATTTAAAATAATTTTATCCTTAAAAAGTACTTGGAAATGTGGTAGTCATCTTTTTAATGGGCAAAATTAAATTTTATTACATTGTACCAGTGTATGTATTAAATAAATTCCCATAGGGTAGTCTTTTGGGTGAGCTAAATGGCTATGATTGACCAATAGAATTCAGCACTGTATACAAGTACCCTGTGGGGAGAATTTTTGTGGTTTTCTACAGCCTGTCATAACCGAAAAGTGAAATGGAATAAAATTCTCCATAAGAAAATCTCAAGTTACCCCGTCCTTCCAAGTTAATCACATCATATTGCAGAAGTACTGAAAACTGGAAGTTAAACATTCAGTGTTAATGGTTCAGTGATTATAAAATTAGTAAAAGAATTGTCAGGTTTTAATTTAAAAGGCATATAATTTTTAATATGGTTGCTCTATTTGAAGATACAGGTGAATATGCACTGATTTCATTACAGACATATGTACAACAACAGCTTCAGAAGCTTCAAGGTCACCGACATCATCACCATAACATCGAGGCAATGGCAGAAAGTGGGTCAGAAGACGAGGAAGAAGAATTAACACGAGATGAATTTAACCTCAATAAACTCGTCATCCTGGTGACTGGAGCCGGCAAAGTAAGCATCATTAGAGGATTAGCTTGTGTCAGCAAAGTCAAAAACTCAGTGATCAACTTTAAGTCTCCCTTTGTACTTTTCAATTCAATTAGGGGGCAGGGAATAAATAAGCAAGAAATAACGGAAGTTTTCTGATCATGATAATATTGATGTTGTGATAGGCATATAACATGAAGCATTGTGTAAGGTAGTGTTCAGTATATTTAAGAAACGTCTTTCGGTTTTTGAAAGTATATAGTACATGATATATCTGAGCCCCTTCCCACTGTCGTATTGTGTGAAGAATCTCGAGGGATATCATCTACTTAACAGACTGAACGACATTTCTTATAGTTACATTTTCTGTTGTATTTACATTGCTACATACAGTATTATTTCATACCAAGTTATGATAGTGACAACTTAGTTGCTAGTATTTCAAAAATCCCTACACAAAAATGGAAGCAAGTATGAGAAAATAACCTTCAGTTTGAATTGTTAACAATTTTAAGAAGAAACCAGAATGAATGTTAATGAACATGAATATGTGATGAACTTTAACTTTCAGATCTATGGTGTACGGAGTACAAATGGTCACATTGAATGGGAACACTTTTTTCCTGACTTATCTCCCTTTGACAGATATAACCAACAGAAGTTAATGTTGTATGTACAAAGGACAACAGCTCACTTTCCTAACCCTCCACAGTGTACTATAGTGGGTAAACACAAGGTAAGACTCCACAATGTTCTGTAGTGATAAACACAAGGTAAGACTCCACAGTGTTCTGTAGTGATAAACACAAGGTAAGACTCCACAGTGTTCTGTAGTGATAAACACAAGGTAAGACTCCACAGTGTTCTGTAGTGATAAACACAAGGTAAGACTCCAGTGTTCTGTAGTGATAAACACAAGGTAAGACTCCACAGTGTTCTGTAGTGATAAACACAAGGTAAGACTCCACAGTGTTCTGTAGTGATAAACACAAGGTAAGACTCCACAGTGTTCTGTAGTGATAAACACAAGGTAAGACTCCACAGTGTTCTGTAGTGATAAACACATGGTAAGACTCCACAGTGTTCTGTAGTGATAAACACAAGGTAAGACTCCACAGTGTTCTGTAGTGATAAACACAAGGTAACACTCCACAATGTTCTGTAGTGATAAACACAAGGTAACACTCCAGTGTTCTGTAGTGATAAACACAAGGTAAGACTCCACAGTGTTCTGTAGTGATAAACACAAGGTAAGACTCTGCAATGTTCTGTAGTGATAAACACAAGGTAAGACTCCACAGTGTTCTGTAGTGATAAACACAGGGTAAGACTCCACAGTGTTCTGTAGTGATAAACACAAGGTAAGACTCTGCAATGTTCTGTAGTGATAAACACAAGGTAAGACTCTGCAATGTTCTGTAGTGATAAACACAAGGTAAGACTCTGCAATGTTCTGTAGTGATAAACACAGGGTAAGACTCCACAGTGTTCTGTAGTGATAAACACAAGGTAAGACTCCAGTGTTCTGTAGTGATAAACACAAGGTAAGACTCCACAGTGTTCTTTAGTAAATAAACACAAAGTTGTAGAGTACAGATATGGGTTGTACAGTAAAACACAGTTACCGTGAATTCACTTATAATGAATTCATGCTTACAGCAAAGTAGTATTCATTTCCTGTAGTTGTAAAACATATTATGAGTCATTGGATATAACAAATTATGTTTATTATAAATCAAAATTGTTTGTTCCCGGCAATTTGCTACATGTATTGAGTGTTTTATTGTACTATGGAAAAAAAAAAGGAAAAAAAACTTGAAAAAATAAAAAGAAATACACTTTCTGTATTACAAAATTTTCTTAAAAACTCACAGAAATGAAAAATATGAAGCCACAACAGTATGGAGCTACAATATGTTTCCTGTACAATATTTTTTCAATTAATTTGCAGTAAAATAATGATTTCCAATTTATACCACAAGTCATTAAATTCAAAATTACAGGCATCAGGCAATGGTTTCCTGTTCTCCTTTAATCCTATAAGTGGAGAGGCTGTTGACACTCCACCTAGTGGCCAGATATTGAATTACAGAATTGTACAGGCTGGCATGCTGGGAGAATTAGATGACCACTTCCTGCGAGGCATTCTGCTACTTGACCCCAATGATGAGGTGAGACTAGTGTTACAAAACATAATATGTTTGAGGTCTGTAGAATTTTCCTGCAACTTGATACTCCAACAATGCCTTCATCACTGCATGGCCCTGTCCATCGTGCTCTGATTCTGCTACCTACTACACAAAACCCAAACAGAAAAGATTAAAGAATTTAGTATTTGGTCAGATATTTAATGCAAAATTTGCTGGAGTGGAAGAAGAAAATTGCTTTCTATTACCAGGATATATAAGAAATAGATGTTGTTTTTGAAAAATACATGAGGGTATGAATTGCGACACATCACGCCGAAATTCTTGAAGTGCTTTAATGCTGAATGAAAAGTGCTGTATGCTATTGTGAAGTGTTGTAGTTCATCATACCCACAGGTATTTTGCAGAACTGAAGTTTATTTCTTATATTTCCTTTCTGCTTTCATTTCTGTTGTAATCCCCAGTCATTAAAATAGATGTCATATATTTGTCTATGTTCACATTTACAGTGCATGCATTCATGAGGAAATGACTATCATTACAATTTGTAGAGATATCAAAGGCAGAAACACTGGAAATGTAGATATCAAATATATACAAGATCCTTAACATAGAGGTCTGATTTGATTCAGCATATCGCATGCAAGTACACTTCTGTAATAGAACAGCTGTAAAAATGGCTGGAACATGTCTGAGATTTTGTCCTAGGTGATGTGTTTGTTTACTTTCAGGTTCACGTCTTCCCAGAGAAATGCTCCTCGGCTTTGAAGAAGACATACAGATCCCAGTTTATGTTCGTGGCAGATCGTGACACAGGGTTCATAAATGGCTATAGGACTCTCCCACATCAGAAGGTAGCTTCTTCATTGTTATCTTCCCTCTGTCGCTTGTAAGGCATGAAAAAAAATAATTGTTCCAATTTCCCGACCTACTTTATTTTACAATCTTGACCCTAATTTTATAGCTTAGGGTCGGAATCCAATTGTTGTCATTATATTATTTGCCCTTGGTTACCCAAGCAAAGTTGATTATGCCAGGAAATTTAAGATGACATAAAGTATGACATGGTAGTTTTGAGTGACATATACAATTATTGTATTAACATAAATATAATGCATGTTTTATGATTTTCATGGAATGCCCACCAAAAAAAAAAAAGAAGAGGAAAAAAAAGAAACCTCACAATTAATTTTTGTTAGCCAAATAGGATGATAGCATTAAAGTGTACAATAAAACATGGCTACAGTGAACACACACATATAATGAATTCACACTTACAGTAAAACACAGTTACAGTGACCACACACATATAATGAATTCACACTTACAGTAAAACACAGTTACAGTGACCACACACATATAATGAATTCACACTTACAGTAAAACACAGTTACAGTGACCACACACATATAATGAATTCACACTTACAGTAAAACACAGTTACAGTGACCACACACATATAATGAATTCACACTTACAGTAAAACACAGTTACAGTGACCACACACATATAATGAATTCACACTTACAGTAAAACACAGTTACAGTGACCACACACATATAATGAATTCACACTTACAGTAAAACACAGTTACATTGAACACACTTATAATGAATTCACACTTACAGTAAAACACAGTTACAGTGAACACACACATATGATGAATTCACACTTACAGTGAAGTGATTTTCATTCCTTATAGTTATAAAACATACCAAACTTATTGGATATAATGAATTATGCTTATAATGAATCAAAATTGTTCATCCCCAGCACTTCACTATAAGTGTGTTTTACTGTCATTGTTTGTCCCCAGCACTTCACTATAAGTGTGTTTTACTGTCACTGTTCATCCCCAGCACTTCACTATAAGTGTGTTTTACTGTCACTGTTTTCCCCCAGCACTTCACTATAAGTGTGTTTTACTGTCACTGTTTGTCCCCAGCACTTCACTGTCCCCAGCACTTCACTATAAGTGTGTTTTACTGTCACTGTTTGTCCCCAGCACTTCACTATAAGTGTGTTTTACTGTCACTGTTTGTCCCCAGCACTTCACTATAAGTGTGTTTTACTGTCACTGTTTGTCCCCAGCACTTCACTATAAGTGTGTTTTACTGTAACTGTTTGTCCCCGGCACTTCACTATAAGTGTGTTTTACTGTCACTGTTTGTCCCCAGCACTTCACTGTCCCCGGCACTTCACTATAAGTGTGTTTTACTGTCACTGTTTTCCCCCAGCACTTCACTATAAGTGTGTTTTACTGTCACTGTTTGTCCCCAGCACTTCACTATAAGTGTGTTTTACTGTAACTGTTTGTCCCCGGCACTTCACTATAAGTGTGTTTTACTGTAATTGTTTGTCCCCAGAACTTCACTATAAGTGTGTTTTACTGTAATTGTTTGTCCCCAGAACTTCACTATAAGTGTGTTTTACTGTCACTGTTTGTCCCCAGCACTTCACTGTCCCCAGCACTTCACTATAAGTGTGTTTTACTGTAATTATTTGTCCCCAGAACTTCACTATAAGTGTGTTTTATTGTCACTGTTTGTCCCCAGCACTTCACTATAAGTGTGTTTTACTGTAACTGTTTGTCCCCAGCACTTCACTATAAGTGTGTTTTACTGTAATTGTTTGTCCCCAGCACTTCACTATAAGTGTGTTTTACTGTCACTGTTTGTCCCCAGCACTTCACTGTCCCCAGCACTTCACTATAAGTGTGTTTTACTGTAATTATTTGTCCCCAGAACTTCACTATAAGTGTGTTTTACTGTCACTGTTTGTCCCCAGCACTTCACTATAAGTGTGTTTTACTGTCACTGTTTGTCCCCAGCACTTCACTATAAGTGTGTTTTACTGTAACTGTTTGTCCCCAGCACTTCACTATAAGTGTGTTTTACTGTAACTGTTTGTCCCCAGCACTTCACTATAAGTGTGTTTTACTGTAACTGTTTGTCCCCAGCACTTCACTATAAGTGTGTTTTACTGTCACTGTTTGTCCCCAGCACTTCACTATAAGTGTGTTTTACTGTCACTGTTTGTCCCCTGCACTTCACTATAAGTGTGTTTTACTGTCACTGTTTGTCCCCAGCACTTCACTATAAGTGTGTTTTACTGTAACTGTTTGTCCCCAGCCCTCACTATAAGCGTGTTTTACTGTCATTGTTTGTCCCCAGCCCTCACTATAAGCGTGTTTTACTGTCATTGTTTGTCCCCTGCACTTCACTATAAGTGTGTTTTACTGTCACTGTTTGTCCCCAGCACTTCACTGTCCCCAGCACTTCACTATAAGTGTGTTTTACTGTAATTATTTGTCCCCAGAACTTCACTATAAGTGTGTTTTACTGTCACTGTTTGTCCCCAGCACTTCACTATAAGTGTGTTTTACTGTCACTGTTTGTCCCCAGCACTTCACTATAAGTGTGTTTTACTGTCACTGTTTGTCCCCAGCACTTCACTATAAGTGTGTTTTACTGTCACTGTTTGTCCCCAGCACTTCACTATAAGTGTGTTTTACTGTAACTGTTTGTCCCCAGCACTTCACTATAAGTGTGTTTTACTGTAACTGTTTGTCCCCAGCACTTCACTATAAGTGTGTTTTACTGTAATTATTTGTCCCCAGAACTTCACTATAAGTGTGTTTTACTGTCACTGTTTGTCCCCAGCACTTCACTATAAGTGTGTTTTACTGTAACTGTTTGTCCCCAGCACTTCACTATAAGTGTGTTTTACTGTAACTGTTTGTCCCCTGCACTTCACTATAAGTGTGTTTTACTGTCATTGTTTGTCCCCAGCACTTCACTATAAGTGTGTTTTACTGTCATTGTTTGACATCCCCCCCTAGCACTTCACTATAAGTGTGTTTTACTGTAATTGTTTGACCCCCCCCTCCCCCCAGCACTTCACTGTAAGTGTGTCCCCAGCACTTCACTATAAGTGTGTTTTACTGTAATTATTTGTCCCCAGAACTTCACTATAAGTGTGTTTTACTGTCACTGTTTGTCCCCAGCACTTCACTATAAGTGTGTTTTACTGTAACTGTTTGTCCCCAGCACTTCACTATAAGTGTGTTTTACTGTAATTGTTTGTCCCCTGCACTTCACTATAAGTGTGTTTTACTGTCATTGTTTGACCCCCCCCCCCCCCCAGCACTTCACTATAAGTGTGTTTACTGTAATTGTTTGACCCCCCCCCCCCCCCCCCCCCTCCCCCCAGCACTTCACTGTAAGTGTGTTTTACTGTAGTTGATATGATATGCGTAATTATTAAGATTATGACTTTTTTTGTGGTGTAGACATTTTCTATGGAGAAAGTTTGGACTGTCAATCTTCACAAAAAGCAACAGACAATAACACAGGTGGTGGGGAAAAGACCACTAGGTAGGTAAACACCCAACTGACCACTAGGTGAACACCCAACTGACCACCAGGTAGATAGACAGCCAACTGACCACTAGGTAGGTAAATACCCAACTGACCACCAGGTAGATAGACAGCCAACTGACCACTAGGTAGGTAAATACCCAACTGACCACCAGGTAGATGGACAGCCAACTGACCACTAGGTAGGTAAATACCCAATTGAACACTAGGTAGACAGCCAAATAACCACTAGATAGATAGACAGCGAACTGACCACTAGGTATGAGGGCGAGTCAATAAATAACCAGCCTAACTTATTTCCGATCAAGATCCACCTCTTCTTTTTCAATGTAATTGCCCTCTAGTGTGATGTACTTAGACTAACGATGTTCAAGTGCCATCAGCCCAGAACTGAAAAAGTCAGAGTCCTTTCCATTGACCCACTCCTCAACTGTTGTCACGACTTCTTCATCAGACCAGAAATGGCATTTACGGATATCCTTTTTCAAGTTTGAGAATAGGAAGAAGTCTCTAGGAGCTAGGCCAGGCAAATAGGCAGGATGTGGTTTTAATTTATACCCGTTTCGCTCTAGAGCATCCATTGCAACTTTGCAAGTGTGGATTCTTGCATTGCCCTGTTGCAGCAAAACACCTGTAGAGGGTTACCTCGGCTTATTTCACGGATGACGGTTCTCACCTGATCTAGCAAGTTTGCATAGTACACTCCAGTTATTGTACTTCTCTTGGGTAAAAAGTCCAACATAATAAATAATGCCTTTTGTGTCCCAAAATACTGTGGCCATCACCTTGCAAGCAGATGGTTGCTTCTTGAACTTCTTTGACCTTGGGACCCTGGCCCTACCCACTGACGACTCTGAGCTTTATTCTCTGGCTCATAATAATGAACCCAAGTCTCAACTCCAGTCACCAGACACGAAAGAAAATCATCTTTTGACGTAACACGGTTCAACAAGGTGCTGCATACTCATGCTGTGGTTGCCATTTGC
This sequence comes from Ostrea denselamellosa, assembly GCA_024699665.1. Classification (NCBI taxonomy): domain Eukaryota; kingdom Metazoa; phylum Mollusca; class Bivalvia; order Ostreida; family Ostreidae; genus Ostrea; species Ostrea denselamellosa. Next base: position 477,033 of record JAMZEH010000008.1, on the reverse strand, counting down.
TCATCACTATGGGATTTGGGGACCCAACGGGCTGTTAGCTTCTGCATACCTAAATGATCATGTAAGATTGTTGAAACGCTACCATGTGAAATGCCTGTGCTATTTCTTCCATCTGAATTCGCCTATCAGAGTAAACCAAATCCCGAACTTTGTTACACATTTGTTCTATCGGTGGCATTCTATGGGCGTCCAGACCTGGCTTCATCTTTTAAAGTCATTCTTCCGCGTTTAAATTCCCCAACCCAGAATTTAACTTGAGCATAAGATGGTGCAGAAGACTCATAAACATTGGCTAACTCGCTGTGTATTTCCTTGCCTCTTTTACCTTTTAAATACAAGTATTGAGCGCGGTGCTCAACTTTAGATGAAAAGCATGCTTTTGCATCACTAGCTATGTTTGACATCCAGTATCTTATTAAAGAAAAACTCAGTATGCATGAAGTTTTGTACCCAGGTATAAAACATTTATTGACACAAGGCATGAAGATTTGGACCATATTGGTCAATCGGAAATGGGATAGGCTGGATACTAATTGACTCACCCTTGTAGGTAAACACTCAACTGACTGCTAGGTAGACAGCCAACTGACCACTAGGTAGATAAAGGAGCAACTGACCACCAGGTAGATAGACAGCCAACTGACCACAAGGTAGATAAATGAGCAACTGACCACTAGGTAGATAGGCAGCCAATGACCACCAGGTAGGTAAACACCCAGCTGACCACTAGATAGATAGGCAGCCAATGACCACCAGGTAGGTAAACACCCAGCTGACCACTAGATAGATAGACACCAAAGTGACCACTAGGTAGACCACCAATTATGTGTAGACACCAAGAAACCTCCAGTTAAGAAGACATCCAAGTCACCACACACAGGGTAGGTAGATACCTATGGGATGACTAAGCCCCCCCCCCCCCCCCCCCTTCAAAGAAGAGGGGCATACTGCTTTGCACCTGTTGGTTGGTCAGTATGTCAGTACACCACATGTTGTCCACTCAATATCTTGAGAACCATTCACTTGATCATAATGATATTTTATATGTGGGTTGGTTATGAGTAGAAGGAGACCCCTATTGATTTTCAGGTCAAAAGGTCAAGGGTCAAAATCCAATCTGGGCAAAGAAAGATACTGTCTGCGCAATATCTTGAGAAACCTTTCCTTAGCAGACATCAAACTTGGTACACTGGTACATTGCAAGTAGATGACCTCTATTGTTTTGTGCCTTTCGGCCAGTCAGATCAAGTCTTCACACTCAATATCTTGAGAACCCTTTTCTTGACCTAAGGAGTAGATGGTCAGTCCACTGTGGACATAGGAAGGTACCATCTGCTGAATATCTTGAGAACCCTTCCTTGACAACATCAGTCTTGGTACACTGGTACATTGTTAAGGAATAGATGAACCCTATTGATTTTGAGGTCACTTGGTCAAAGGTCAGAGGTCAAATTGGACATTGGAAGATACTGTCCACTCAACATCTTGAGAAATCTTTGCTTGACAGACATCAAACTTGGTACACTGATACACAAGGAGTAAAGGACCCCCATTGATTTTCAGGTCAAAAGGTCAAACTTACTAGGTGCAATACACAATGATTGGTTCTCACCAATATCTTGAGAACATTTTGCTTAGTTATGATATTTAATATGTGGTTTGTTTATGAGTAATAGATGACCTTTAATGATTTCATGTCAGAAGGTCAAGGGTCACCAGCTGCAATGCAGTACAATAAACAACTGGTGTCTGCCCAATATCTTGAGAAACTTTTTCTCATAGCAATGATATTTCATGCATGGGTTGGTCACTGGTATTAGAGACCTCTGGTGATTTTCAGTTCAAAAGATCACCATGTGCAGTGATGTACTCCATGCATTTGATGTCGGCTAGAAGAATTGATGCACTATGCAAGTGATGTTCTGCTTGACCTTCAACCTTTAACCATTCACCATAATTTGACAAAATATGATAAAAAAAAAAAGCAACTTCACAAGTACAGATGGCACAGCTGAGGGGGACATACATGTTTTACAAACATTTCTTGTTTTAAATTTTTTTTCTTTTGAGCTTAATATCCTTTTGCTCTGAAGTCAAGATGGATGTAACTGGGACAAATTTTGTTCAACTGAATGTTTAAAGGATGCTTTTTTTCTTTTTTCCTTCATTCTTTTATTTCTTTGCATTTTCAGAACAAGTTCATTCCCAAGGTCGTGTCCTTGGTGACAGAAGTGTTTTATATAAATACCTCAATCCCAATCTGGTTGTCGTGGTGACTGAGGGAGAAATCCAGGAACAATCTCAGAAAGGTTAGACCATAAAAAATAAACGTACAGCAGGTGCTTGTCTTAAATATATATAATAGGATTATAGATAAAATCACTTTTCTGTAAACAAACTATTCACAGAGTATATCACACCACCATCGTTGCTTTTTTGGTTTTTTTTACTTACCAGCTGCTTGCTCGAAATTTTGGGCGAGAAGTTTGTCGTAATATAATAATTAGACCCCTACCATTATTTAGCAACAAGTTTGTCAAGGTCTCTCACATTGTCATTATATTAAGAATGTCACACACCTGTAGCTTCTGAGACTGGTTATAATAGAGTGGAGAGTGACAGAGTGATATCAGTTATTTATGTGTGTGAATGTTCTAGAGTGGAGAGTGACAGAGTGATATCAGTTATTTATGTGTGTGAATGTTCTAGAGTGACAGTGTGATATCAGTTATTTATGTGTGTGAATGTTCTAGAGTGACAGAGTGATATCAGTTATTTATGTGTGTGAATGTTCTAGAGTGGACAGTGTGATATCAGTTATTTATGTGTGTGAATGTTCTAGAGTGGAGAGTGATATCAGTTATTTATGTGTGTGAATGTTCTAGAGTGGACAGTGACAGTGTGATATCAGTTATTTATGTGTGTGATTGTTCTAGAGTGGACAGTGACAGTGTGATATCAGTTATTTATGTGTGTGAATGTTCTAGAGTGACAGTGTGATATCAGTTATTTATGTGTGTGAATGTTCTAGAGTGACAGTGATATCAGTTATATATGTGTGTGAATGTTCTAGGTAGGAGAGTGACAGTGTGATATCAATTATTTATGTGTGTGAATGTTCTAGAGTGGAGAGTGACAGAGTGATATCAGTTATTTATGTGTGTGATTGTTCTAGATTGGAGAGTGACAGAGTGATATCAGTTATTTATGTGTGTGATTGTTCTAGAGTGGAGAGTGACAGAGTGATATAAGTTATTTATGTGTGTGATTGTTCTAGAGTGGAGAGTGACAGAGTGATATCAGTTATTTATGTGTGTGATTGTTCTAGAGTGACAGTGTGATATCAGTTATTTATGTGTGTGAATGTTCTAGAGTGACAGTGTGGTATCAGTTATTTATGTGTGTGAATGTTCCAGAGTGGAGAGTGACAGTGATATCAATTATTTATGTGTGTGATTGTTCTAGAGTGACAGAGTGATATCAGTTATTTATGTGTGTGAATGTTCTAGAGTGGAGAGTGACAGAGTGATATCAGTTATTTATGTGTGTGAATGTTCTAGAGTGACAGAGTGATATCAGTTATTTATGTGTGTGAATGTTCTAGAGTGGACAGTGACAGTGTGATATCAGTTATTTATGTGTGTGAATGTTCTAGAGTGACAGTGTGATATCAGTTATTTATGTGTGTGATTGTTCTAGAGTGGAGAGTGACAGAGTGATATCAGTTATTTATGTGTGTGATTGTTCTAGAGTGGAGAGTGACAGAGTGATATCAGTTATTTATGTGTGTGATTGTTCTAGAGTGACAGTGTGATATCAGTTATTTATGTGTGTGAATGTTCTAGAGTGACAGTGTGGTATCAGTTATTTATGTGTGTGATTGTTCTAGAGTGGACAGTGACAGTGTGATATCAGTTATTTATGTGTGTGATTGTTCTAGAGTGACAGTGATATCAGTTATTTATGTGTGTGAATGTTCTAGAGTGTAGAGTGACAGAGTGATATCAGTTATTTATGTGTGTGAATGTTCTAAAGTGTAGAGTGACAGTGTGATATCAGTTATTTATGTGTGTGAATGTTCTAGAGTGGACAGTGACAGTGTGATATCAGTTATTTATGTGTGTGAATGTTCTAGAGTGGAGATTGACAGAGTGATATCAGTTATTTATGTGTGTGAATGTTCTAGTGTGGACAGTGTGATATCAGTTATTTATGTGTGTGAATGTTCTAGAGTGGAGAGTGACAGAGTGATATCAGTTATTTATGTGTGTGAATGTTCTAGAGTGGACAGTGTGATATCAGTTATTTATGTGTGTGAATGTTCTAGAGTGACAGAGTGATATCAGTTATTTATGTGTGTGAATGTTCTAGAGTGGAGAGTGACAGAGTGATATCAGTTATTTATGTGTGTGAATGTTCTAGAGTGTAGAGTGACAGTGTGATATCAGTTATTTATGTGTGTGAATGTTCTAGAGTGACAGTGTGATATCAGTTATTTATGTGTGTGATTGTTCTAGAGTGGAGAGTGACAGAGTGATATCAGTTATTTATGTGTGTGATTGTTCTAGAGTGGAGAGTGACAGAGTGATATCAGTTATTTATGTGTGTGATTGTTCTAGAGTGACAGTGTGATATCAGTTATTTATGTGTGTGAATGTTCTAGAGTGACAGTGTGGTATCAGTTATTTATGTGTGTGAATGTTCCAGAGTGGAGAGTGACAGTGATATCAATTATTTATGTGTGTGATTGTTCTAGAGTGACAGAGTGATATCAGTTATTTATGTGTGTGAATGTTCTAGAGTGGAGAGTGACAGAGTGATATCAGTTATTTATGTGTGTGAATGTTCTAGAGTGACAGAGTGATATCAGTTATTTATGTGTGTGATTATTCTAGAGTGACAGAGTGATATCAGTTATTTATGTGTGTGAATGTTCTAGAGTGACAGAGTGATATCAGTTATTTATGTGTGTGAATGTTCTAGAGTGGAGAGTGACAGAGTGATATCAGTTATTTATGTGTGTGAATGTTCTAGAGTGTAGAGTGACAGTGTGATATCAGTTATTTATGTGTGTGATTGTTCTAGAGTGGACAGTGACAGTGTGATATCAGTTATTTATGTGTGTGATTGTTCTAGAGTGGACAGTGACAGTGTGATATCAGTTATTTATGTGTGTGATTGTTCTAGAGTGACAGTGATATCAGTTATTTATGTGTGTGAATGTTCTAGAGTGGAGAGTGACAGTGATATCAGTTATTTATGTGTGTGAATGTTCTAGAGTGGAGAGTGACAGTGTGATATCAGTTATTTATGTGTGTGAATGTTCTAGAGTGGAGAGTGACAGAGTGATATCAGTTATTTATGTGTGTGAATGTTCTAGAGTGGACAGTGACAGAGTGATATCAGTTATTTATGTGTGTGAATGTTCTAGAGTGACAGTGTGATATCAGTTATTTATATGTGTGAATGTTCTAGAGTGACAGTGTGATATCAGTTATTTATGTGTGTGAATGTTCTAGAGTGAAGAGTGACAGAGTGATATCAATTATTTATGTGTGTGAATGTTCTAGAGTGGAGAGTGACAGTGTGATATCAGTTATTTATGTGTGTGAATGTTCTAGAGTGGAGAGTGACAGAGTGATATCAGTTATTTATGTGTGTGAATGTTCTAAAGTGACAGAGTGATATCAGTTATTTATGTGTGTGAATGTTCTAGAGTGTAGAGTGACAGTGTGATATCAGTTATTTATGTGTGTGAATGTTCTAGAGTGTAGAGTGACAGTGTGATATCAGTTATATATGTGTGTGAATGTTCTAGAGTGACAGAGTGATATCAGTTATTTATGTGTGTGAATGTTCTAGAGTGACAGTGTGATATCAGTTATTTATGTGTGTGAATGTTCTAGAGTGACAGAGTGATATCAGTTATTTATGTGTGTGAATGTTCTAGAGTGTAGAGTGACAGTGTGATATCAGTTATTTATGTGTGTGATTGTTCTAGAGTGGACAGTGACAGTGTGATATCAGTTATTTATGTGTGTGATTGTTCTAGAGTGACAGTGATATCAGTTATTTATGTGTGTGAATGTTCTAGAGTGTAGAGTGACAGAGTGATATCAGTTATTTATGTGTGTGAATGTTCTAGAGTGTAGAGTGACAGTGTGATATCAGTTATTTATGTGTGTGAATGTTCTAGAGTGGACAGTGACAGTGTGATATCAGTTATTTATGTGTGTGAATGTTCTAGAGTGGAGATTGACAGAGTGATATCAGTTATTTATGTGTGTGAATGTTCTAGTGTGGACAGTGTGATATCAGTTATTTATGTGTGTGAATGTTCTAGAGTGGAGAGTGACAGAGTGATATCAGTTATTTATGTGTGTGAATGTTCTAGAGTGACAGAGTGATATCAGTTATTTATGTGTGTGAATGTTCTAGAGTGACAGTGTGATATCAGTTATTTATGTGTGTGAATGTTCTAGAGTGACAGTGTGATATCAGTTATTTATGTGTGTGAATGTTCTAGAGTGAAGAGTGACAGAGTGATATCAATTATTTATGTGTGTGAATGTTCTAGAGTGGAGAGTGACAGTGTGATATCAGTTATTTATGTGTGTGAATGTTCTAGAGTGGAGAGTGACAGAGTGATATCAGTTATTTATGTGTGTGAATGTTCTAAAGTGACAGAGTGATATCAGTTATTTATGTGTGTGAATGTTCTAGAGTGTAGAGTGACAGTGTGATATCAGTTATTTATGTGTGTGAATGTTCTAGAGTGTAGAGTGACAGTGTGATATCAGTTATATATGTGTGTGAATGTTCTAGAGTGACAGAGTGATATCAGTTATTTATGTGTGTGAATGTTCTAGAGTGACAGTGTGATATCAGTTATTTATGTGTGTGAATGTTCTAGAGTGACAGAGTGATATCAGTTATTTATGTGTGTGAATGTTCTAGAGTGTAGAGTGACAGTGTGATATCAGTTATTTATGTGTGTGATTGTTCTAGAGTGGACAGTGACAGTGTGATATCAGTTATTTATGTGTGTGATTGTTCTAGAGTGACAGTGATATCAGTTATTTATGTGTGTGAATGTTCTAGAGTGTAGAGTGACAGAGTGATATCAGTTATTTATGTGTGTGAATGTTCTAGAGTGTAGAGTGACAGTGTGATATCAGTTATTTATGTGTGTGAATGTTCTAGAGTGGACAGTGACAGTGTGATATCAGTTATTTATGTGTGTGAATGTTCTAGAGTGGAGATTGACAGAGTGATATCAGTTATTTATGTGTGTGAATGTTCTAGTGTGGACAGTGTGATATCAGTTATTTATGTGTGTGAATGTTCTAGAGTGGAGAGTGACAGAGTGATATCAGTTATTTATGTGTGTGAATGTTCTAGAGTGGACAGTGTGATATCAGTTATTTATGTGTGTGAATGTTCTAGAGTGACAGAGTGATATCAGTTATTTATGTGTGTGAATGTTCTAGAGTGGAGAGTGACAGAGTGATATCAGTTATTTATGTGTGTGAATGTTCTAGAGTGTAGAGTGACAGTGTGATATCAGTTATTTATGTGTGTGAATGTTCTAGAGTGGACAGTGACAGTGTGATATCAGTTATTTATGTGTGTGAATGTTCTAGAGTGACAGAGTGATATCAGTTGTTTATGTGTGTGAATGTTCTAGAGTGACAGTGATATCATTTATTTATGTGTGTGAATGTTCTAGAGTGGACAGTGACAGAGTGATATCAGTTATTTATGTGTGTGAATGTTCTAGAGTGACAGAGTGACAGTGTGATATCAGTTATTTATGTGTGTGATTGTTCTAGAGTGACAGTGTGATATCAGTTATTTATGTGTGTGAATATGATGAATATGTAACATTTTGAAGTGGAAGATTTTCCAAATGGAGAAATTCAAACATCAATAAACTCTATACTTACAAGGGCTATTTGATATGTATATATATACTTATGTAATGTAATTGTAAGGCTTGAAGCTCGGAGGTTCCATTTAATAGGGTTACAAAGAATCCTAAAGCTAAAGAAGTAACAAATGAGATCTATACAATGGTGTAGTTTTTGTCTTTTGTATGTGTATAAGTGGCATGAAGTTTGTTTTGTGCAGGTCCATCCAACTTCATCAACCTCTACCTTCTGGACAGTGTGACCGGTCACATGGTGTTCCACTGCAGTCACAGGAGAGCCAAGGGACCGGTCAATCTGGTCCACTCTGAAAACTGGGTTCTGGTCAGTAGATCACTGTATGAAACTCACACCACTGACCGCAGTGGGTCCTTTATTTGTATATTTTCATGTGTACATCTAGATTTAATTTTCTGGAGTAGATGCTAAAATTGACCTGGTGTTGAAATCATTTTGGTTACTACAGTTGTTGCATTTTCTTGCGTTTAATTTTGAATTACCAAACTCTTTTAGTAAAGCCATGATTTCAGATAAAGTTCAAGGACACAATCAAAGTTTTATATCAGAGTAGTCAAAGGTCAAATTTTTAACCTTGGTTAATTTATTGAAATACTATGAAGATGTGGGTTTTTATTATTTGCCTGTTTTCTGTTGCAGTATAGTTACTTTAGTCAAAAATCTCGTCGTCACGAAATGGCTGTGTTAGAATTGTATGAAGGGAAGGACCAGAGTAATTCCTCTGCTTTCTCTTCCTTCTCATCGCCTCGACAACCACTGGTCCTACGACAGTCGTACATCATGCCATTGTATATATCCACCATGGCAACTACCATCACCGAGAAAGGCATCACCAGCAAACAGCTCATCTGTAAGGAGAAATATAATTCATAGCCAAGTAAAAATTAAAATCAATTTTTTTCTTATCAAGAAGTTTTGAGAATTTCTATTGGCTAGCAGATGTTGGACATTGAGTTTGTACTTTGATAACTAGGATCATTGTTTCATTATAACGGAAGTTTTGTCAGAGATCATCAATTACTTTCTCAGTTATTTCACAATTCAGAAGATCTTATTGTCTCTCTGAATACAGTCAACGGGGGCTTGTTCTTAATAAGAAACATTTTAAACACTGAGTACTTTGATGGCTTTTTCAGTTGCCCTGAGGCTGGGTGGCTTACTGGCTCTTCCTAAAGCACTATTGGACCCCAGGAGACCCATTCTACCAACTCAGGAAACCATGTGAGTTATTATACTTCATCAGGTTCTAGAATATAATTACACTGTAATTATTATCGTGAAATGTAATTATTATCGTGAAATGAATTGTACCGATGGAATATTACATGCTGATTTAGTTGTTACTTTACAATAGTGTAAGTTCTCAAGTACACTAAAACATGCGGATAGCAAAGTGCGAAGAGCAAACAATTTTGATTTGTTATACACTTGTTACGTCCAATAATTCATAATGTGTTAAAACTACAGAGAATGAAAATTACTTCACCAAGAATTCATTAGAAGTGTTCTCTGTAAGATGACACATAATATCAAAGTGTAAGATGACACATGATTTCACAGTGTAACATGACACATGATATCACAGTGTAACATGACACGTGATATCACAGTGTAACATAACACGTGATATCACACTGTAACATGACACATGATATCACACTGTAACATGACACATGATATCACACTGTAACATGACACGTGATATCACACTGTAACATGACACGTGATATCACACTGTGACACGTGATATCACGGTGCAACATGACACGTGACATCACACTGTAACATGACACTGCAACATGACACGTGATATCACACTGTAACATGACATGTGATATCACACTGTAACATGACACGTGATACCACAGTGCAACATTACACATGGTATCACACTATAACATGACACATGGTATCACACTGTAACATGACACATGGTATCACACTGTAACATGACACATGGTATCACACTGTAACATGACACATGATATCACAGTGCAACATGACACATGACATCACACTGTAACATGACACGTGGTATCACAATGTAACATGACACATGATATCACACTGTAACATGACACATAATATCACACTGTAACATGACACGTGATATAACTTTTTACAGGGAGGAGGGCACAATCCCATACATTCCTGAGTTACCGGTTAATGCTGAAGCCATAATAAACTATAACCAGAGCCTTTTTAATGTCAAGGGAGTATATACCTCACCAGCAGGGCTCGAGTCCACCTCTCTGGTCCTGGCATATGGACTGGGTATGTCTATTATACAGATATCTCAGAATAACCATAAGAAATTGGATCCTTTGATAATTGGTTTGTTTTGCACATATGAACACAAAGCTTGTCTGGAATATTGATAAGACTTGAAGTTGACATCTCTGAAATACTTTTCTTTTTTTTTTTGCAGACTTGTATTTTACACGAATCCAGCCGTCTAAGATGTTTGATGTGTTGAAGGAGGACTTTGATTATTTCTTTATATCGGTCGTGTTGCTAGGAATGTTTGTAGTTACCATTGTGACTCAGAAACTTTCCGCCAGACGAGCACTAAGTCGGGCATGGAAATAAGAAATTTTGACTGTGTGACGTGTACTATCTGTAGTGTGGGAGTATGATTCATATTGGAGAGATAGTGTTTACCATGAAAAGCATCGCGAGTGATTTGTAGAGCGTCAGTATGGTATTCAAATGGTATTCATGCATGGTACATGCAATTCAGTAAATTGACACCCCGCGTTTATTTCGAACATTCCGTGTGTATGAGAGAGTGGTGCAAATTTTGTCATTAGTAATAACCAGAGAGTAGGCTCTAGACTTGGAGAGAATTGTTGATATAATGCTCTACAAAATTGGGAGGGAGGGGGGAATTAGTCTCCATGTTCAATATAATGACGCAGAAATATTAAAAATAGCATTTCTGAATGATTTTTACATGTAGATTTTGTACCAGGTGTGAAGATATTAACAATAGAAGTGCAAAGCAGATATATCCTGAATACGTGTTGTGTGTGCGATACAATTATTTATGTCGTAAGTGAATTCAGATTCATGTTGTTTTTTAACATTTTTGATCTCGCAATCTTTCAATGAGAGTGAGTGTTCTAAAATTACTGATATGAGTGTGTTTTGGTTTTTTTTTATTTTCAAATTTTTGATAGTCTACTATGTGTACGGCTGTGTATATTAAGTCTGTTTTATTGCTCTTTTATACCAGACATTTTAAAGAAAGGAAATCTGTTTACTTCATTTTTTGTTAATTTATGTTATGTCACAGATGAAGGGAATTGAAAATTAAAAGATTAAGAAAGGATTCTTCTCATGATTCAGACAAATTAAAAGATGTACATGTGGAAGTATTATCTCTGGTTTAAAAACGTGGATCTTTCTGGTGTCACGTTACCCTTTACTGACTGCAGACATTTACTAAGATGGGGTAACGAGGAACTTAAAATACTAGGAACTTCAATCAAGATGGGGTAACAAGGAACTTAAAATACTATGAACTTCAATCATTTTCAATGGAATCAACTGTATAGTAAAATATTACTTTTTTGTTTTCAGAATAGAACAAATATTTAAAAAGAATAAAAAAAAATTTCACAACTATGGGAATTAGTTTTAATTTGTCAAAAGCAACAGAAATTGGTGTGGTAATTTGAACCGACTACCCCCTGAAGGCCATTTTTCTAAAACAAAAAAAATTAAAATGTAATTTCTCCTTAGATGATCGGATATCCCTACTTTACCTCATTTCACTGTGTCCCATATTACACCTGTATTTTTATACACTATAAGAATGACAAAAATAAAAGATTAATATGCAAAATTCCAAATATATGAGGCACAGTTGTTTCTGTGGAAAAAAGAGACAGGTACAGCTCATTAAAAGTGTGTATGCTGCAACAAACTTCAAAATAGACTACCGGTAGACACAATTCATGTTTGTCAAGCAGAATTTCAAAGTCTTATGGTACAAAAAAACTTGGGAACTTGAAAGTAACAGGAAATAATCTGAAATGTAAAAATGTTTGTAATTAAATTCTTGGACACAGAATTTCAAATACAGCACACTGTTCAATTAGTGAAATCTTATTTCATATCATTAATTATGTCATAGTTTTCCATCATACAACTTGGTTTTAAGTGTCTTTATTTAAGGAATAAATGTGTAGCCTTTAAAGGTTATTTGTATTATTGGGATAAACATTGGAAGATGGAGTAATTGAAATAATCAGCAAAGTTGATTAATTGAAGAAATTACTCCATACTGTCATAGTAAAAATAACTAGAGCATTTATTCCTTGCATTTTTATTTTGTAATATGTACAAGTATACTGCCAATTGTGCCTAACGTTAAATTATTATTAAATGTTTAACATTAATTTTACGTTAACAGATATAACGTTAAACAATTTATGTTAATTTAACATTAAAATAATGTTAATTTAACAATAATTTAACGTTAAATTAACGTTAGGTACAATTGGCTATGTAGGATTTTATGTTAAGTTGAAAAATCATTTATTTTATCAAGAAATAAAATACATTGAAACGTGATAGTTTTAATACTGACAAAACGTTGGTAAATGTGTAAAGATTTCTTAGAGCTAGATGAGTACAGTGGAATTACAAAGTCATATTGATATAAAGAAACATTTTAAACTGTTGCACTTTTGAATTGTTTGAAAATATCATCCAAAGAGTGAAAGATTTCTCCAAATCTATTTCTGTTGATTCATATACTTAAAAAAGTGCAATTCTCTTTAGTTGCAAGGTGAGGTTAGTTACTGCCCTTTCCATGTGAATGAAAATTTCAGATCCTCAATGCCAATATTATATTACATTTAATTGATCTAGCAGTAGATATGTTCTTGGAATTTTTCAGTGATTCTTTCATAAAGTAATTGGAATTAAATTTACATTGAATGTTATTGCTGTTCTTACCCTGTCCATCATCCTGTTCGATCAGAATTTCAAGAAAATAATACTAGCCAGTCCACTTTGATGATTGTTTCACTTGAAATATTTTAATTGCTATTTATGTGACTGGTTAATAGGAGTTGGGCAGTAATAGCGATATTGTGTAGAGAAATCTGTGGATTCTCATATTAAATGTTTCTCAATTTATCTAGTGTTTTTCATCCATCTATGTCATCTTGTTGACATAGTTGGTTTTTCTCCGTAGTACGCCATACATAACACCATAGTCAAACCTATGCAGTGCATATCGCGTCACAATATACATGCTCAGAATATGTGTATAAGGGAAGGTTTAATGGGTATTATAACATTTCAGTATTTTTATTTGCATGGAATCCCATTAGCCTACATTCACATGCAAATAAAATTCTATTGATGTGCAATGTAATGCATCTGCAAAAAGCAGTAATATAATTTAAATATGGGTGTATGGTACAATATTGTGTTTTTAGTACCTCTGCATGCTTTGATTCAAATGAAGAGAACTCTATCATCACACTATAAATATTTTCTTGAAATCTATGAAATTGTAAAATTAACAATGCATTTTGAAAGAAAACTAAAGCATGCATAAAGCTGAAGTTTTCAGCCTGTGTTTATCATACTGGAGAGTAACTTTATTTTTTGATACAAAAAGAATAAATTTATTACACTCCAATATACGCAAAGTATGATATTATGGTGCACAACCAAAGACATTGGGTTTCCATTTGAAAATATGTGCGTATGATTTAGAAATAAAAAGAATTAAATAAATTGGGTTAAGGTAAAATCATTATTTCATGTCACTATAAATCTCCAGTCAGTTGTTCAATTATAAATCTCCAGTCAGTTGTTCAACTATAAATCTTCAATCAGTTGCTCAACTATAAATCTCCAGTCAGTTGTTCAACTATAAATCTCCAGTCAGTTGTTCAACTATAAATCTCCAATCAAGTGCTCAACTATAAATCTCCAATCAGGTGTTCAACTATAAATCTCCAGTCAGATTCTCAACTATAAATCTGCCATCAGATTCTCAACTATAAATCTGCCGTCATGTTCTCAACTATAAATCTCCAGTCAGGTGCTCAACTATAAATCTCCAGTCAGTTGTTCAACTATAAATCTTCAATCAGTTGTTCAACTATAAATCTCCAATCAAATGCTCAACTATAAATCTCCAATCAGTTGTTCAACTATAAATCTCCAGTCAGTTCTGACGTAAAAACAAAACAACTGTTGGGGGTTTGTATTTCTTTTGATTTGAACACATTTTACTGCAAATATAAAACACAAAAGGTTTGATCACAAGTTCTGACAACTTATGAGGTTCTCACCTAAGATTAATTGATAACATGTCACAAAACATGCATATTTCTTTATTTTAGCCCTTTTGCAAATTCTGTTAAATAAATGTAAATTTGTAACACACACACTATTGATAAATACAGCAGAATAATCGTACATTATCCACAGCTGTGTTAGGGATAGGTCTCCTCAAACCCGACACAAGAACTACCTCCCGAGGCAAGAATTACCTCCCGAGGCAAGAAATACCTCCCGAGGCAAGAATTACCTCCCGAGGCAAGAACTACCTCCTGAGGTAAGAACTATATTTTGCGGCAAATTGTTTCCACCGAGAGTTTGATAAAACAGCTATCCCCAACGTTGCCAGAGGACGAGTTCTTTATTATACTGAAGATTTTCAAAAATACCAGTAACTTCAGTTATACTGTTAACAATAAGTCATTCATGGTAAATTCATTAACACATCACCATCCGTTCCTGACAACACCTGCGGCTTCCACATGACTCCAGTGGATATACTTCAATACCTACGACACGTTTATAACCTTGACAGTGACATGGAGTCTGATTTACCTTCATATCGCAACAAGTCACATGTTGGCACTAAAATCAGGGTGCTTGGATTGTTTGTCCTTTAGAGGGGTGGATAACAGATTTTATATACAGCTGACCAGTTCTATTGCCACTAGGGACTCCAGATATTCTGCCAGTGTACGGTATCAGCTTAACCTGGACATGATTCTAAAACACGTATAATACATGTACATTGTATGTATATAAACGCCACTGATGAAGGGGAACATTTTTCACTCAGTGGAGACAATCCCGAGAGTCTTCTTGGCAAATTTGGAATGTTTCATCACATGTATTTGAAAAATATGATTAGGTGTTCTTGTTTCATTTTGATAAATAAATGACAATACAGTGTATGCAGACATTCTGATTCTTGATGGGGTTTTTTTGTTGAGGGTTTTACACTGACGTGGTGATATTTTGTATTAATGTAAATGACGATGAAATGCACTACCACTGTTCAGATTCACAAACAATTTGTACAACAATAATATCGTACTTAGCAGTTCTAACATTTCAGTGATTTTATCTGTTAAGGTTCTAGCATTTCAGCGATTTCTTCATGATTTATGGAGCGTAGTTTCTCCGCTAGTGTTTTTAGTTGAAGCAGTCCTTTCTTTTCCTTCTGTTTCCAGCGTAGCATGAGACGGTATACTTTTTCCACTGGGTCCCAATCCTTTACGTTCCTCTCTACATCCTGATAATCACGAGTCCCAAGAACCGACGTCACTGGAATACACAAACACACTAATTAGTTGTACTGTTGATGAAATTCAAAGTCCCATTCTGATAGACTGGCAGTCAGGCGAGTTCAACTGCCGGTGGCCAGATAGTTCAATTGGTAGAGCTGGATATTCAGGGGGCCTGGGTTCGAATCCTGGTTTGGTCTGTTGCATTTTTCCCCTTTTAACGACACAAACCCAGGAACTTCATCTCCACTTTTCATCTGTCAGTTCCTGGAGCTGGACTACAGCACCAATTGTAACTGAGAGGTAGAAAATGCAACTGACCAAACTAAGATTTGAACCTGTGCTCCCTGAATCTCTAGTCGGGTGTTCTACCTACGGTGCTATCTGGCCGCCTGTGATCGAACCAGTCTGACCGCCACAGAAGATTGGCCAATATTTCAGTACCAAAACAGTTTCCCTAATTGAAGAAATTGAAAATGTAAATGTTGCTGTATTTCATGTAAATGTTGCCATATTTCATGTAAATGTTGCCATATTTCATGTAAATGTTGCCATATTTCGTGTAAATGTTGCCATATTTCATGTAAATGTTGCCATATTTCATGTAAAGGTCAGAATTCAAAGACCTAGAGCTATTCAGTAAATTGATGTCAGACCGTGGATTCTTTTATTTTGGTGTATTGGCTTGTTAAACCTGTATGTGGTTATCTGTCATTGTTGATTACACTTTGTTCCCCTTTCCTTCTCATGGAGAGAGGAGCGATACTTCATCAACCACAGTATACGGCGATAATGGCCATCTTGCTCCCAGTCAATGTCACTTCTCCACAAATATTATACATTGAAACATATCTTGTTGATTAATCAGGTTCTGCAAACATGTTGTGTACTTTGATTCCAGAATACACACATCCTTCTGTCACTACTTCTCAGCTGTTACAGGAGTGAACGAAACAACAGAGTACAACACGACTGTCACACGCTCAGTCACCATTCATTCAGGGACTATTTATCTTTGTGTTCAGATTTATCCAAGATCCATATAAACACGCATTTCACACCTACTGCTCAGTGACCAACACAATTCATGATACTTTCTGACTGCCAATATTTTTATAATTTTATTATGAACTTTATCTGTCCTAACAGCTTTGCAAGGCATGGTGGTGGGGAATAGTCGATTTGTGTTCACTGAAGAATGGACAGTGACAACAAATCCTCCCCATACCAGAATAAAAAATTTATAACTGTCATAAATGTTATGAAATCTTAATCAATATAGCAAGTGCACAACTTCATTATTCATATAAGATATATACATAGGTTCATTGGTGTTAAAGATATACTCTGGACAAATTACGACTGGACTAATTATGACTTTAGACGGACAGACAGACAAACAAGGTGATTTTCGTAAACTTCATTTGCAGGGAGTATTATAAATAAACAAACATAAGCACCAGTGGAAGGAGAAACTGCAAAGTCAATTCCCCTGTCAGGCCTCTCAAGCATCCCAAGCAATCACTCAACGATATCAGAACGGCCCAAGTAACAAACTTTGTCTTTTCCTTTAATTCTGAGAATTTGGGGTCAGTGTTTGGAGATTTAAATACACATACTTTATTATACCTATCCTATAATTACTGTACAATCTAAATACCACGTACTTCATTATACCTATCCTATAATTACCGTACAATCTAAATACACGTACTCATTATACCTATCCTATAATTACTGTACAATCTTCATACACGTACTTCATTATACCTATCCTATAATTACTGTACAATCTAGATACACGTACTTCATTATACCTATCCTATACTTACTGTACAATCTAAATACACGTACTCATTATACCTATCCTATAATTGCTGTACAATCTTCATAGACGTACTTCATTATACCTATCCTATAATTACCGTACAATCTAAATACCACGTACTTCATTATACCTATCCTATAATTACTGTACAATCTAGAAACACGGACTCATTATACCTATCCTATAATTACCGTACAATCTAGATACACGTACTTCATTATACCTATCCTATAATTACCGTACAATCTACATACACGTACTTCATTATACCTATCCTATACTTACTGTACAATCTTCATACACGTACTTCATTATACCTATCCTATAATTACCGTACAATGTAGATACACGTACTTCATTATGGGTTATCATTGCCACACACCATAAGGTGACTCACATCATGTATAGGGCCTCCGTGGCCGAGTGATTAGAGCATCACGCTCAAAATCACAAGGCCTCTATCCTCTAGTCGGCGCGGGTTCGAATCTCGCGCCGATATATGTGAGAAAGTTTGCCAGTTTACTTTCTGAAGGTCGGTGGTCTCTTCCCAGGTACATTGTATCTGGTTTTCTCTTCCACCAATAAAAACTGGATGCCAACAGATAACTGAGAAATTGTTGAGTGTGGTGGAAAACAACAATGAATCATAATGTGCAGAGTGTTTCTTGAATAAATAATTTTAAATATATGTTGTAAACGTATTACCTTCATTTTGAAATCGCATGATTGTAACAGGAAGGGAGAAAATGTAATGGACCAGACTGTGATTGATCACAGGTAGCTCAGTTGGTAGAGAGATTCAGGGGACCTGCATTCAAATCCTGGTCTCTCCACTCTTGATCCAATTACATTTAGTGCTGTAGACCAGCCCTGGAATTGACAGGTAAAAATGCCTGCCAAGGGATAGAGATCCTGAGTTGATGTATTCAAGGTATGAAGACATTTAAGGAGGGAGGAATGTAGTGGTCAACCAGGTTTCATCGCTAATGACCTGTAGCTCAGTTGGTACTGACCCTGACTTTTTCAGTTCCGGGCTTATGACCCGAAATTAAATCCTTACTAAATTTTCTCCTTATACTGTTTTTTTTTGGCATATTTTTCTGAAAAATTAAGTTTGATACTTTAGTGCTTCATTTTTTGGGCATATTTTCATTTAACAAGAGTATCATTTATATGGATAGTAATTTTCGCACTTATAATTATCCTCATTCTTCAAAAATGGCCAACATTCCCAGCCAATATTACCCCCCCCCCCCAAAAAAAATGGGTCTTCACTGCCTAGGTTTAAAGCTGACTGGTTTCCTCCATAAATGCTCTAAAACACGAGAGTTTCCAATAGCCTCATACCATCATCATGGTCATTATAAAGTTTACATGGGATAATAATTTTAATATCAGCAAATTCTTTGGTCATTAAACCTGCAACCTACCCCGTGGGGATCCGGGTCGTTAGAATAGATCCTCAGCAACCTTAGCTTGTCATAAGAGGCGACTAAAAGGGGCGGTCCTTCAGATGACACTGCAAAAACCGAAGCCCCGTGTCACAGCAAGTGTGGCACGATAAAGATCCCTCCCTGCTCAAAGGCCATAAGCGCCGAGCATAGGCCTAAATTTTGCAGCCCTTCAGCGGCAATGGTGACATCTTCATATGAGTGAGAAATTCTTGAGCGGGACGTTAAACAATATATAATCAATCAATCAATATACCTGCAACTAGCAGGAAAATGGTATTTAAAAAAATTGGCCATTGTTGCTTCAGTCTAGAGTGAAGATTGATAAAACCCAAGAGCACCTGCCTCTTCCCCAACGACTTAGGTTTTAGTTTTACCCTAAGTCCCCCCCCCCCCCCCCCCCCCCCTTGCACTTTCTTGGTGTGGACATTTTTACACTCAAACTATGGCCCTGAGCTACAATTCAATATTTTGCATCATAACCCTAATATACTCCTGACAATAAGTAAATTATCTAAATAAATAAATAATCTTTATTTTTAAAGTCAGGCATACAGAAACAACAATTAACATAGCTACAAACTCGCTATTTTACTGACTTGCACAGGTGTTGGTGCTGAGGGATCATTTTGTGGGAGGAAACTGGAGTACACAGGGGAACCCCACCAGTCTGAGTAGGCGACCACCATGCCCTCTTACATACAACCACTGCCGATCACGGGGGTGGTACTCGGGTCGCAGCGGTGAGAAGCGAGTGCGTTAACCACTACACTACCCAGACACCCGTTTATATCTATTTCTAAAGCAGATCCGAGTAGCCGTGTAGATCAGTATCAGACACAGCAAATATTAACGGGCGATACACAGAAAATCAATGCTTTCTCAAGTCTTTTGGTGTGATACACGTTGTGCATGTGACGGAGTTGCGGCCCCTGACACATTTTTTTTTTACTACTTACTCCGGTAGAGCCACTGCTGTGTGTCGGGTGTATCACAGACTTTCTGTGCCACCCAGGCCAGCTCCCAGTTCTCTACTTGTCGGGTGGAATCTGAAAAGTACAGTAGCACACGGTAATACTCACAGAAATCAGAAGAAGTTTACAATGGACACGAGTAATGCTAGTCCACAATCGCGCATTAGAGTTTGAACTGTCGCGTGTCATTAGGCTCTGCATCTTTGTTTAACGCTACATTACCGTAAACAGCAATGTTTTTAACTGTTGGCATCTGGTGAAGCGTAGGAACGGGAGCACCTCCATGCCCTATCGTTTTCGTTTCTCGCACCATTTTGGGGATTTCCCTGTGCTATAAAAAGAAACTGTAAGTTTGCGCGCGCACAATCGCGAATAAAATTGCGGAGTTCGTACATTGATTTTCTTATTCATTGCATAATTGGATTTGTTACGTTGTTGGTTTATATTCTGTTTAGTGCATCGACATGCCTGTGAACTAGAGCTGGCCTCGTGATAACCCGACATATAGTGCTCACTTGCTTTCTGCAGGCGCGCGCGACGAAGGAATTTATGTTCTGGAGTACAGTGGGCACAATATTATTACGTAATCATTGTGCTCAACTTGTAAGGTGAGTCAAAGAGAACTTGGTATAATTCAGAAATTATTTTTTTTCTTAATAGACTGTCAATGTTAACAGTTTTTGGTTTTTTTGTTTTTTGTTTTGCAGCTATATCCTTTACTAAATTTTATCAGTTATCAATGCATCGAATTAATTTTATCATATTTAAAGGTATTGTGTTCTAAAAATAAATGTGTTGAAATCGGGTGACCCCAGATAGATTAATATTAAAATTAGAAGAAACCCATCTAGCTGTCACAGAAAAACTGAATTTCCCATGCAGAATTCACGATCCTCTGTCAACGTATAGGTACAGTATATATTTATGTAATATTTAGAAAATGTGAAAGAGATCTTTTTTTTTTTTAAGACATGATACAGGTGCAAAATCTGTAAAAAGAAATCTGACGGCATGTTCGCCCTATATTCCTGAATGTTTCCTATATCTACAGGCAGCTGTCGTTAGTAGCTGATGTCATGCACTGTATCATATCTCCATTTAGCATCCCCAAGAATTATCCAGACCAAAGAATGCATGAAATCAATACTTGGTAACGAGAGATTTTGGATTGAAAATTTAATTTTTCAGTGTTTGATAATAAAGCATTTAATTTTCAAATGGTATAATTATGTTCATGAATAGGAAATATTGGAGACTTAAATGCGCACAATGTTTTCTAGATTCATCTTGTTCCTTGAAGAGCCACAATTTGAAACAAAATAAATAGGCAAGATTAAAATATTGATAGATAAGGGGGGGGGGGGATGATATTTAATAGATATAAAGCACTAGACTCCAACATCATCCAATTCCTTTAAAAAATGTCAGCTACACAAGTTGTAGATACAAAGTCAGATACGAAAATTATTCGATTTATAAAGGACAGAAATGACTGATGACAAATATATCTTGTTTTTTTTTTGCCGTTGATCATTTTAGTGATGTGTGTGTGTGTATGTAAAATGGATTTAACCATGTTTTTCTGGCGTCAATATAAGTGAGAAAACAAGTCACCCTATTCATTAATAAGACGCGGCTGCTGCTAGCAATAATAATGACCCAAAGGTGAGTGAATCGGGGTAAAGTAATAAAATCAGCCTCTGACGGACGTGACAGTGGAGAATATGATTTTTCTGTCAGTCGTCTCATTTAGAGAAAGGTAAGTGAACCCTGATTTATGGGCATACTGAGAGAACCAATCACTCGGCATTGATCTGGACTCCATGAAGATTATCCTTTCACCAGACCAAGAGGTATAAGCAGCGCTGAATCAGCCCTCCCCAAAATCATTGATTTTGGCATATTTGTGGCTCTTGGATGACTTCATGCATTCTTTGGTCTGGATAATTCCTGGGGATGCTAAATGGAGATATGATACAGTGCATGACATCAGCTACTAATGACAGCTGCCTGTAGATATAGGAAACATTCAGGTATATAGGGCGAACATGCCGTCAGATTTCTCTCTTTAGGCGAACTTCATTCTTCATACATTCAGGTATAGGTTATAGAACTAGGTACGTGACATGAGGGTTTGGTTTGTTTTTCAGGCTAACTTGAAATATTTTTTTAATAATTTTGTACCACCAGTTTTGTATGGATTTTTATAATCATTAAGGTATAGAATTATCATAGAAACACTTTGTATTTCATATGTGAGTTGACACATGTATTTAATGTGTTTTTTCCCCTCTATAATCGGAGATTCGGGGGCACATAAAGATTTCAGTGGATCATTAACACTCTGTACTCTATCATTGATTTTCATGGGTATTACCGACATCAAAGAGACAATTTTTATAATTCGTTACAATAGTATACACTTGCGTCAAAAGAACAAGAAAAAGAATGTCAATGATCTCAAATAGTGAAATATACAGGATCAGGTGAAAAGTCTTGATTGCTCTGCATCTCCATGGTAACAAGAACGCTGATTGCCAAAGTCAGCTGTAAAAGCAACATTAAATAAAAAAATGAATATCAAAATATGTACCTGATGGATAATGCTGGCATATTCTGATCTGTGGTTAATGTAATAATTAGTTTGGCAGACACATGCATGATTATTTGTGTGTTTATGTTGGCAGAAACACCACCAGTAAATGCATCAAAAAAGATTTCAAAGGAGTCCTAACGTATTCAGTGGCAACACTCTCATACAGGAAAAATTTGTCAGCATTTTTCAGCTCTTCGAATTTAAATAAACACATAAATAAATACGCTTTGAAGTTTAATCCAAATATACCACATATGTTCTAATTAATTCTTTGATAGCCTCATGAAAAGATGTGAAAAAGTGACAACTGGCAAGAGGTCAATACATTTGTGCACAACCTTTAAATATACAGGTGGATTTTACAGGTGCAATTTATTTATAAATCAGCATAATGAATTTAAATAGAATGCATCTGTCATAGTCCATGTTAAACATTATATTGCGCAAGGCTTTAAACAATTCAGAGGTTAGTTAGTCTTTATGATAATTAATTCATAAATCATCAGTTTCATATCAACATCTTTTTTGTCTCTTGATCTCTCGGTCTCTCCTTAAAATTAAAATGAGAAAAGCGGCATATTCAGTATGTAATATACATTGGGAAAATTTTAAATTTACATCAAATTATGTGTCATTTAGGAGACGTGCTACAAACAAAGAGTAGAGTGCTTGGTTTGATGTATATTTTTGTCTATTCTGGCTGTAACTAGAATATCTATGTAAAAATTCCTAAAAGATTAGGAACCTGTGTATCTTCTATGAGGTTCAAAAATTGGGACATATTTCCCCCTCTCTATATAACTCTATAAATAGAGTTTCCTCCACTTTATTGGACATAATTTAGAAATCGTGTAAAAAATGAAATTCCATATGGCAGACTTCTTTTTTACTTGTATAAACATAAATTAGTATTAGTTTTCATAATGTTTGGGGAAAAAAGTTTGTTTGCAGCAAGCTATCTGTGTTTTTGAGTATTACAATATGTAATTGTACTGGTAAAATTGAGATGGGAGGGATTCTGGAAACAAGGTTAACATGACCATGCAGCGATGGACTAAAGTGGGAGGGGGTGGGGTGGGTGTGGAGAGTTGGGAGGGGTGAGGGGGTAGAAAGAATACAGTGGACTTAATTTGTGTATACTTAGATAAGGAGATCAACATTTTTCAATTGTGAATGGAATTTTCCCCAAGGACTGAAACTTGTGATAGATAAATGGATGTAGAGAATTTGGCAGAAATATGCGCAGCATGGAGAAACAACCTGAGTACTTGTAGACAAGATAGGGAGGATGAAGAGACAATCATTGATTCGTTGTCAAGGGGAATAACTCCATTAGTTTCAGGATAGGCTTTTGTGTCCTGGATTGACCCTCTCTGTACTGTATGTTGGTTTGTACTACAGGTGATAAATATTGATAGAATAGATCATTATCTCTCTGGAATGGAGATTATATAGCAAGATAAACGTTTTAATTCAATACTAAACACTTCCCATTGGTGCAGAAGTATCGACTGCACACAATTTAAAGCTTAATATCAGTGTATGCTTGTTGATGTCACTTAACATTACTTTTACGAGATGTTTTTACAACAGATCAAGTTTTGTCAAATTTTTTATTGTTGGTAATTTGTGAGCGGACATTAACACTCTATAATACTGATGATACCTGCCTACAGAAATTTGAAAGTTGTTGATACAATATTGTCTGACAATGTATCAAGTTTTTTTTTCTGTCGGGAGGCTGCAGGGGATATGTTCAAGGGTTCCTCACCATTGATTTTGTATGAATTGCTCTGTAGTGTCCGTACAGTAGATAATACATTTCTTTCTTTTTTTTTTATTCGGTGTCAGTGGATTATATATCGATTGCTAGACATCTAATGGAGATCTAAACACTCCAGATTGTCAAGTGATTTAAAATTCGAGTGACAAGTTGTAGAACTTCTTACAAGTTTAACTATTCCATTTCTCCATGTAGATTTATCCCCTTACAGCTATTTTATGCTGGTCATGGGGTCTTACATCCATTGAATAATATTTCTGTTATTTATAATTCATGTTAGAGCACAATCAATGTCACCAAACCGAGTTTTGATTGTGACGGTTCTAATTTCACCCATTTGTATATATAGGGCACTGTAGAGATTATTACTCATATTATTGTTATTGGTGTATGGCTTTAAAAAATAGTGACTTTTGATGAAGGATACAGGGGGCCCACACCTCCATTTTCCATTCCTCTCTTTCCCCAGCTCTATTATCTCTTTCCTTTAAATTTCTTTCTCATCCCCTTTCCTTCCTCTCTTCCCCTTTACCTCCCCCCCCCCCACCCTCTCCTTCCTCTCTTCTCCTTTACCTTCCCCCCACCCTCTCCTTCCTCTCTTTCCCTTTACCTCCCCCCACCCTCTCCTTCCTCTCTTCTCCTTTACCTTCCCCCCACCCTCTCCTTCCTCTCTTTCCCTTTACCTCCCCCCACCCTCTCCTTCCTCTCTTCCCCTTTACCTCCCCCCACCCTCTCCTTCCTCTCTTCCCTTTACCTCCCCCCACCCTCTCCTTCCTCTCTTAACCTTTACCTCCCCCCACCCTCTCCTTCCTCTCTTCCCCTTTACCTCTCCCCCACCCTCTCCTTTCTGTTTCCTTTGTACCCTGCCGAATCACACAACAATGCTAATTTTAGTTACTATTGCAGCCCAAGTAAATGAATCATCGTTTGGATCTTCTCTGAATTTCCTACATGAGTGTTTGTGGTGGTTTCAGTGATAGGTGTTGTGTTTGACATCTTGTTTTTTGCCTGCATGAAAAAGGTGAAAGATTCTTCTTATTCCCCAGAAGCATAATTATTTCTTTGAATCAATCAGAAATGTGGTGTCTCATTCGTGCATGCTTGTTGTGTGCCATACTTAGATTTAAGGACAGACTTTAAAAAGCAAAATAACTACGACTGTTACATTTCAGTAGATCGGGTTTTTTTTTACACATTTAATCAGAAATGGTAAATCCTGATTAGATAGAAATTAAATAGGATTTTACAAACCCTGCTATGGCAGTGTCTAAGGTCAGATGAATTCATCTGAAGCCCGTGTTCCTTATTGAAAGATAATGTGCAACCTCATGCAAGGATGTAAATCTGAATACATGCTGTGTAATAGACTGTTAAATATCTTAATGTCCGGAGTTCTATAATCCTCGCGCCAAAGCCACGGCCCTGCGTGTGGATTACTTCTGCCTGATGGGATGAGAGGTGAGTGACACAGGACAGGTATTGATTGAATTATTAAAAGGTGGGAATTAAAGTTGAGAAATTCAGGTATTCAGAGAGACTTTACTGCACCTCTGAACAATAAGACGTGTATTGAAGGTAAGTTCACAGGTAACAGGTAGACTTCAATCTTTGTATATGAACAAATGAGGATAACGAATGGTGATCAATCTCAGATTCTGTGAAAGAAAAGGACAAACATGGAACAGATACATAGGAGGAGTGTGTGTCCCCTGTTTACCTGTCACACCCACCGTGTGAGCCTTTCTCTCTCTCTCATTCTCTCTCTCTCTCTCTTGCTCTCGCTCGCTCTTGATCGGGTAAACAGAGCACACCTCTCTCTGTAACATTAAGCCATTTGAATTATAATGGATGACCTGATGTTGTATAATTTTTCGTTTGACTTGTCAGACGGGTGGCCTGTTGACAGATTTTACAGTGTGTTTGTCAGTTTGACCAGATTTTCTTTCAGCCTCTTTATGACAGCTGCTGTGCTTTGTGCACCTGTCACTCGAGACTGCACCGAGCACATGTATAATTGTCGTATAATTTTCACAGTGCAGCATCTGTTCCGTTGCCAGAATGAAAAATTAATAAATTTGAAATACATTTTCAGAATGAGGGCATAAGTACTGATGATTCATTTTGTACTATGGTGAAATTTTGAAATATGTACCATTGTGTCATTGTGTTGGTATTGAAAAGAAGTTATCAATTAGTGTGGCAAATATGATATTAATGTTTATTATTTATGTAAATATCTAGTGCAAGGTTTACCTTGGGAAGATGTATTTGAAATCTTTGACTGCACTGCCCACATTAAAAATTGTATTGTAACCATGGTAACTTGTGCCTCAGATATTTAAAGCTCTTGGGGACCACAATTTATCAGCATAATAATTTACAGGTTTGTCTTGAACTGTGTGTATTTTTGTTGTGCTGTATTTCATGAATATCTGATTACTTACGCAAATAAGATTTAAAATCAAATTCCTGTCGTTCTACTGAATCTTCTTGTGATTTTTCAAAAATTTGTGTCAAATTACTTTGACAATTCATTTGAGGGTTTGATGAAAACAGGAAATGAGGGAGTTGTCAGTATTATCAGTAAAATAGAGGATCTTTATTACGTGTATGAACTATTTATCAAGCGACAGCAGAATCCAGTGGACGGGGTATAAAATATGTCCATAAAAATTGTTTTGGGATGTTACCATAATTACCTTCCTTAAATCTCAAATAAATATATCTAATTATAATTTAAAGTGAAATTTTAACATAATTTCATGTTTTTTGATAATGATGGTGAACACCATGCAGGCCCTGGGCAGTCAAAAATAAGGCACCAATGACCTAATTGTTTGAGAAAAAAATTGACGTGTGATTTTGTATTCAAACTCACATCATATGTTCATACATGGGTTATGATATTATGATACTTGTTAAAATACATTTTAAGAGAGTGAACATCCCCAGCATTATATTTTCCCACCATTTAATTTACATTTGGTGGTCAAAATAGGCATTTTGTTAATGACATGATGGAAGATAACAATTATAAAGCAGGTACAGATTATTTTATTTAATTCCACTAAAACTGTACATGGAATAAAAGCATTCTTTAAATTTACAGATAATTCTAATTAACTTGAAATAACCCCTGTATGCCATCAATTATATGAATAGCTATCTCTGGTTTTATGTGTGGATTAGATGACAGTAGATGGAACAAGGCTGAAGCCATAGTCAATTCAAATGCCATTGTTGAAGTCTTATTATTTTATTTACTGAATTAAAATGCTTCCAGGTAAACATACACCGCCGTTGGACATTTGAGCAAACCTGCAGGACAAAAGAGAGAAAAAAATAGTTCTTATGAGCGACAAAATAGTGGACATTTTAGCGACGGATTTTTAACCCATTTGAGCGAAATTTCAGATTCAGGGTAGACATTTGAGCGTCAGGTTTTTACCCCATTTGAGCTATTTCTTTAAGAGATTCTTGGACAAATTTATTGGATTTGTACCTCTTCCATCAGCCAGACAAAGTCTGTTGCCCCCTGCTCACCACGGGGAGGTGGAAGTAGGGTACAAGTAAATCTGGAGCGACATATCTGTCAGCACTAAATTTTCTTCCGTCATAGATTGGAGTTCAGTCCTTATCATCTTGTTTGGTTTTGATGACATGTCATCAATTGCTTTACGTTTGGTGCTAACTCGGAGTACATGCCTCTCGATTTTTCATCAGTTTCATGGTCATGTGAATTCTTTTGTTGTGAGACCATACTTGCAGAAGAATCAGTGCATATTCTTGCTTTACATCCCTTTGGAGTACATCTACAGATGCTTATTGTGGCTGGAATTTAATTCCAGCAGAATGATGATCCAGGTGACCCACTAATATACAGGTAATGGGCCAGTGGCCAGAAGGTCGTGAGTTCAAGCCTCACTAGTGTCATGGCCATTTCAAACCTAAGACTTAAACATAGACAGTGATTACTCCTTCACCAAATGCTTGGCTTATAAAAGTGAGACTCGTGGCTCTTTCTGATATGACTTTAAAAACGGAGGTTCCATGTCACGGTAGGCATTGGCACGTTAAAGAACCCTCACTGCTATGACCATAAGTGCTAAGCATAGGTCTAAATTTGTGGTACTTCACCTACAGCTGGTGACATAACAATACGAGTAAAAAATCCTCAAAGGGACGTAAAACACCATCACAACAATTAAAGCCAAGAACGACTGTTCTCTGTAAGTTAACGCTATACTATGTACAGAGTGTGGTAAATGTCGGAAATAAGCTCGTTGATGTCAGTATTGTTTTTCCATTTTCTCAGGGCCTAGAGATGAAGTGGTACCTGTTGGTGGTGGTGATGGCGGTGACTTGGACTGGGATACTGATGGTGGAGGATACCTGCCGCTCAGACTTGAAGTACCGTGTTAACTCCACTCTCGAGTGTGGCTGCTGTACACGTGGATTTTACAAGGTTAATTATTAACAGAATAAAAATCTGGGGTCATATAATTTTTATCTCACCTGAGCTGAAAGCTCAAGTGAGCTTTTCTGATCACCCGTTGTTCATCTGTCTGTAATCTTTTCACATTTTCTACTTTTTCTCCAGAACCACAGGGCTAATTTTAATCAAACTTAGCACAAATCATCCTTGGGTGAAGGGGATTCAAGTTTATTCAAATGGAGGGCAATGTTCTCTTCAAAAGGGAGATAATCACAAAAATGCAAAAATGGAGTCATTTAAAAACCTACTGGGCCAGAAAGGTGGAAATTTACCTGAAAGTTGCCTGACATAGTGCAGATTCAATTTTGTTAAAATCATGGCTTCTGAGGATGGTGTGGGGCCCCAATAGGGGATCAAAGTTTTCAATGCAAATATGTATCAGAGATCTTTTAAAATTCATTTTCTCAAGAACCACTGTGCCAGAAAAGTTCAAATTTACATGGCAGCTTCCTGACATAGTACAGACTCAAGTTTGTTAAAATCATGCCCCCCCCCCCCACATCCCCTGGGGTTAGGATGGGGCCACAATAGGGGATCAAAGTTTTGCATGCAAATGTATAGGGAAAATCTAAAAATCTTTTTCTCAAGAACCACTTGGCCAGAAGAGTTCAAATTTGTATGAAAGCTTCCTTACTGCAAATCATGACCCCTAAGAATAGAGTGAGGCCACAACAGGGGCTCAAACCTTTAGATGCTGATCAATGTACATTTAATTGTTTTTGGAAAAAAATATATCCCATAAACTATTTAAGCTAGGGATTTCATATTTTGTGTATACAGTCTTTATGGACAGACTTTTCATGTGATGCAATGATGAGTGATCTTCTGACTTTGACCTTGACAGTGTTGACCAATGTAATTATGTGTGTGACAGTGTTGACCAGTGTAATTATGTGTGTGACAGTGTTGACCAGTGTAATTATATGTGTGACAGTGTTGACCAGTGTAATTATGTGTGTGACAGTGTAATTATATGTGTGACAGTGTTGACCAATGTAATTATATGTGTGACAGTGTAATTATGTGTGTGACAGTGTTGACCAATGTAATTATATGTGTGACAGTGTAATTATGTGTGTGACAGTGTTGACCAGTGTAATTATATATGTGACAGTGTTGACCAATGTAATTATGTGTGTGACAGTGTTGACCAGTGTAATTATGTGTGTGACAGTGTAATTATGTGTGTGACAGTGTAATTATGTGTGTGACAGTGTTGACCAGTGTATTATATATGTGACAGTGTTGACCAATGTAATTATGTGTGTGACAGTGTTGACCAATGTAATTATGTGTGTGACAGAGTTGACAAGTGTAATTATGTGTGTGACAGTGTTGACCAATGTAATTATGTGTGTGACAGTGTTGACCAATGTAATTATGTGTGTGACAGTGTTGACAAGTGTAATTATGTGTGTGACAGTGTTGACCAGTGTAATTATGTGTGTGACAGTGTTGACCAGTTTAATTATGTGTGTGACAGTGTTGACCAGTGTAATTATGTGTGTGACAGTGTTGACCAGTGTAATTATGTGTGTGACAGTGTTGACCAGTGTAATTATGTGTGTGACAGTGTAATTATGTGTGTGACAGTGTTGACCAGTGTAATTATGTGTGTGACAGTGTTGACCAGTGTAATTATGTGTGTGACAGTGTTGACCAGTGTAATTATGTGTGTGACAGTGTTGACCAGTGTAATTATGTGTGTGACAGTGTTGACCAGTTTAATTATATGTGTGACAGTGTTGACCAGTGTAATTATGTGTGTGACAGTGTTGACCAGTGGAATTGTGTGTGTGACAGTGTTGACCAATGTAATTATGTATGTGACAGTGTTGACTATGTGACAGTGTTGACCAGTGTAATTATGTATGTGGCAGTGTTGACCAATGTAATTATGTGTGCGACAGTGTTGACCAGTGTAATTATGTGTGTGACAGTGTTGACCAGTGTAATTATGTGTGTGACAGTGTTGACCAATGTAATTATGTGTGTGACAGTGTTGACTATGTGACAGTGTTGACCAGTGTAATTATGTATGTGACAGTGTTGACCAGTGTAATTATGTGTGTGACAGTGTTGACCAGTGTAATTATGTGTGTGACAGTGTAATTATGTGTGTGACAGTGTAATTATGTGTGTGACAATGTAATTATGTATGTGACAGTGTTGACCAATGTAATTATGTGTGTGACAGTGTTGACCAGTGTAATTATGTGTGTGACAGTGTTGACCAGTGTAATTATGTGTGTGACAGTGTTGACCAGTGTAATTATGTGTGTGACAGTGTTGACCACTGTAATTATGTGTGTGACAGTGTTGACCAGTGTAATTATGTGTGTGACAGTGTTGACCAGTGTAATTATATATGTGACAGTGTTGACCAATATAATTATGTATGTGACAGTGTTGACCAGTGTAATTATGTGTGTGACAGTGTTGACCACTGTAATTATGTGTGTGACAGTGTTGACCAGTGTAATTATATATGTGACAGTGTTGACCAATGTAATTATGTGTGTTGCAGTGTTGACCAGTGTAATTATGTGTGTGACAGTGTAATTATGTGTGTGACAGTGTTGACCAGTGTATTATATATGTGACAGTGTTGACCAATGTAATTATGTGTGTGACAGTGTTGACCAATGTAATTATGTGTGTGACAGTGTTGACTATGTGACAGTGTTGACCAATGTAATTATGTGTGTGACAGTGTTGACCAATGTAATTATGTATGTGACAGTGTTGACTATGTGACAGTGTTGACCAGTGTAATTATGTATGTGACAGTGTTGACCAATGTAATTATGTGTGTGACAGTGTTGACCAGTGTAATTATGTGTGTGACAGTGTTGACCAGTGTAATTATGTGTGTGACAGTGTAATTATGTGTGTGACAGTGTTGACAATTGTAATTATGTGTGTGACAGTGTTTACCAGTGTAATTATGTGTGTGACAGTGTTGACCAATGTAATTATGTGTGTGACAGTGTTGACCAATGTAATTATGTGTGTGACAGTGTTGACCAGTGTAATTATGTGTGTGACAGTGTTGACCAATGTAATTATGTGTGTGACAGTGTTGACCAGTGTAATTATGTGTGTGACAGTGTTGACCAGTGTAATTATGTGTGTGACAGTGTTGACCAATGTAATTATGTGTGTGACAGTGTTGACCAATGTAATTATGTGTGTGACAGTGTTGACCAGTGTAATTATGTGTGTGACAGTGTTGACCAATGTAATTATGTGTGTGACAGTGTTGACCAGTGTAATTATGTGTGTGACAGTGTTGACCAGTGTAATTATATGTGTGACAGTGTTGACCAGTGTAATTATGTGTGTGACAGTGTTGACCAGTTTAATTATGTGTGTGACAGTGTTGACCAATGTAATTATGTATGTGACAGTGTTGACTATGTGACAGTGTTGACCAGTGTAATTATGTATGTGACAGTGTTGACCAATGTAATTATGTATGTGACAGTGTTGACCAGTGTAATTATTTGTGTGACAGTGTTGACCAGTGTAATTATGTGTGTGACAGTGTAATTATGTGTGTGACAGTGTTGACCAGTGTAATTATGTATGTGACAGTGTTGACCAGTGTAATTATGTGTGTGACAGTGTTGACCAGTGTAATTATGTGTGTGACAGTGTTGACCAGTGTAATTATGTGTGTGACAGTGTTGACCAGTGTAATTATGTATGTGACAGTGTTGACTAGTGTAATTATGTGTGTGACAGTGTAATTATGTGTGTGACAGTGTTGACCAGTGTAATTATGTATGTGACAGTGTTGACCAGTGTAATTATGTGTGTGACAGTGTTGACCAGTGTAATTATATGTGTGGCAGTGTTGACCAGTGTAATTATGTATGTGACAGTGTTGACCAGTGTAATTATGTGTGTGACAGTGTTGACCAGTGTAATTATGTGTGTGACAGTGTTGACCAGTGTAATTATGTGTGTGACAGTGTTGACCAGTGTAATTATGTATGTGACAGTGTTGACTAGTGTAATTATGTGTGTGACAGTGTAATTATGTGTGTGACAGTGTTGCCCAGTGTAATTATGTGTGTGACAGTGTTGACCAGTGTAATTATGTGTGTGACAGTGTTGACCAGTGTAATTATGTGTGTGACAGTGTTGACTAGTGTAATTATGTGTGTGACAGTGTAATTATGTGTGTGACAGTGTTGACCAATGTAATTATGTGTGTGACAGTGTTGACCAATGTAATTATGTGTGTGACAGTGTTGACCAATGTAATTATGTGTGTGACAGTGTTGACCAATGTAATTATGTGTGTGACAGTGTTGACCAGTGTAATTATGTGTGTGACAGTGTTGACCAGTGTAATTATATGTGTGACAGTGTTGACCAGTGTAATTATGTGTGTGACAGTGTTGACAAGTTTAATTATGTGTGTGACAGTGTTGACCAATGTAATTATGTATGTGACAGTGTTGACTATGTGACAGTGTTGACCAGTGTAATTATGTATGTGACAGTGTTGACCAATGTAATTATGTGTGTGACAGTGTTGACCAGTGTAATTATGTATGTGACAGTGTTGACCAGTGTAATTATGTGTGTGACAGTGTAATTATGTGTGTGACAGTGTTGACCAGTGTAATTATGTATGTGACAGT
Source organism: Ostrea denselamellosa (assembly GCA_024699665.1). Classification (NCBI taxonomy): domain Eukaryota; kingdom Metazoa; phylum Mollusca; class Bivalvia; order Ostreida; family Ostreidae; genus Ostrea; species Ostrea denselamellosa. The sequence goes on along the minus strand of JAMZEH010000008.1, from coordinate 443,752 downwards.
GTTGACCAGTGTAATTATGTGTGTGACAGTGTTGACCAGTGTAATTATGTGTGTGACAGTGTTGACCAGTGTAATTATGTGTGTGACAGTGTTGACCAGTGTAATTATGTATGTGACAGTGTTGACTAGTGTAATTATGTGTGTGACAGTGTAATTATGTGTGTGACAGTGTTGACCAGTGTAATTATGTGTGTGACAGTGTTGACCAGTGTAATTATGTGTGTGACAGTGTTGACCAGTGTAATTATGTGTGTGACAGTGTTGACCAGTTTAATTATGTGTGTGACAGTGTTGACCAGTTTAATTATGTATGTGACTGTTGAATTGTAGATGTAACAACATTTACCTATTTGTAACTTTTATGTTGACTAATTTGAATTTTAGGAGTCCGACTGTACGCAGACTGGGAAATCAGCAAAGTGCATGGCCTGCCCACTGGGGTATTTCAGTTTGTACCCAAACCAGGCTACCAGATGTCAGCCCTGCTCTCCTTCCTGTACACTGAAGAATTCTGAGATCGTAGATAACTGTACGAGCTTCTCTGACATCAAGTGTGAATGTCGAGCGGGTTTCTATATGAAGTACCGATCTCCTAACGAGGGGATCTGTGCTCTACATTCCAAATGTCAACCTGGATTCCATGTCCAAAAACTAGGTCAGTATATTTTTAAAACTTCTTTTCATTAGTTTTTTTTTTTTTTTTTTAAATACTTCTCAGATATTTTTTAATTGATTCAGTGTAAATTCGATGTGTCCTCTTGACTATTCAATGTGGAAATCTCTGTCGGCCACTTGTTACTTTGCTTTTACAAATGTTGACAATTCGAGACTAAGTTTTCAGCAAAGTCTTCAGAATGGTACAAAGTGAATGTTTACCTGCTCATTGTGTACTGGGTTTTAACTTTTTAGTACCTATCACTGACTTATCAAATAAAACTGTGAAACTTAATAAAGTGAAACACACTTAACTCTTTGCCTGCTGAGTACCAGAGTTATCTCCCTAGACCCAGGCACTCAGTAATTATGTAAACATCATCATATTTCATAGTTATTTATATAAAAAATTAATAACTTTGTAGTGTGCTGATATATCTTAATAATTTTTGGTCCATGTTTAGATATATGAATAAAGATATTATTGCCATAATTTATTTCAATTTTATTCTTTGTTAAGGTAAGTATAACTCAGGTGTAACACAGGTAAATGAAATTCATTAGCAAAAATCACTTCTACTGTTCAAATAATCAACTTTTGGTTTCCTCCACAAATAGTGAAATAATATCATCGTCAAAAACAAGCTGAAATATGTCACTTTCACTCGCATTCTCATCAATATGACGCGGCCCCGATAACATGGCGAAGTTACGCAGCCACTGACAATCATAAGCGTCGTGTTTTGGATCCCGTTCCTCTTCGTCAATTTCCCTCAACACCTCCTCTAACAGTTCGTCTTCGTCAACATGATTATCATGAACATCAAACGCTTCATCATAGTTAATATCAGCCATTGTAAAGCCTAAAAATTCGTCATCTTCACTGTCCGAGTTCCCGAATAAATCGTAAAATTCCTGCGCCGCCATTTTCAAAACAATTCAGTCAAAACACCTTCAAAAGTTTGTATTTTTCCGTCTAAATCTATAATTGTAGGTCCCATGCTTTTTTGTCAACCATTTTGAACTTCCCCGGATGTATATGCGCAGAAAACTTGTGGTCTTTGTCATCAGATTCGGCACAGGTTATTTAAAGAACATGAGGCTATTTGTTCGTCGGGAATCCCCGCCGGCAGCGAGATGTGGAAAGTAAAGCCTGGGCGGAAATTCCCGCCGGTAGCAGGCAAAGAGTTAAAATGAACATGTTTATAATGAATTCATACTTATTGCGAAGTAGTATTAATTTATTCCCTTAGAAGAAGAAAATAGCCAAAATTTTATTGGATAAAATGAAGTTTGATTTATATGAACTGTTTTTGCTGGCCCTGGAGGTTCACTATAACTGTGTTTTACTGTATAATGAAGTTTGGTTATAATGAACTGTTTTTTGCTGGCCCTGGAGGTTCCCTATAACTGTGTTTTACTTATAATGAAGTTTGGTTATAATGAACTGTTTTTTGCTGGCCCTGGAGGTTCCCTATAACTGTGTTTTACTGTATAATGAAGTTTGGTTATAATGAACTGTTTTTGGCTGGCCCTGGAGGTTCCCTATAACTGTGTTTTACTGTACAATGAAGTTTGGTTATAATGAACTGTTTTTTGCTGGCCCTGGAGGTTCCCTATAACTGTGTTTTACTGTATAATGAAGTTTGGTTATAATGAACTGTTTTTTGCTGGCCCTGGAGGTTCCCTATAACTGTGTTTTACTGTATAATGAAGTTTGGTTATAATGAACTGTTTTTTGCTGGCCCTGGAGGTTCCCTATAACTGTGTTTTACTGTAATGATAATTATATAAATTTATTTGCAAGCTGAACTGACTTGGTGTGAACTTTTGTAGGCACGTCAACAGAGGACACCTCTTGTACAGCTTGTCCACAGGGAACATTTCAAAACATAAAAAATCTGGAAAGCACATGTAAAAATTGTAGCACTTGTTCAGATCCAACAAGGGAGACAATCGCTTGCTCACGTCTCTCAGACACACAGTGCAGTGGTAGGTCTGTTGTTATAACTATTGGTAATGATCAGATTTTATATATGATATTACTTTATTTTATTGAATAACTGTAAACCAACTTTTATTCATGGGTGAGTAATTTCATGAAGTTTGCGAGAACCTTATCATTGCAAATATTTCTTGCCACTAAGTTCTTTAATGTCAACCATATTTCTTTTAGAGAAATTAGTTGACACATTTCAGATTGTCACTGGTAAATTGCAAAATAGTCATCACAAATAGAAATTGGTTAACAGCCTACCTAAATTCTTATTAAGTCATACGACTTTCAGTGTAAAAAATGTCGTTTTGATGAATCTTGCTTTTTAGCATGAAAAATATATATGAAGTCCATAGTGATTAAACATCTGCATTTATGACATAATTTTCTCAGAATTCTTACGACTCTCTAAAGTGGTAGATTTTCTTCCAAAATAGCCAACAATACAGGACTATTAACAACATACACTGTACACTGTAAACAGAGCACATTTTCACACATTTGTACATAGAGCACATTTTCACACATTTGTACATAGAGCACATTTTCACACATTTGTACATAGAGCACATTTTCACACATTTGTAAACAGAGCACATTTTCACACATTTGTACATAGAGCACATTTTCACACATTTGTACATAGAGCACATTTTCACACATTTGTACATAGAGCACATTTTCACACATTTGTACATAGAGCACATTTTCACACATTTGTACATAGAGCACATTTTCACACATTTGTACGTAGAGCACATTTTCACACATTTGTAAACAGAGCACATTTTCACACATTTGTACGTAGAGCACATTTTCACACATTTGTACATAGAGCACATTTTCACACATTTGTACATAGAGCACATTTTCACACATTTATACATAGAGCACATTTTCACACATTTGTACATAGAGCACATTTTCACACATTTGTACATAGAGCACATTTTCACACATTTGTACATAGAACACATTTTCACACATTTGTACATAGAGCACATTTTCACACATTTGTACATAGAACACATTTTCACACATTTGTACATGGAGCACATTTTCACACATTTGTACATAGAACACATTTTCACACATTTGTACATAGAGCACATTTTCACACATTTGTACATAGAACACATTTTCACACATTTGTACATGGAGCACATTTTCACACATTTGTACATAGAGCACATTTTCACACATTTGTACATAGAACACATTTTCACACATTTGTACATAGAGCACATTTTCACACATTTGTACATAGAATTGTTATTATATTATGCACGAAAAAGTAAAGACAACCAAAAGCGATCAGTTTCATAATTCCTGTAAAGATTACAAAATTTAGAGATGGGCAAACATGGACCCCTGGACATACCAGAGGTGGGATCAGGTGCCCAGGAGGTGTAAGCATTTCCATAAAGAGATTGAAGATAGAGACATTTTGTTTTTGGTTGGTCTGTCTCCTTCCCTGTCTCTCTGTCATCAACTTAAGACTTTTCATACAATACAAGATAGCAGATTTTTTCTTGGTGAACTGAAAGATTGTAACTAAAAGGTCAAGGTCATTAGTCAATGTCATGTTATGGTCACACTCAGGGGAATAGTGTTTCTTGTCTTTAAGGTTGTACTCATATTTGAATTTTTCATAAATATTTCAAATACAGAACTTTCCCATGTCATTATGATGCAAACAAATGAAGACTGTTTAAGAAAATAAAAGTATTAATTCTTCAAACCAAGCATAAACATAGGCACAATTGTACATATGTTTGAAATGAACATTAGCAGGGCCATAAATTGAACTTAGCTCTTTATGAAAAATGTTTTTGGCCTTCAAAAATGAAGTATTGTGTTTGTATGTATGTAACCCTTTAGTTTCAACACTATTTTGACTTAGGGATATGTAGGTACTAGGAAAAATGTTTTGACTGGGGACTAATAATATATGATAACATTCAGTGAATGTAAATGGGGCCCTAAAATTGGGGGGGGGGGGGGAGGGGGATGTAACAAGATTTGTATTTAGATGTAGAATGAAATGACAGGTATTTGAGAAGTATTTTGTCAGAGTTGGCAACAGGGAAAATAGAATTTTAATGAAGAATTCACATAGTAAGCCAGCTGATTGCAAATGACAGACAGCTAAGTTTTGATGACACACAAAAACAGCAGAAATTTTACTAATTACATTTGATTTTTGTTTTGTTTTGTTTTTTTAAATCAGATAAACCCACATCTCTTGACAAGGAAAAGAAAGAGACCACACCACCAGAGGTGATAGCGGGAGCCGTTGTCGGGGTGTTGTTGTTGTTGTTGGTGGTGATGGTGGTTGTGATTGTAGTGTGTCACAGGCAAGGTCGCCACATTCCCTGTCACAAGGTCACACAGAGAGCAAGGTAAAGGTCTCTCAGCGAATGGACTTACAAATACCACTATGCAATCAATCTCAGAATTTAGCCATCTTGTACATTTGTTAATTGATTGTAGCAATTTAAGCCACAAAAAAATACAGGGTTACATTTAAATGTTCTTGTATTGTGAGTAAAACTAAGGCTTTTGAATTACGTTACAGAGACTTGCGCTCAATACATCATATTAACATTGAATATCACTGATGACTTTATCAAAAGAAATGTATGTTATTTTATCTACACTGCTCAGATGTGAAGAGATGCAAGAAATTACTTCTAATGGACACACCCATGTTGACCAAGGGGAACAACTGGGGGCCGTGAGGTCATCAGAAAATGGACAGCATGAATACGCCCTTATTGTACCCAACACAGAGGACTCGCCAAAGAGAGGTAACTCTAATATTGGACTAGGAATAACACACCAAAGAAATTTTATATGGATTAAAAGTGGAGGGTGTATTCAATAATATTTTGAAATAAATCGTTCAAATTTACTTATTTAGTTTAAAAAATGCAGTTTTAGTAGAAAAAAAATCTGGGGGGAAAAATAAAAGGAAATCTCTGCTGAACTCAAACCCATGATATACAGACCAGCATTTAACACATTAACCGACAGAGCTACACAACTACACAGCTACCCAGCTACACAACTATACAGCTACCCAGCTACACAACTACACAGCTACACAGAGCTACACAGCTACACGACTACACAGCTACCCAGCTACACAGAGCTACACAGCTAGGCAATTAGATTTAAAAGAAAGGAACATTGCTGATATTTATATTCATGTTTTAAAAGGAAGTCGGCCATTATGATGTGATGTAGTATACCTCCTTAATAACATGGAAATGATTTGCTATCTGACTAACACCACCAGTACAATGAAATCTACTCACTCAAAATCATGTGGTAGTTGTGTAACCTTGTATCATATAGTTTACGCTTATTCTGCCATCTTGTTCTACAAAACTTTATATAGAATCCAATGTTCAAATGTAGGTACTAATAATAGAAATATCTTACAAACTGTAAGATAACAGCAAGGTGAGAATGGACACAGAAGGGTGAGGGAGACTGTACGAGGTTCTGTGATTCACAGAGTGAGTGTATTAAGGGTGAGGGAGACTGTACAAGGTTCTGTGATTCACAGAGTGACTGTATTAAGAGTGAGGGAGACTGTACGAGGTTCTGTGATTCACAGAGTGACTGTACTACTTATTTCTTTTACCAGACAAACCAGTAAGTCATCGTACACTAGTAGAGAGAAGCTGGGCAGACTTAAGTCTCCTGTTACAGAAAGAACTCCCGATTTCTGACTGGAAGTTTGTCATCAGGGAGTTGTTTGGTAAGTCACAGAAAGAACTCGTCTTCTACAACTAAAGATATCGTAAGTACCCGTTGTTACTGTGAATTCCCCCAGTTTATCAATTTACGTAGTCAAATCTCGTTTTCTCAAACTCGATGGGGCTTTTAAGATATCCCAGGGGTCTCAATATTGAAGTTAAAATCCGTGATGAAGATGTAGGTGAGCTTCCCACTCACTTAAATATTTCCATCGCTATTTGAGATTTTGATGTTTGAAATACTGAGATTCATTTAGCTGTATAATACAACCCAGTATGTGTAAAACAATATAGAGATTCGAGCATAGTTAGAAACTATTATAATTATAGAAATAACATTGATTAAAATACTGTGGCTTCATCATTATTTGATGGCTCTTGGATTTTGTCATGGAGGAAAACAATTGATCAGTTGTAACAGTAGTAATCTTTGATTTAAGAGAAATGGATTGAAGAGGAAGCTGTTCATGCATTTACAAATGTGGCGGTCAGACCGGTTCAGCAGCTGGTGCAAGGTGCTCAGTTGGTCACCTGACTAGAGATTCAGAGGGCCATAGTTCGAATCCTGGCCTGGTTACATTTTCTCTCTTCTTGTTACATATATGCTGAGTGTCATAGACCAGCCTTGGAACTGACAGGTGAAATTGCCTGCCAGGGGTTAATGATTCTAGGTTCATATCTTCAAGGTGTGAAGAGGAATGTGGCAGTCAGATGGGTTCAATTACCAGTAGCCAGATAGCTCAGTTGGTAGAGCACCTGACTAGGGATTCAGGGGGCCTGCATTCAAATAGCAGTCTAGCCCACTGCATTTTCTCTCTTTCAGTTACACATATATATCATGTGTGCATTGTACCTTGTTTTTGCTGAAACCACGTTCTGTGGAGTAGCTGACAGTGTGTGTGTGTGCTGATCCATATTCAGATTGAACTATGCCACTGCAAGCACTCTTATCTAACAGTAAGAATTCTAATGTCACTTCATTATCATTCAATATCACACATTATATTTCAGCTACTGTTGACAAATCAGCTGATCGGGTTTTAGAGGAGCATGAGGCAAACCATCCTAGGAATGTGAAAGAACAAATTTACTGTTGCCTTCAAAGTTTCAGTCAGCAAACAGATTTGTGTGCTTATGATCTCCAGAAGCTGACACACATTTTGTGTGAACACAGCCACAATGAACTGGCGGAGAAAATTCAGGAGGATGATCGGTTTAGTCCGTTGTTGCCAGGCAACAGTTGTACGGAGTACAGGAATGTTCCTCAGACGTAGTCATTTATTAAATAGCTATGGAAAGTGTGCTAAGAATGCTGTACGAATGTCATGGCTGTAAATGTTTATTGCAATCCAAGCAAAATGATAAACAAATTGTGTTGTAATCAGTTCACTTCACAAATGAACAGTAGACATCGCACATCCAGTTTGGATTTTGATATGCATTAAAACTGTTGATAGTGCATATAAATCCACACAAAGTAACATTCAAATATTTTTTACAAGACTTGCACAAATCACATTTATTCAAATAACTGCCACAATAGAGTAATCTCCCCTTCCCATATATTTGTGACATACAACATTAGTGACGATAAGTTCCTGGGAAGTCATTCAGCATATTGGTACTCATGTGTGTAGCTTTTTTTTATTGAAGGGAAATGGGTACAAATTATGTAAATGTGGCTTAATACTTAATAAATGAGTACTGTAGATTCCTAAAAGGAAATTATTATCGTGTAATTTCGTGAGAAGCAATACTTGGGGAATGAAATACTCATTTATTTATTTTTTTCTCTGGTCTTGTGGAAATACGTTAATTCATGTTCTCACAATCTGACGCCCACTTCTTGTCATTTCATGATATTAAGTACTCGTGTAAAATAAAGATTCTGCAAAATATATATATATATATATATATATATAATTATTATTATTATATTTTTGTTGACAGTCTTTTAGTGCATATCTTGAGGAAGTCTACTTATTTTAACCTCTGAATCTCAATAATCTTAATATTGATCCCTATGATTTTCTATGTACAATTTCAAGTACCTGTAAGTGAAACGAATCTCAGGAAAAGGTTGAAAATTTTTATAATACAAAATTTGAATGTATAAAATTTATGAAATATTTGAAGAAGAAAAAAGGTCACAGTTGATACAGAGAGACACAGCATCATGGCGTTGACTCTGTTTCATGAGATTATTGCACTTTTTTAATGTATATTCACAATGGAGAGATTCAATAGTGCTAAATAGAAAATGGAATATTTTAACCTGGTAGATGTATAAAGTAAGTGCTGAAAGGTCAAAAGCAGTACTCCTCCTTCCATCGTTTCTTACAATTTGATATTGGTATATGTTGTTGCTTTGAGAGAAAATTGTTTTCTTTTTATTCTTGGAAGATAAAATCCCCGAGCAATCAAGTTAAAAGTGGTTCACTGTAGGTGGACTTGAATTGTAGGTGTACTGCATGTGTTCCGAATTCTCCACAGGGATTCGCTTTGATGGTGGTTATGGGTATTTATATGTGATCATTAATTGAAAATATTTATAATCATTATACATATCACACCAATTCCTGATCTCTATCTGTGAGAATTAAGGTTGTTTATTTTTATTTATTCCGTTTCTTGTTACTTGTATAAAATGTTCGTTAGTATTTTTGTGTATTGTATGCTCCGGTTTTTTAGGATTAAGTCAATGATGTGATTTACAAATGCATGCTAGTCATTTTAGCTCAACAAAGCATTCGGAGAATGTTAGAAGAGACAAGTACACAACTTCTAGGTTTTGATCTGTGATTAAATCTTGTTTATGCAAATATATTTGAAATCTCCATTAAATTCTTATGCATTGCTCATGTATTTATAATCAGTGGGTTTGTTGAATTTTGTATCGGGGATGAACTTTGTGCAATTATGAAATATGTTTTCTCTGAGTAAAACAGTGTGTAGTTTCTGTCTTGGTTACATGATCAGTTTGAGCTGAAATTAATTCAAGATAAATAAAATGGAGCGTTGGCATGGGATGGTTTTTTCATATTATTTTATAATAATTTATTTTGTCGTGTTATTCATATATACAGGTTGTGTGATTTGTTGTTTTTCAAAATGCATAATCATGAGAAGGTGTTAATTTTTTAGCTCACCTGAGCTGAAAGCTCGCGAGCTTTACCGAGCACCTGTATCTGTCATCTGTTTATAATCTTTCACATTTTCGACCTTTTTCTCCAGAACCACTGGACCAATTTCAACCAAACTTTGCACAAAGCATCCTTGGTAGAAGGAAATTCAAGTTAGTACAAATGAAAGGCAAATCCCCTCTTCAAGGGATTGATTGATTATATGTTCTTTACCACACACTCAACAATTTCTCAGTTATCTAGTGGCATCCAGTTTTTGTAGGTGGAGGAAAGAACCTAGATACATTGTATCCAGGAAGAGACCACCGACCTTTCAAAAGTAAACTGGCAAACTTTCTCACATATATCGTTGCGAGCAAGAATTGAACCCGCGCCGACTAGAGGTGAGATGCCTTGTAATTTTGAGCGTGATGCTCTAACCACTCCGCCACAGAGGCTCCCTCTCCAAGGGAAGATAATAGCTAAAAATCACAACAACAACAAAAAAAATTAAGTATTCTCAGTACCAGCAGGCCAATTTCAATCAAATGTCCTTGGGTGAAGGGAATTCAAATTTGTTCAAATGAAGGTTAGTGTGTCATTTAAAAATCTTCTCATGAACCACTAAGCCAGAAAAGTTTAAATTTAAATGACAGCTTCCTTACATAGTGTAGATTCCAGTTTGTTAAAATCATGGCCCCCACAAGGTTAGGGTGGGGTCACAATAAAGGATCAATGTTTTACATGCAAATATTTGGGTAAAACTTTTAAATAATGGGGCAAGGTAACTCAGGTGAGCAATGTGGCCCATAGGCCTCTTGTTTTTAAAAAATGTTTACTGTTGTGTTACTTTCATGTTTCTTGAAAAGAAACTGACCATCATTTTTGTCTCCTTCAGTAAAACAATTTACAAAATGTTAAAAAAGCAAGATTATTTCTTATATATTGTAAACCAACTTTTATTCGTGATGACTTTATTTTGTGATTTAACTTGATCAACTCATTCACAGCAACTAATTTCAGCGACCGAGATGATCTTAAACAGGAGAGACATTCGATGACTGGTTTTTAGTGAAAAATATACACAACAAGATGTACCCATGCCTCGCAAAAATTTTGGCTTGCAAATAAAAGTTGGTTTACAGTATATTTCATAAATAATCAGTGTAGATGACCTGCCATAATTCATTGCTATTGAACGTATATAGATCTATAATATAAATGTTGGAATAATTTATTTACATAGTGCTGTTTTCCCAAGCACAATAAAATATTACACGGTAGAACTGCATGACTATTCTACATTCAGTTTGTGAGTATCAGATTTTTATAGTGTGAATCATTATGAATACTTGTTTACACTTTTTCTACTGATAAATGATTATGAAATCCTTTTTATATTTTGAGTATTGCCTCATTTGTTATGTAGTGGGAAACTAAATGAGTTCACACTCTATTTGAATGAAGTTCCATTTCCTATTATTTACAAATTTATGTACTGTAAATACAAAATAAATACTGTAAATGTTTTATATTTAGCGTGTACAATATTTGGCGCAAGATTATTTTTCAACAAGTCAGCCTAGATTTGTTTAACTTGGCAAGTGTGCTAGAATATATATACGTAAGGCGTTAAGCTTGATTGAGCTGTATCTGCTTTCCATGAAAGGCGCTGAATAAAATACACCGCCAAACTAATACGTTTACAATTTTTGCGTGGATCATTGATGATCAGTGTAGTTAGTCCCAGAATGCAGTGACATATCGCTATATTCAGTATTCAAGAATTTTATAAAATTTTGATTCTGTTATATACTCTGAATGTCATATAAACCAGTGATTAACGTGTGGTTGTTTTAATATTGGACTAACTTTATCGACTTCACTGGAGTCTGACTTTGTTAAAATTCAATAAATTTCAGAAAATAAAATCTGTCATGTTTTATTTTTGTATTTAGTATTACTGCAAATAAATATAAACTATATATATTGCTTTGGTGATTAAGGGGTTTTGATTTGCTGGGGAAATGCTGTCCTAGATGCATTTTCTTGGTTGTAATAATTTGAATATAATGTGTATTAAAAATTAAAATATTCACATCTTGCATGTTCAACACAATTTTCAGATTTTTATAATTAATAATGATACATAAGATGACACCATGCAGATATTTCTGTGTTCTCACCTTATGATGATTTTGTTAGGTTTGTATTTATGAAATAATTTCATTTTTTAAAATCCACGAGGGCATGAACTGTTAAGGCTCATCATAAGAAGTATGTTGGTGTGAAACATTGCACTTCATGCCCTCAAATGAAATTTATTATTTGTAATTACATTTTACTCCCATTAATTCCAGTCATTAAAATGTACCATGCTATATCATCATGATTTAAAGGTATCAAAGGCCACAACATTAGATATGTAAATATTTTGTTTTGCATCTCATTTTAAAGTTTTTACACATAGAGCTAACCTGTCACTTTTGACTTTTGCATGACGCTTGGGGGCCATAGCAGTGAGGTACATTATCATGTCAACGCGTAACCTGACGGGACCTCTGATTTGTCAACGCGTAACCTGACGGGACCTCTGATTTGTCAACGCGTAACCTGACGGGACCTCTGATTTGTCAATGCGTAACCTGGTGGGGCCTCTGATATGTCAATGCGTAACCTGACGAGACCTACGATTTGTCAACGCGTAACCTGACTGGACCTCTGATTTGTCAACGCGTAACCTGGTGAGACCTCTGATTTGTCAACACATAACCTGGTGGGACCTCTGATATGTCAATGCGTAACCTGACGAGACCTATGATTTGTCAACGCGTAACCTGACTGGACCTCTGATTTGTCAACGCGTAACCTGGTGGGACCTCTGATTTGTCAACGCATAACCTGACGGGACCTCTGATTTGTCAATGCGTAACCTGTCGGGACCTCTGATTTAAAGTAATTTCTGAAATATCTATGACTTGCTGGGCATTTGGCGATGGAAGTGTCACTTCCTATTTAAACATCTCGAGTCTGATGCTGCGCTGGGATAAAGAATCGAATCCAGAAGTGAGCACACTAACCAGTAGGCAATCACGACCAGTTGATGATTTTTTTATTAGATATATATAACACAGCACTAAAATCCAACACCCAATTGTCGGATACAAGGTCAAATAAAAACAAAATTACATAAGGCACTAATATGACTTACTGACTGTAAACATAGATAGATGAAATATACATATATACCAGAACATTAGATATATCTTTTGTTTGTGCATGTGTAATAGAATCCAATCAATTTTAACCTTCAGATATCGGTGTTCATTGTCATAATTTGATCAACATTTTTCTATGTTAGAAAAGATTAGTGAGATGCCAGACAGTGTACTTTATTCGGTGGAGACAGAAAAAAATACAGTATACTATATTCAATTCAGTTCAATTCTTTATGTAAGTGTTGTTAGCCACGTAGAATAATATCCATATATATTGTGTTACGAGTACGTGGCATTATAGCTGAACAAACCTTTGTTTCAAAGGAATACAGAGTCTCTGATACACAAATAAATTATCCTACAAAACAAGCATTGTGATAGAATTTTATGACATAAATTGATATATTAAGATATATATATAGAGAGAGAGAGAGAGGTAATAACTTCAAAGATCAGTTCCTACTATGTGTATTAGTAATGTTGAAAAATAATTCAAAAGGAAAAAAAAAAAAACTTTGGCAGCGGTGGGATTCGAACCCACGCCTCCGAAGAGACTGGTGCCTTAAACCAGCGCCTTAGACCGCTCGGCCACGCTACCTGCTTTTGAATCGATAATAAAACCAAACATGTTATTAAACTCACTGTATGAAGTCTTTTTGAATTGTATTTTTATTTATCTCGGCATTGAAAAAACAGGAACGCAAAAAATATTTAGTGAAATCATTAAATAGATAATTCATAAACGTTCCAATGTTTCAATAGGAAATAAATATAGACTGGAAATTGTATGCATGGGTGCCTCAGTGCATTGCCAGTCTGTAAAACAGAACGGGCCCCTCTCTCTCTCTCTCTCTCTCTCTCTCTCTCTCTCTCTCTCTCTCTCTCTCTCTCAGCCTTTTCTAAACCTTTATAGACTGTCTTTGATGAAAAATGTCGCCCTCTGGGCTCAAAATTAGAACAAACTTATCAATATCTAGAATACAATAAATGTACATTACACAGATTGAGAACAAAATAGAAAGGAAGCCCATGTGAAAAGATGTATACATTTTAAACGATCGAAAATGTTAAAATCATTGCTATTGATTGATTGATTGATTATATATTGTTTAACGTCCCGCACGAGAATTTTTCACTCATTTGGAGACGTCACCATTGCTTACTTGTTAAACATAACTCCACATTACAGGCCTAGTTGTTAAACATAACACCACATAATAGGCCTCTAGTTGTTAAACATAACCCCACATTACAGGCCTAGTTGTTAAACATAACTCCACATTACAGGCCTAGTTGTTAAACATAACCCCACATTACAGGCCTAGTTGTTAAACATAACCCCACATTACAGGCCTCTAGTTGTTAAACATAACCCTACATTATAGGCCTAGTTGTTAAACATAACCCCACATTACAGGCCTAGTTGTTAAACATAACCCCACATTATAGGCCTAGTTGTTAAACATAACACCACATTACAGGCCTAGTTGTTAAACATAACCCCACATTATAGGCCTACCTGTTAAACATAACCCCACATTATAGGCCTACCTGTTAAACATAACCCCACATTACAGGCCTACCTGTTAAACATAACCCCACATTACAGGCCTCTAGTTGTTAAACATAACCCCACATTACAGGCCTACCTGTTAAACATAACCCCACATTATAGGCCTAGCTGTTAAACATAGCCCCACATTACAGGCCTAGTTGTTAAACATAACACCACATTACAGGCCTAGTTGTTAAACATAACTCCACATTACAGGCCTAGTTGTTAAACATAACCCCACATTACAGGCCTAGTTGTTAAATATAACACCACATTACAGGCCTAGTTGTTAAACATAACCCTACATTATAGGCCTAGTTGTTAAACATAACCCCACATTACAGGCCTAGTTGTTAAATATAACCCCACATTACAGGCCTCTAGTTGTTAAACATAACCCCACATTACAGGCCTCTACTTGTTAAACATAACCCCACATTAGTTGTCTTCAATAATGACTTCTTTTGATAACACAGTGACAGAACATGCACTCCCTACATATTTGAAATAAATAATGGGGGGAGAGGGCACTCGTCTAAAATTTTTTTGGGGGGAGGGAGGGGGGGAGGCGTTTATTTGGTCTCATTATAATTTGACACCACCTGTGTAAATATATAAATTTGATGGTGTAAAACTTTAATAAAATAAAATTCGTAACATGCTCATGTGAATAAATTTATCCTCCTTTACAACACATTGCCATTATTTTGAGTATTTAAAATTTGATAAAAAGAAAACCGGACACCGAGTCTTTAGATATTTTTATCATGCATGATAGAAACTTTGCTATTTTCTTAATTTATTTTTTGAACAAACCATTGCAGTTGTTGAGAATGGATGTCATCAGATGGTACATACTCATCCACACTCACAGTACTCCCCCACACTCACAGTACTCCCCCACACTCACAGTACTCCCCCACACTCACAACATTCACCCACAGTACACATTCACACTCACAGTACACACCCAAACTCATAGTACACACACACTCACAGTACTCGCTCACATTACACATTCACAGTACACACCCACACTCACAGTACACACCCACAGTACACACTCACAATACACACTCACAATACACATTCACAATACACACTCACAGTACTCCCCCATACTCACAGCATTCACCCACAGTACACACCCAAACTCATAGTACACACACACTCACAGTATTCGCTCACATTACACATTCACAGTACACACCCACACTAACAGTACACACCCACACTCACAGTACACACACATACTCACAGTACACACTCACAGTGCACACCCACAGTACACACACCCACACTCACAGTACACACTCACAATACACACTCACAGTACACACTCACAATACACACTCACAGTACACACACACACTCACAGTACACACATATACTCACAGTACACACTCACAGTACACACCCACACTCACAGTACACACTCACAATACACACTCACAGTACACACCCATACTCACTCACAGTACACACTCACAGTACACACACACACTCACAGTACACACTCACTCACAGTACACACACACACTCACAGTACACACACATACTCACAGTACACACCCACACTCACAGTACACACCCACAGTACACACTCACAGTACACACACACTCACAGTACACACTCAGACTCATAATACACACACACTCACAGTACACACTCACAGTACACACCCACACATACTATGTGATTGTCTCTAAATATGCTCTCCTTACAAGCATCGTACCTGGGTAACTAGCAATATAACAATAGTTATTCCATTATGGACATAAAACATACTTCAGTATTTTTACAAAAATATATAAATTCATTACCTGTCTGAAATGAAAGAATTTTACAAACTCTTAATTGTTTATTAGTTTCGGAAAGGTTATTATGTTTTAAAAAAATCCTCCTTTAATTCATAAATTAATTTATATTTTTAATAATAAAAAAAATTCAAATAACTAAGCCTTTTCCAAGAATTTTCAAAACCAACTGCAGAAGTTCTAGATTGTTTTATTGATATATGGTTCAATTGCCACTCTACTGATTTAAGCTAACATGGGTATATTTAACATTCACAGGCATGTATCATAATCAGGTGAGCATTGAGACCATGGGCCTCTTGTAGAAAAAACATCATTTTAAGAACCCCAGCAAATTGGTCCCCTGGGTGAAAATGAAAATTCCGAAACTTTATTGCTTTCATATTCCAAACATGTACTGCTCAAAATGTGAGAGTTCTGTATACATGCTTTTTTTTTTTTTTGGTGTATAAACGTTCTCCGCCCCCCAAATGAAAAGTCCACAACCTTGGTGCATATCTACAGGACACCAACTCATATTACAAAATACGACTTGGCTAATCCTAACCCTGACCTTGACCCTAACCTTGACCCTGACCTGGCTACTGCATGAAGAGTACAAGGAGTTCCTGGGAACCACGTTTTTGTAGAAGTAGAACTATTTTTCAACCTCAGTTGGTTCAATGGATGAGAATTCTGATGCAGGACACCAAATGATATTCCAAAATATGACTCTAGTAATGCCCAAAACATGAGTTCTGTGAAAATGTGCAGATAAAACGTTATTTGTTGATCTCCCGGCTGAAAATGAAAATTCTGAAACCTTTTTGCACATCAACTGGACACCAATCATATTCCAAAATATTGTTCACTACACAATTCCTGGGAACCAAGTTTTTGTAGAAACAGAAATATCTTTTGATCTCCAGTTGGCCCCATATGAAAGCTCAAAACCTCATTAAAGTGTCAGAAATTCGCCATTTTAGAGCCTTCGAATGACTCTAAAACTAAATGGAACACATAAAAATGTAAATCCACAATATATTTTTTTTATTATTTCATATTTGTATAACATAATATCACACAGAGATGCTTACAAACTGTGTCACAGCTTCATGTACAGGATATCAATGTCATATAAACAAGAGGCCCATGGGCCTGATACAATCACCTGAGTATCAGAGCCCATACAGGGAGTCTCATATTTCCATACAGGCCTTAATATGGAGTCTTCTGTACAACATTTATGATCTTTCAAAAGCATACAATCCCTATTCAATTATAGGAGAAGGAAAAATGGAAATTTGAAGAATATAAATCAATTTAACATTCCTAAATATTTTTATACATTTTCATTATGTGGCCATATTTGCCCCACCCTAGAGCCTGAACCCCTGACACAGGGGTCATGAATTTCACAATGTTGATAGATGGCTTCATGGACATCATAATCATGCATTTAGTCTTTCTTCCACATGTATGGGAGTAGAGAAGATTTTTGAAAATATAGCCATTTTTAGCATATTTGGCCCTGCCAGAGGCCCCAGGGATGGTAAGGTGATAAATTTCACAATTTATATTCCTCTTATCCGAGAGATGGTTCACACCGACTAACTACTGGCTTTGTAGTTTTCAAGACGTTAAAAATGTAAAATTGTTAACGGATGACACACAACAACAAACAAAGACCAATGGCAATAGGTCACCTGAGTGACTCGTGTGACCTAATTATGAGACATGGTCTTGTTGTCATTATCGAGGATGTGACAGAAATCAACACTATACAACAGAGTCAGTAAGGAAAAGATACACTGAATGTACGTACAGTACAACATGGCTGCAGAGAACACACTTATAATGAATTCATGCTTACAGTGAAGTGGTTTTATTCCCTGTAGTTTCAAAACATATCATGAACTTACTGGATATAACAAATTATGTTTATAGTGAATCAAAATTCGTTGTCCCCAGCTCCTTGTTATAAGCACATTTTACTGTAGATACAGATGACAAACAGATCTGGCTAAGCATACAGTATAAGGTGCTCTGTCGATGGTTCGAATGGACAGCTACACATAACTTCTGATGATCTCTTCTCCATCAACCACAGGGTTTATAAATACTACAGAAACCAGCGACAGCCATGTCTAGAATACTCGTGGAATTAGGTACAGGTTTATGAATATTAAGATGAAAGTAAGTCCCACAGTGAGTGATTGATATTCTGTTAAACTTCTCTGAAGTTTTTCTGTCGGTGTTAAAAGTGTCTGTTCAGACTAACCAGAAACCTGTGTGCCTACAAATAAAGAAGAGTTCAAATCTAACAAAACTTTAAATTTTCAGGTATGGATGGAAAATTGTCACCATCATTTATATATATTACGAAATTGCTTTTCCATAGTGTGAATTGTTAAAATACATTTCTGACTACAAATACACTTATCATGATTCATCTGAAAACAATTTTACATTTGCTATCCTTGTGCATTGTATGTGTAAGTGGTAAGAATTTCAGTCGGACCTGTGTCCTGGTACAGCGGGAAGAGGTACAGCTGTTTACTGGGTTTGGTCAGGACTCTCATGGTGGCCACGCGAACAGTCCGATTTGTCTTTTTGTTGTATGGGTTGGCATCTACATTGTCTAGACCTTCATCTTCACAGGATTCCAGAAGTTTGTCCATCTGAAACACCAAGTGTATAGAAAGTGACATTCTCAGTGATACTTGTCAAATCAAAATTAATGTTCAAAACCTTGTAAGTTGTAAAAAGATACCGCAAAACACAAATACAGTGAACACACTTATAATGAATTCACACTTACAGTAAAACACAGTTACAGTGAACACACTTATAATGAATTCATGCTTACAGTAAAACACAGCTACAGTGAACACACTTATAATGAATTCATGCTTACAGTAAAACACAGCTACAGTGAACACACTTATAATGAATTCATGCTTACAGTACAACACAGTTACAGTGAACACACTTATAATGAATTCATGCTTACAGTAAAACATGGTTACAGTGAACACACTTATAATGAATTCATGCTTACAGTAAAACACAGTTACAGTGAACACACTTATAATGAATTCATGCTTACAGTAAAACACAGTTACAGTGAACACACTTATAATGAATTCATGCTTACAGTAAAACACAGTTACAGTGAACACACTTATAATGAATTCACTCTTACAGTAAAACACAGTTACAGTGAACACACTTATAATGAATTCACTCTTACAGTAAAACACAGTTACAGTGAACACGCTTATAATGAATTCACACTTACAGTAAAACATGGTTACAGTGAACACACTTATAATGAATTCACACTTACAGTAAAACACAGTTACAGTGAACACACTTATAATGAATTCACACTTACAGTACAACACAATTACAGTGAACACACTTATAATGAATTCATGCTTACAGTAAAACATGGTTACAGTGAACACACTTATAATGAATTCACACTTACAGTAAAACACAGTTACAGTGAACACGCTTATAATGAATTCACACTTACAGTAAAACATGGTTACAGTGAACACACTTATAATGAATTCACACTTACAGTAAAACACAGTTACAGTGAACACACTTATAATGAATTCACACTTACAGTAAAACACGGTTACAGTGAACACACTTATAATGAATTCACACTTACAGTAAAACACAGTTACAGTGAACACACTTATAATGAATTCACACTTACAGTAAAACACGGTTACAGTGAACACACTTATAATGAATTCACACTTACAGTAAAACATGGTTACAGTGAACACACTTATAATGAATTCACACTTACAGTAAAACACAGTTACAGTGAACACACTTATAATGAATTCACACTTACAGTAAAACACGGTTACAGTGAACACACTTATAATGAATTCATACTTACAGTAAAACACAGTTACAGTGAATACACTTATAATGAATTGATTCTTACAATGAAGGGATTTTTAATATTTTGGTTAGCAAAGTTCCATTGATTATAGAGTGTTTTAACAATATTAATGATTTCTAATGCCATGAATGTTGTCCTTACACAGTCAAACATGCTCATAATGGACAACCATACAATGAATTCCTGCATATTGTGAAGTAATATTTATTCTCCTATGAGAGAATTTTATTAAAGTTTAGTTATAACAAACAGGTTTTTTTCCCCTAGGTTTGAAGGTTTGCTATATTTTACTGTACAGTAAGTGGAATTTCCAAGTTTGAAGTTGAGTGACAAGCCCGTCCTACTTTTGCTCTTTTCAACTCCCCCCACCCATCCCCCAACAGATTGTGTAAGTTCAGTTGTACAGTGTTTGCTTTGTAACTGGGAGTTTGAATCTTGCTTATGCTATGGCTGCATTAAACTTCAAAATTCAGCATTTAGAAGTGAGAATCACACAAGTCTTTTGAATATGACCTAAAAAACCGAGGTTCCATGTCACAGCAGACATCAGTATGTTAAAGAACCCTCACTGCTACAGCTCTGAGTGCTAAGCATAGGTCTAAATTTGTGGTACTTCACCTACAGCTGGTGACGTCTCAACAGAAATGAAAAATTCTCAATGGGATGTAAAACAACCAACCAACATGTAACCCCCCCCCTCCCTCTCAAAGCGGTTCCATCCACATATCAACTTACACTCTGTATCCATTCCACTGAGATCAATATCATAATGATATTTGTGAAAAATAATTCAAGAATTATCCCACAAATAAACTTCCCAAAAAAATCCTTTCTGAGTTTGAACTCATGATCTACGTACATCTACAGATATAGGAGTTAAAAGATGCAATATGACTAGAAGTAGCGATCATACTGAGGCAATAAATCTGCAATGTTATGACATACTAAACAAAAAGTCACATGGTGTTGGCACACCTTAATTCTACATATTTACAGTCAGGTAGTTTTGGTACAAGCGAGACCTACCTCATCAATCAGTTCTGTGAAAGACTTCCTGCCAGCATACCTCAGTAAAACATACACCAGAGCATTGTTAAAATACGCACCAGTTTTTCCTTTTATCCTGACCAGATAACTGGTGCCTGTATAATACAACGAGTATTCTATTTGTCTACAGAATTATTTCTCTGTTGGAAATACATTTTTTAACATTTCAGCCATAAATCTTAATAAATATAATACAAATATTTTAACATCTGGAATATTCTGAAAGAATTGAAGGTATACTGTAAATATAAAAAATAAATTTCATTTTTGAAAATCCATGCGAGGATGAACAGCAACACTTCACGCCAGTGTACATTTCGTGACACACTTCGTCACGTATGCTGTGTAAAGCTTTACGGATCATGCTCTTGTATATCTTAAAAAATGAAATTTATTTCTGTTATAATTTGCACTACATTTGAATTTTTTGGAGATGACCTCACCAATGTCTGATCTAGTGTTGACTGTACGTCAAATTGCAAGAACATAAATTAACACGTAGACTGCGGATTAAGGACTATTACTTGTATTTCAGTTATTTAAAAATAAAAGCAAGTAATTTTTATTCCACAAGTGGCGCCTCTCCCTAATGCGATGATAAATTCATCGCGGATATTCATAAATATTACATTAAATTGTATCTGTTTCTGTAATCAGTAAAATGTAAAATTCTCACCTGGTTCTAGCTCCGTTGAAACAACAAACATATTGCTGTCATTAACAGGAACTGGACCTTCACCCTCTAATGACAAATGCTGCATGGATACATTTAACGTTTCATCCAATTGACAGCTGTGTTCACACTGTACTGCAAAACAAAGTGTTTCCAAAAATCATGGTCAGTAATGGAGACTGCTTTATATGTCTCTGCCGAGGATTGAACCCACGACCTTTAGCATGACAGTCCAGTGTTCTACTGATCAAGCCTGAAGGGAAGGGACACCATTTGAGCTGAAAATTTAAAATTTTATATTTCCATTTTTAATGTTTCTAATGGTCAGCACAAATTTGAATGTCCATTGTCGAGTTACAAGAGAGGTACAGACCTCAAGATTCTTTGTTTTGGATACAAGGCTTGCGTTATGATTTTGTTTACATAGGTTAAATATACTACTAAACATTTCATTTAAAGCAGATTTTTTAATTTACAAGTTAATTCTGAACACAATTAAACACTTTCTAATGTTTGTCACGTCTCATTTTGTTTTAAATACGATATTTTCTACTAACCTGGTTTATATAATTGTGAGTGCCGAATCTCACTTTTACTGACCATTAGAAATACCTTTGTTACGCATTGTACACATTAAAAATGGGAAAATATAATTTAAATATTTTCAGCTCAAATCATGTCTATGTCCCTATAACCCACGAGCTAGAGCTATTAGGTAGGTCATATATTTAACACTACCACAAGTCCTTTGTCTGATATCATCATTAGTACGATTATAAGCAATGTCTGCCATGTAGTTTAGAGGTACTACCAAAATATTTACACTTCCAACTGTTTCCTTGCTGATAACTCCTTGAATGTATTAATTTCCCCATGACTTAAAACTGGATATTAATTTCTCCGTTCATGAACACTGAAAGGTCAGTGGGAGGGACCTACGGAAACTAACATAGAGTGTGCGTATTATGTATTTCAATTTCTGATATGTCAGTTTCATATTTTCACCTTTATTTTAAATATATATATATTGAATAACTGTTATGCAAATTATCACATTTTCCTCTGTAAACACCTCTCACAACCAGTCAGTGATTCCTTATATATTTCTTGTACATTAATGACATGTAAACTTTCTTCTCATAATGCCGAATTCTACATTACTGATACAACACTTCTCATAACACTGAATTCTACATCACTGATACAACACTTCCTTCTCATAACACCGAATTCTACATTACTGATACAACACTTACTTCTCATAACACCGAATTCTATATTACTGATACAATACTTACTTCTCATAACACCGAATTCTACATTACTGACACAACACTTACTTCTCATAACACCGAATTCTACATTACTGATACAACACTTCTCATAACACTGAATTCTACATCACTGATACAACACTTCCTTCTCATAACACCGAATTCTACATCACTGATACAACACTTCCTTCTCATAACACCGAATTCTACATTACTGACACAACACTTACTTCTCATAACACCGAATTCTACATTACTGACACAACACTTACTTCTCATAACACCGAATTCTACATTACTGATACAACACTTCTCATAACACTGAATTCTACATCACTGATACAACACTTCCTTCTCATAACACCGAATTCTACATTACTGACACAACACTTACTTCTCATAACACCGAATTCTACATTACTGACACAACACTTACTTCTCATAACACCGAATTCTACATTACTGATGCAACACTTACTTCTCATAACACCGAATACTACATTACTGATACAACACTTACTTCTCATAACACCGAATTCTACATTACTGACACAACACTTACTTCTCATAACACCGAATTCTACATCACTGATACAACACTTCTCATAACACCGAATTCTACATTACTGACACAACACTTACTTCTCATAACACCGAATACTACATTACTGATACAACACTTACTTCTCATAACACCGAATTCTACATTACTGATGCAACACTTACTTCTCATAACACCGAATTCTATATTACTGATACAACACTTACTTCTCATAACACCGAATTCTATATTACTGATACAACACTTACTTCTCATAACACGGAATTCTACATTACTGATACAACACTTACTTCTCATAACACCGAATTCTACATCACTGATACAACACTTCTCATAACACGGAATTCTACATTACTGATACAACACTTCTCATAACACCGAATTCTACATTACTGATACAACACTTACTTCTCATAACACCGAATTCTACATTACTGATACAATACTTACTTCTCATAACACCGAATACTACATTACTGATGCAACACTTACTTCTCATAACACTGAATTCTACATTACTGATACAACACTTACTTCTCATAACACGGAATTCTACATTACTGATACAATACTTACTTCTCATAACACCGAATTCTACATTACTGACACAACACTTACTTCTCATAACACCGAATTCTACATTACTGATACAATACTTACTTCTCATAACACGGAATTCTATATTACTGATACAACACTTACTTCTCATAACACCGAATTCTACATTACTGATACAATACTTACTTCTCATAACACCGAATTCTACATTACTGATACAACACTTACTTCTCATAACACCGAATTCTACATTATTGATACAACACTTCCTTCTCATAACACGGAATTCTATATTACTGATACAACACTTACTTCTCATAACACCGAATTCTACATTACTGACACAACACTTACTTCTCATAACACCGAATTCTACATTACTGGTACAATACTTACTTCTCATAACACCGAATTCTATATTACTGATACAATACTTACTTCTCATAACACCGAATTCTACATTACTGATACAATACTTACTTCTCATAACACCGAATTCTACATTACTGACACAACACTTACTTCTCATAACACCGAATTCTACATTATTGATACAACACTTCCTTCTCATAACACCGAATTCTATATTACTGATACAACACTTACTTCTCATAACACCGAATTCTACATTACTGATACAACACTTACTTCTCATAACACCGAATTCTATATTACTGATACAACACTTACTTCTCATAACACCGAATTCTATATTACTGATACAACACTTACTTCTCATAACACCGAATTCTACATTACTGATACAACACTTACTTCTCATAACACCGAATACTACATTACTGATACAATACTTACTTCTCATAATGCTGAATTCTACATTACTGATACAACACTTACTTCTCATAACACCGAATTCTACATTACTGATACAACACTTACTTCTCATAACACCGAATACTACATTACTGACACAACACTTACTTCTCATAACACCGAATACTACATTACTGATACAACACTTACTTCTCATAACACCGAATTCTACATTACTGATACAACACTTACTTCTCATAACACCGAATTCTACATTACTGATACAACACTTACTTCTCATAATACTGAATCCTACTTACACTGAGACTTTGGAACAGTATGAACCATTAACACTTTAGGCTTGTTGTGAAACTGTTCACTTTGTGACATCACTTCCTGTAGTGCCTGAATGGGCACATGATCACTCTCCCCATCTTTCCCATAAATGTTGTTTGGATCAGAACCGATGGTCACACAGATCACAAAAAATGAAGAGTACTGGGTGTGATCCGGCTTTTCCATCTCCTGTTGTATTTTTTGTTTCATCAACTGAAAGACAGTGTCAATATTAATATTAACTCAAATTTAGTGGCAATGTATTCAGTGGGGAAAAATATTCTCTTCATTAAGTACAGATGGAGAGCTCTACCGGGACTGTTAGGAAATGCTGACACACTCGGTTTGCTTTCCTTTCTGATCTACATGTTTATATGTTAAACAAATACTAACCATAAAGAAAATCAAAATCTGAGATACAATGTATTTTTTTTATTCTTCACATGTACAAAGTTAGTGCTTTAATGACCTTATATGAGAGCAAAATCAAACTATATGTAATTTCTTTTTATTTAGAATTAGTAGTAGTCAGACTAGACAAAACTCATTCTTTCCACGCACTATAAAAAACTGACTGGCATCATCTCCCCCTGGATACTGTAATATGCGACTTCAGCTTCATCTCATCAACTCACAATGTAAATAGTTTTAACCTTCAGATCATTGGTTTTTTTAGCTAGCTCTGACTTCCCCATTCGTAAGTGATATAATCTTCAACAAGCTGAAGGCAGTCACTCATTAAGTCTCAGCAAAAAAAATTATTTCGTAAAATAATTTTTTTTTTTTTTTGGTTTAAAGTCCTTACGGTACATATGAAACCAGAAAATAGACAAAAGTTTCAGAAGCATCATTGCTTTTTAACTTACCTGGGTGGTTCCACTGTTTCTGGAATAGTTGACACATTTGAAGCCGCAGAGTTTCAAGGTCTGTCGTATCAATGTCTTACCAGCGTCCACTATGCCATGACACTCTCCAATACTACAGAAGCCATTCGGAATGTTGTCCATGATTAGACATACACCACGCTTCATCTTGTTATCTGTCATGTGGTACATCTGGACAAAAATACAGAAATATATTTTCTTACGTGAACAACATCACCGAAAAGGTCAGCAAAAAATAAAAAAATTCAAATAATTTAACCCCATGACACACAATGATCAACTGGACAGAAGAAAACAGCACATCATCATTACAACAGAGTGAGAACAATGGACCCCATTAGTCAGCTGACTTTCTTTCTCTCTCTCTTTTCTTTCTGGCCCCGTGGGGATCCGTTGTTAGAATAGATCTTCAGTACCCCTTGCTTGTCGTAAGAGGCGACTAAATGGGGCGGTCCTTTGGATGAGACCTCAAAAACCGAGGTCCCATGTCACAGCAAGTGTGGCACGTAAAAGATCCCTCCCTGCTCAAAGGCCATAAGCGCCAAGCATAGGCCTAAATTAGCAGCCCTTCACCGGCAATGGTGACGTCTCCATATGAGTGAAAGATTCTTGAGTGGGACATTAAACAATATTTAATCAATCAATCTTTTCTTTCTCTCTCTCACCTCATATAAAAGGAATAGAAATGCTATATATATGGCTCTATTCGTATGATCTATATTCACATCTGAGCTTGTTCTGTATATCTTACATGTACCTTACCCTTATAGAGCACATCTTTGATCTTGTTTTAAGGGGGAACTTCAAACGAAAGTCTCATTGAAGTCACAATGTTTTACATGGCAAGTTTTGTTATTTAGGAAGTAAATTTGACTTTTTGAAAATCCATAGGGTGTGAACTGTGATATTTTACGCTAGCATACAGGTAATTCACGAAGCTTGTTATCGCTTCCTGAAAAATAGGCCCACATTAAGCGCCGCAGTTCATACCCTCATGTATTTTCAAAAATGAAATTTTATTATTTATATTTACATTTTACTTTCATTTTTGTCAGAACATTCACAGCCATTAAAATAGTCATACTACATTTATCAAGATTTATACAAACATTGTTCACATTCAGGAGGAAATGGCTTTCATTTCAAATGGAAGATATATATCCAATGTAAAAATGTTTGAAACGTAAATATTGATAACTAAAGTACATTGTTTATCCAATCAAATTGTGTGTTATAAACAAAATCGAATTACTGTAAAATAATAAAACAGGACTAACATTATCACCGTGAAGTGTTTTCATCTCCAACACAAAATTGGGATCCGTTGGCATCAGCGTTTCCTTTAATTTGGTCAGATCTATCTCATTCATCCACTCCACTGTAATACAAAAGATGAACCATGTCATAATTACTGCATATTACCAGCATATGAATGGGCATTCAGACCAAATGTTAAATGACCCCAAATTTAAGCCCCCCCCCCCCCCCCCCCCCCCCCCCCCAATATACATACATGCTTGTTTCTTGTTATTTAACTGCCCTGGACTTGTCAACATGGAATTTTTTCTAACCAAACCTCCGAAAAAGAAACCTTTTCCAGATCACAATGTTTTAGTTCCAATTCAGATCAGCTTATAAATTAAACAAAATGGTGGCTCCTTCAGTGGCATGGAAGCTACCCAGTACCCTACAAAGCTGGCTTAAACATTGCTGAATATCTGCAGTCTGTGATGGTAAACATGAGGTTTTCAGTTTGGGGAAAAAAATGAGTTCTGATTTAAACAACAGTTCCTGATCGACCATTAAACATACTACTACACCAGCAGACTGGTGACTGAAGGCTGAATATTACATATAAAGAGTTATCTCACAAGCTGATGTGTGGCCAGGATGTATAGTTATAGCCTTGTCTGTACATCTGTCACACTCTGTACATCTGTGACACTCTGTACATCTTTCACACTCTGTACATCTGTCACACTCCATCTGTACGTCTGTCACACTCTGTCTGTCTGTACATCTGTCACACTCTGTCTGTCTGTCACACTCTGTCTGTACATCTGTCACACTCTGTACATCTGTCACACTCTGTACATCTGTCACACTCTGTCTGTCTGTCACACTCTGTCTGTACATCTGTCACACTCTGTACATCTGTCACACTCTGTACATCTGTCACACTCTGTACATCTGTCACACTCTGTACATCTGTCACACTCTGTCTGTCTGTACATCTGTCACACTCAATACATCTGTCACACTCTGTACATCTGTCACACTCTGTACATCTGTCACACTCTGTCTGTCTGTCACACTCTGTCTGTCTGTACATCTGTCACACTCTGTCTGTCTGTATGTCTGCCACACTCTGTCTGTACATCTGTCACACTCTGTACATCTGTCACACTCTGTCTGTACATCTGTCACACTCTGTACATCTGTCACACTCTGTATGTCTGTCACACTCTGTACATCTGTCACACTCCATCTGTACGTCTGTCACACTCTGTATGTCTGTCACACTCTGTCTGTCTGTCACACTCTGTCTGTCTGTCTGACTGTCACACTCTGTATGTCTGTCACACTCTGTCTGTCTTTCACACTCTGTCTGTCTGTCTGTACATGTCACACTTTGTTTGTCTGTCTGTCACACTTTTTTGTGATGTACATATGTCACACTTCATTTGTCTGTATGTCTGTCACACTTTGTTTGTCTGTCACACTTCGTTTGTCTGTATGTCACACTTTGTCTGTATGTCTGTCACACTTTGTTTGTCTGTCACACTTTGTTTGTCTGTCACACTTTGTCTGTATGTCACACTTTGTTTGTCTGTATGTCTGTCACACTTTGTCTGTATGTCACACTTTGTCTGTCTGTATGTCTGTCACACTTTGTTTGTCTGTATGTCTGTCACATTTTGTTGTGCTATACATCTGTCACATTTTGTCTGTATGTCTGTCACACTTTGTTGTGCTCTACATTTCACACTTTATTTCAATTTTTGGGTGTGACTTTAGTCATGTATAGGAATAATGCTTCTCAAATCTCCTGAATAAACTAACTACCTTGATTTTTTGCCTTGGTAACAGAAAATAAATGTATATATTTTTTAAACTAATTTAAAATCTTAATCGTTCTTTCTCTTTGTCTCTCACCATCAGTGGAATTTCCTATTGGGTGTACTTTTTGTGACTGTGTGGGAGCTGGATTCAGGGACCCTGAAGGCAGGAGATTCTGAGACTTTGTCGGCAGTTTCGTTGTTTCTGTAGAAGCTGACGAAACTGTATCTGATGATTTATTTTTAGAAACCATACTTACACTGAAGTCTGAAATTAGTAAAAACATGAAATGGTAATTAGAATTAAATCAAATTCATATAAAATACCCACTGCTATAATTCATGTCTATCAAATTCAAATAAAATACCCACTGCAATTAATCAGACTTATCAAATTCAAATAAATTACCCACTGCAATAATTCAAACCTATCAAATTCAATACTCACTGCAATAAATTTCATGGTCAGCATGTAACTGCTATGAAATTTAAAAGCAATAACAAATCAATCTAACAATTACGGCACTTTCTGGAGGAGTCTGAGAATTTGTTTCATTCATCGTCAGGATTGGAACTCTTGATTTGTAGCAGATATGGTTACTGATTATTTCAGACATCGTTTACAATGATAGAATTTGGAACTTTGAAAAAAACTCTTACATCAAACAAGTTGATATACTCATTTTTTGGCATGATGATAGTTTAAAAACTCAGGGTAAAATGTTTTAGAGCAATTCTGAGTCTCCAGCATCATACAACATCAACGTCAGCTGATGTCTGAGGACTGACATAAAATACCTTAATCATGATAAACAAAATGAATAAAAAATGTCAACCATTCATAAGCTCTGAAGACTTGCTGTTTGACCACAAAGTTGTTTCTGTCGATAGAAATTAATACACTACATAAATTATTTAAGAATGTATGTGTTTGTGTTACACTGCCTTCTTACTAGCTCTGGTTAATGGGTTAACCCTTTAGCTCGATCAGTAGAGCACCGCGTTACATATTTTATGTTGTAAATTCTATGTTGCCAGAGTTTCTATGAATAGCTTGTGACATCAAGGGATCAGTGATCATTGAAGTTTGTGCAAAATTTCACACTATTAATTACAAAGAACAAAAAAACTCCACTTTGCAAAAATTTTGACCTGTTGCTAGAGAGACCGCACTGTAAGGCAACTGAAGTGTGCTATGTTCTTTGTGGTATCGCTGTAAGAAGTCTGAAGAAATCATGTGATCTTCTCTGCTACAAAGTCTAAATTGTTAATAAAAATAATGGGTGATTATTATCAAGTGTAATTTTATTCCATAAAGAATTTCCAAACTGTGAAGTTAACTACATGTACCCTGTGTATGAGAGTATAATTACAGTCTACACAAAAACTTACCAGTCTAATGCCAGAAGCTAGTACAAATTAGTCTGGGCTAGTCAAATTTGTCTCAAAAGTAGCCAGGGAGGGGGGGGGGGGGGGGGGTTATGAAAAATTACAATAATAAACTGTGCTGAATTGAAATTATATCGAAATAAAATATGTTTGTGTTAGCTTTTCTTTTGATTACCTTGTCACTTTAACATTTGTTATGTTGACACTAACAATAATGTTTTAAGCATTTATGGGAATGTAAATATATTCGTAACTTTTAAAGTGTTTCTAAGGCAAACACAGCGAAACAAAATCCCCAGAGAATAACGAGAAACTCAAAGTTAGCACAAGAAATATGAGCTGTGGAAAGGGACCTATCAAGAAACATGGCTGTCATAGATTGTATCTTGGACCTAATGTTTTCTACATTTGCAAAGAAAATAACCACCCTGACTCAGCAAATATTGAAACAGAATAAGACGATGCCACATTGATCTTGACTTTTATTTATATTTCTGAGCTAGTAAAAATTTTATTGGGCCTGTGAAAATGTCATATCTATTCGCCCTACTGGCAAGTCGCTCAGAAAAGATTTCAGGAAGATGGTCATTACTTGTGTAGTTTTCGTTGCCTGTTGAACCTCCCTTTTCTTTCAATCGGTCGGCCACTTCCTGGTTCTCTGTTTCTTCCAGAGCCTCAATAAGACCACTGAATGCTCTTCGACCTCTCTTAACCACAATATCCAACAACTCATATGCCCTTCTGTCAACTGACTGTAACTGCAAAAATGTCATTCATCATTAATCAAATCTGTATACCATTTGTACTTTTATCCTTTTTTTGTTTGGTAGAATCTACTAATTTGTCAATTCAAAGAATCAAATTAAGTTTATGATGTATATATGTATATATGCTCTTGATGAAGATTCACTCAAGTGTCAGAATTAGAGACTTACAACCTACAACAGCTAGAATAAAGGTGAACCTACAACAGCTAGAATAATGGATCCTACAACAGCTAGAATAGTGGATCCTACAACAGCTAGAGTAATGGAACCTACAACAGCTAGAATACAAGGAACCAACAACAGCTAGAATACACGGAACCCACAACAGCTAGAATATACGGAACCCAAAACAGCTAGAATACACGGAACCCAAAACAGCTAAAATACACGGAACCCACAACAGCTAGAATAAAGGAATCTACAACAGCTAGAATAAAGGAATCTACAACAGCTAGAATAAAAGAAATCTACAACAGCTAGAATAATGGAACCTACAACAGCTAGAATAAAGGAATCTACAACAGCTAGAATAAAAGCAACCTACAACAGCTAGAATAAAGGAAACCTACAACAGCTAGAATAAAGGAAACCTACAACAGCTAGAATAAAGGAATCTACAACAGCTAGAATGAATGGAACCTACAACAGCTAGAATACAAGGAACCTACAACAGCTAGAATACAAGGAACCTACAACAGCTAGAATAAAGGAATCTACAACAGCTAGAATAATGGAACCTACAACAGCTAGAATACAAGGAACCTACAACAGCTAGAATACAAGGAACCTACAATGGCTAGAATACAAGCAACCTACAACAGCTAGAATAAATGGAACCTACAACAGCTAGAATAATGGAACCTACAACAGCTAGAATAAAGGAATCTACAACAGCTAGAATAAATGGAACCTACAACAGCTAGAATAAAGGAATCTACAACAGCTAGAATAAATGGAACCTACAACAGCTAGAATAAAGGAATCTACAACAGCTAGAATAAATGGAACCTACAACAGCTAGAATAAAGGAATCTACAACAGCTAGAATAAATGGAACCTACAACAGCTAGAATAAAGGAATCTACAACAGCTAGAATAAATGGAACCTACAACAGCTAGAATAAAGGAATCTACAACAGCTAGAATAAATGGAACCTACAACAGCTAGAATAAAGGAATCTACAACAGCTAGAATAAATGGAACCTACAACAGCTAGAATAAAGGAATCTACAACAGCTAGAATAAAGGAATCTACAACAGCTAGAATAAAGGAATCCACAACAGCTAGAATAAAGGAATCTACAACAGCTAGAATAAATGGAACCTACAACAGCTAGAATACAAGGAACCTACAATGGCTAGAATACAAGCAACCTACAACAGCTAGAATAAATGGAACCTACAACAGCTAGAATAATGGAACCTACAACAGCTAGAATAAAGGAATCTACAACAGCTAGAATAAATGGAACCTACAACAGCTAGAATAAAGGAATCTACAACAGCTAGAATAAATGGAACCTACAACAGCTAGAATAAAGGAATCTACAACAGCTAGAATAAATGGAACCTACAACAGCTAGAATAAAGGAATCTACAACAGCTAGAATAAAGGAATCCACAACAGCTAGAATAAAGGAATCCACAACAGCTAGAATAACCATGAAAGGAACCTAAAAAGCCTCATAACCCTGTAGTCCACATCCTATTGCCCCTACCCCCAACAAATCTTAGATCCACCACTGCGTATAAAGTTTTAGGGTACAATTACAGGAATCAAAGCAAGTTCATGAGGCTACACTTGCTTCTCCACCTGTTTTGGTGAGCACCTTTTCAAGCAAAAAACTTGAATTAGCCTTCTAATGAGTATTGTCACACCATGTCATGATAGTGTTGCTGTTCTATATTTTTTCCCTCATTTCAATCATCTGAATATAAATCAATAATCTGCTGAATAAAACAAATGACACATGCAAGTCACAAAGGAACACTGTTTACTAGTATTTGATTTTGCCAATGCATACATATAATTACATGATATTTAACAGCCCCAACTCGTTCTGTGGAACACTCCCTACATCATCAACTTTCCTATCTTTGTAGCAATATTCCATTATCACCTGCATATGGTGTTTATGTTTCTCAAATGACTCAATATGCAAGAGCTTGTTCTGCATATGATCAGTTTTTAAATTGAGGCAGGCTATTGACAAACTAGTTGATGTTACGAGGGTTTGTACAGTCTCATCTAAAGTCAACATTTCACACATTTTCTGGTTGTTATGATGATTTAGTTTGCCAATACAACTTTCCATTAGGTCAAATGCTGCCTGATGTGTTTCATACCAGTTGTTAGGCTGTTCTAGGCACACCGATTCTGACTACGGATTACTCCATTTACCTGACCAAGATATAGGGCTCATGATGGGTGTGACCAGTTGACAGGGGATGCTTACTCCTCCTAGGCACTTGATCCCACCTCTGGTATGACCAGGGGACCGTGTTTGCCCATCTCTCTGATTTGTATTTTCTATAGGAATTATGAGAGTGGGTACTGTTTGTTATCTTGTGCTTTTCATGTACTGTGCTCTAGTTATCATTTATGAATTCCAACAACTCAACAGCATTGTGTATTCCTCAATTAAAATGAATTTTTAAACATGCATTTTATTTTAGTGATATAGAAGCTAAAATTAATTAATTTTTCTCATTGCCTGCGATCATACTTTAAATAAATGTGCATGTGTTGAATGTATTTCAAGCATCATATACAGGGTGAAAATTCAGAAAAATGTTCATCGGCCAATTAAAAAAAAAAAAAAAAACAACAACAACATATCAAGACGGAGAAGAAGTAATTCTCGCAGAGTGCTCAGACTTAAAGTCCTCAGCAGGACTGGTGTGTTAAATACTCTACAGTTATATGGACTACTGCATTCAAAAAGCTCGTGTAAAACCCGTGTCCCAAGGAACTTCATTCTCATGAGAGAAAAGGTCTGCCATTCATGGACGTGGGCTATACCTGTTCACTTCTCTGTTTAACATATAAATGCCTCTCTCTGTTTAACATATAAATGCCTTTCTCTGTTTAACATATAAATGCCTCTCTCTGTTTAACATATAAATGCCTCTCTCTGTTTAACAAATAAATGCCTCTCTCTGTTTAACATATAAATGCCTCTCTCTGTTTAACATATAAATGCCTCTCTCTGTTTAACATATAAATGCCTCTCTCTGTTTAACAAATAAATGCCTCTCTCTGTTTAACAAATAAATGCCTCTCTCTGTTTAACATATAAATGCCTCTCTCTGTTTAACATATAAATGCCTCTCTCTGTTTAACATATAAATGCCTCTCTCTGTTTAACATATACTGAATGGTTGACAAATATGAGCTACTTTAACCACATCACCTTAAACAGAATAACACACCCTTCAGTTTTAACCTCAGGTGTGAGCATTTTATTTCTGTTTAGAAACTATATTGTGAGACGCGAGTTCATTTACTCCTAGTGGCTAAAAAATAACTTTCAACTGTGGTTAAAAAATTTAAATGTTGACCCCTATATTGCACTACTATTTCAGTTTTAAAACACATTTACTGTTGTACGACGGACAAATTTATAGACAGGATTATTCCTATACCCGAACAAAACTTATTGTGGGGGTACAAATGCTGATCTGCATATCTGTGGGGAAAAAAATAAAATAATAATAAATAAATCTCATCATTTACCGTCACGGGCACTTAAATCTTAATATACAAATAGTGTGTGTCTATAGATATGTGCATAAACTACCATTATACACATATACCCCTATTTATTTATAGACCTAGGCGCTGGTGATTACCGCGATGTATTCTTTGCTGTCCAGGGATAAAATTTCCTTTTCGTACAATTTGTCGGCCACATCGTTGACATTAAACACATTTTCCTTCATGAAACGTCTATTTCTTCGAATGATTTCTTTTTCCTCTTTGTTCATTTCAGATCAGACGGTGAAACAATGTTTGTCAACAAGGTAGAAAGAAAGTCAAAGCGAAAGTAAAACCTATTTTATAAACCAGTTACGATCCGGAAATCATCCATTCCGAGCAGCAACAGACGTTTCGCCCCGAAAGACGTTTCGCCCAAATTTTTGGTGCAAATCATCCCAAGCACTCCCGTTGGTACTATATGGCGTTTAATATTCGTAAATATTTTCTATCTAGGCAATGTTACTTTATGAAAGTTTGCATGTTTAGTTTTTTAGGTTTTTATGTTAAATATTTAGTTTTACTTTAAACTTACATTAACTCATTTTGGAGTGGAAAAATTTTGTTGTGAAAGGATGATTTACTAATTCAATGACAGAAGAAAGAAAAATAAGGTCTGCAAATTTTTCTACCAGTATAAGTGTTAGAAAAGCAATTCACAGGCCCTGAATGAAACAAAATTACATAATACATTTGAAATCCTTATTTTGATTTAAAATTTTATAAACTTGTTTATAATTTTATTAATGATTTTGCTTAAAGTTACATGCAAAATTATCATAATAACGCATTATAACAACAATAGTAAGTTTTCAGATTTAGAGTTATTATTACTTTAAAGTCTGAATTGTGTGCATTACCCTGTTGAAGATCTAACCTCAAATTCGTTTCATTATAATGAATTGGGATACACTGTCTTTATAACAATTCCAGACACATAGCACACGTGTACCTTGAGAATGTCAGTGTACGAGTTTGACCTACCAAAAGAATCAAGGTACTGCATATTATGTAATACTAGTACACGTGTACAATACCCCTGATGAACAACGAATTCAACTAATTGAGTAGTTTCAATCAGCGATGTGATATTTTTATCATATTACTAGGAGTGTGGAGTTTTGTATTTCTGGGATAGTTAATAAATAGGTAGATACCCAGTCGTTCAGTTCAAAATGTACATTTTCCTTTCATTGGTGGCATCCTTGCTATGAATGGGTGGAATTATTTCTAAAGTATAATTAAAGTATATATATATATATATATATATATATATATATATATATATATATAGGCCGCGGAATTCGTGAGAGATTATTAAATATTTAATGTCGGCACTGTAATACATTCAACAAACCAGTCAAGCTCTCTAGGCCTTTTGAATCATCTATTACATAATTTATATCAAAGACAATTTAAGACTCAACACATGCATATACGCATATATACATATATACAGACAGACCACAGGTTAACACAAGAAACAAAAACCTTAAAAGGAATTCCATGCAAGACCATACAGATAAGAAAGCATAGGAATTAAAAGAAGGTTTAAAAACAAAATACAAGCAAAACAATAAACAAAAAACAAAAACAAACAAATGAGTAAAAGCAGATGTTGCATAAACAGCAACAGCAAACTTCAGGCAAACACGCAACATATATTTTTTTTTAAAGCAAAGACTATCGTGAACAGAAGTTAGACCAACAGTATTGTGAATTTAATAAATATAATTTAAAATTTAAATTTAAACAAGGCAGAAAACAAGAAGCACAGAGACAACACTGAAAAACCGGATCTAACTAAATTTTTCATAGCTGCAAATCACAAGCAATAGATTTCATTAGAAGTACACACAGTGAATAGAAATATAGTAAAGATATACGTGTATCTGGGGTTAATCATTTGATCTACACAATGAAACTCGGAGAGACTTTCTTATGAACGTGTAAGAATAACACTTCAATATAAAACCTTTTCGAGTAATTTCCCACTTTATTTAACTGGACACCCCTCCCCTGAACCATTCTGGGTGACTTAAATTACTAGTAGTATTCGATACAACATTTTGTGTTGACATGAGCCGTCCCCGTTAGGTGTATTTCTTTACAAGTACTGTATATCGTTTTTTTCATTTTTAACTTCATGATATTCTGCCTCAACCATCATCATAAATCCTTTGAAGCTGCGAGTTTTCGGGTTGCATGGGATTTTAGTGACTAATTGATTGATTGATTGATTATAAGTTGTTTAACGACGTTCTCGAGAATTTTTAACTTATATGGAGACGTCATCATTTAAACAATTGCAAAATTTAGGCCTATGCTCGGCGCTCACGGCCTTTGAGCAGGGGGGGGGGGAGTGATTTCTATAATGCTACACCTGCGTGGCCGAGTGGTTAGAGCATCGCACTCAAAATCACAAGGCCTCTCACCTCTAGTCGGCGCGGGTTCGAATCTCACTCGCGCCGCCGATATATGTGAGAAAGTTTGCCAGTTTATTTTCGGAAGGTCGGTGGTTTCTTCCCGGGTACATCGTATCTGGGTTCTCTCCCCCACCAATAAAAACTGGACGCCACCAGATAACTGAAAAATTGTTGAGTTTGTCGGAAAACAACAATCAATCAATCAATCATCTGCTGTGACACGGGCTTCGGTTTTTGCGACCTCAAATGAAGGACCACCCCATTTAGTCGCCTCTTACGACAAGCTAGGGATACTGCGGACCTATTCTAACCCGTATCCCCACGGGATAGTGAATATTTGAAGCATGTTTGAACACAAGTTTAGTCGGAAGATATGTTACGAATTTTATGAGAAACGATGCAAGAATACAGCGATATAAGGCCTCAACTGTGCGCATTTTTTCTGCTCTGCAACTCGAAGGTTTTTACAAGGAGTGGATCTGTAGCTCTTTGGTCTATCCTAATATTTTCTCCGAGACC
This sequence comes from Ostrea denselamellosa, assembly GCA_024699665.1. Classification (NCBI taxonomy): domain Eukaryota; kingdom Metazoa; phylum Mollusca; class Bivalvia; order Ostreida; family Ostreidae; genus Ostrea; species Ostrea denselamellosa. The sequence continues at coordinate 405,686 of JAMZEH010000008.1, read as the reverse complement.
TACAGATTTGCAGCCAATAGAATAACTGTAGATTACCTCTTGTTAGACTGTGCGTTACTCATACCAACTGTTAGGGCGTTATTTGCCGACTTTGTCTACGGATTATTCCGTTTACTTGACCTTGATACAGGGCTCACGGCGGTTAAAGGGTAAAGAACGACATAACAGTTGGCGTGAGTAAAGAATTGCCTAACAGTTGATGCGAGTAAAGAATTGCCTAACAGTTGATGTGAGTAAAGAATTGCCTAACAGTTGATGTGAGTAAAGAATTGCCTAACAGTTGGCGTGAGTAAAGAATTGCCTAACAGTTGATGTGAGTAAAGAATTGCCTAACAGTTGATGCGAGTAAAGAATTGCCTAACAGTTGTGTGAACCACATCAGACAGTATTCATCATAATGACAAGTTATGTTTGCAAATTATATAACTAAAACGACCATAAATATTTGCGAAATGCTGCTTTTAAAATAGGCCATCATTTAAAACGGTAAAACAAATACATTGATAACATTCAAATAGTGAGACTCTGATATTTATATTTCCAGCTGTTTTGTCTTTGGAGGTTCTCACTTGCATGTAAATTAGCAACTTGTCATAACACCAGTGGAAATTAACATGGAATATCATGTGTATTTCATTTCTATTTACCAGTATGTTTGATGTTTGTTTGTTTGTTTTACGTCCCGTCAAGAATTTTTCACTCATATTGAGACATCACCAGCTGTAAGTGAAGTACCACAAATTTAGACCTATGCTTAGCGCTCAGGGCCGTAGCAGTGAGGGTTCTTTAACGTGCCAGGGTTAGGGTTAGGGTTAGGGCCTACCGTGACACGGGACCTCCGTTTTTAAGGTCATATCCGAAAGACCCGTGATTCTCACTTCTAAATGAACAGCGTTTGGCGAAGGAGCAATCACTACCTATTTTTCGTCTTAGGTTTGACGCGGCCATGGCACGAGCAGAGCTCGAACTCACGACCTCCCGGTTACGAAGCGAACGCTCTAACCACTGAGCAACCGGTCCAGTGTGTTTGATATATCAATGTATTTCAAGTATAAACACAAGGAATCACTGTCCAGTTTATTGGGTATATGAGGTAAAATTTTAAATACAATACAAAATGTGATAATTTATGAATAAACAGCTTCGTCCAACAAACTAAACTTTGATGTTCAAGGAAATGCTCTAGATTGTGCTTCAAGAGTCATGTCACTACACAGTGAAGTTTATTTAAATGAGCATTCTTTTCAAAAATACATTGTTTTTATTTTACTGATGGAAAGAAAAGCGGAGATCCCCCTCTATACTCTAATGTACACATGTGTTGCTTATTCTTTGTGTGACCTACCATTATTGCTAGTGATTTTCTAAAACTTCTATGTTTACCTGATTGAGACATATAGCTCATGGCGGGTGTGACCAGTCAACAGGGAATGCTTACTCTCCCTGCGCACTTAATTCCACCTCTGGTGCGTCCAGGGGTCCGTATTTGCCTCACTCTTCATTTTGTACTCTGTACAGGGGTTATAATTTTGTTATCTTCACTTCATCATTAACTGCTTTATTTTAAATATTTGTTACTTTATCACATGAACTTCGTTTTGCTGAAGAAAGCTTCAGTTTATATCGTAACATTACACGCGGAATATACATATCTCTTACAACAAATAGGTATAATTTTTGCCTTTATCTTCACCTCATGAATATTCAAGACCTGTTCCTTAATAGACGAGAATGTGCACGCCTTTCAGCAGTAAACATGGCTGTATTCGACACGTATGTATATCATTTTACGCCCCATTGAAAACGTTTTCACTATTCCACTATTTTTATTATGCTGTTCATCATGCTTAACTATAAAATGTGAAACACCTTCATACTCTAAGCAGCTGTGCATTTATATAGCGTTCTACTACTGACCCGATTCAATATGATTATCGAGTTTCAATTCAAATTTATTTATAGGCATTGTAAAAGTTTTTAACTGCGTTGATAGTATGTGTTATCTTATCGTAATAGAGTCAAAATAAAGAATGAACTGGAGACGCGAGGGTATTCGGTAGTGGCGGGCGTGGTTCCAGTTGAAGAGTGCGATGAATGTATAAAGGAATTCCGGGTCTGGTTTGATAAGTTTGGAAAGGAAGCCACGATACGAAGGTCTTTGGTACATCAATATAAGCTGTCACATAGCAGCGCCGCCTGGCGACTCCGACTCCGCGCCAAACCTGTCTTTGAAGCCATTTGGGGAACGGAGAAGCTTCTCTCCAGCACTGATGGAGTCGCAATTGGCGAACCCCCAGAACAAGGTTCTAGGGTGCTTCTCTAATCATCATCATTTAACAAAATAAATTTGGCTCACATACAAATATTTGAAAATTATGATCGTCATCATTTAACAAAATGTGTTTGCCTCACACGTCAAATATTTCTGTTGTAAATTGTTTCATCCATAGGCCGTACCCAGTTCTCCAACCCTGAACAGTGCTGGCTTCACATTGATCAGGGCAGTTGGCGACTTGGTCTGCACGTGTATCAAGGAGCTGTATATATGGAGGAAACTACATCCGATGACCACTGCTTCAGAGTCCTTGAAGGTTCTCCTCATTTCCAACGTGAACTTCTAGAGACATTTCCAGATGCCAGAAAAGAAATGCAAGGTAAAGACTTTTACGTATTAAATGAAGAACATAGGAAATTTTATCTTAGCAAAGGATGCAAAGAAAAGAAAATTCCGGTTCCAAAAGGGGGGATGGTGTTGTGGGATTCTAGAACCGTTCATGATAACGTAGCTCCAACGGAAGGACGATCACATGCCGATAGATGGCGTTATGTGTCATTCGTGTGCATGGCTCCTGCGATTTGGGCGACAGAGGAGGACTTAGAAGTCAAGAAGCAAGCGTATAAAGAAATGCGATGTTCCGCTCATTGGCCTTCTCAGGGTGTCTGGCTCTTTCCCAGTACACAACAATGTGAATTGACGAAAAACCAAACTACATATATGGAAATGATTGAGGAACAACCAGAGATTGCCAGGACGACAGAAGTGAAGCTGCTAGCTGGGATCGAGAAATACGACTTCCATGATGGGCGTCCGAACGGACCGGGGTGGGAACCAAAGTGGGCCAAGGATAAAACCACGCACAGCACTGAACGAGATGCTGCGATACTATAAAAAAATCCATTGTCATGTTACATGACCTTGCATAATCAGACACATGTATATCAGTTGAATATTAAAATACACTATACCGGTGTTATTTGAAAGTATTTCCTTGTTCAATCTAGTACGTTCATCAGGTGCTGTGATAATTATTCATCTCCGAGACAATTCCGACCAAAACCTTTCGCCCTGTGGGGACCCGGGTTGTTAGAATAGATCCTCAGTACCCCTTGCTTGTCGTAAGAGGCGGCTAAATGGGGCGATCCTTAAGATGAGACCGCAAAAACCGAGGCCCCGTGTCACAGCAGGTGTGGCACGATAAAAAGATCCCTCCCTGCTAAAAGGTCCTGAGCGCCAAGCATAGGCCTAAATTTTGCAGCCCATCACCGGCAATGGTGACGTCTCCATATGAATGAAAAATTCTCGAGCGGGACGTTAAACAATATATAATCAATCAATCAATCAATCAACCAAAACCTTTCCCACCGCTCTATAAACGACAGGTGCAAAAAATCTGCATGTGATTGTAATTTACGTTACATTCGAGAATTTTCCCTCGTGTACAAATACGTCACATTTTGACCTATGCATGGCCCCTACGGACGTCGGATGGAGGGTTCCTTATCGTGCCAAAATTAATGCTTACTGTGATACAAGTCCTTTGGTTTTAAGGTCATATCTGAAGGTATTATGACTTTCACTTCCAATGGAACAGTCGATGTTGATGTGAAACGTGTTGGATCTAACACGGTACCACAATGCAGAGAACCACCGGATAGCTGAAAAATTGCTCAGGCGGCTATAAACAAACAAACAAACAATGCAGAGAAACCCGCTGTAAACCTGCCAGTAAAGGGTGCATATAGATATACGAACTCCATAATGATTAAACGAACGTGAAACGACATGATAGTATGTTTGTTTGTTTAAAATCTGGTGTATTTCCGGTTCCGGGTTAGAATAGGTCTTCAGTAATCCTTGCTTGTCGTAAGAGGCGACTAAATGGGGCGGGTATTCGGAAGCCCTTCCTGCTCAAAGGACGTAGCGCCGAGCATAGGCCTAAATTTTGCACACTTTCACAGGCAATGGTGACGTCTCCATATGAGTGAGAGATTACAATCTGAAGAGGGACAATACACAATCAATCAAATCAGTATTTCTAACACAGAGCTGTATCGTGAACAAATATTGCAAATTTCTTTTACCAGTTACCTTGACCAAACGACACTGGATAATGGTCATGGTGCGTCATCTGGTTATAAGCAACCTTTGTACGGAATGTGGTTATCGCTGTTATTTTGGAAATAAATTTCATTTCTGAAAATGCGACGTTTACGCAAGAATTCTTCACGAAGCGGGTTAGTGATGTGTTTCACTCATATCGAGACATCAGGAGAAGAACCAATGCCTAGCGCTCTGGGATGTAGCGGCTCATTAACGTGCCAACGCCTACCGCGACGAGGTACCGTTTTTAAAGTCGTTTCCGAAAGCCCCGTGATTCTCAATTCTAAATGCCGAGCGTTTGGCAAAGGAGCAATCTTTACCTCTGTTTGGCACAGGAGTGACACGAGCGGGGTGCAAAGTTGCGAAGCAAACGCTTTACCACGTGACCGGTCTAGCGCTTGGTGGAAAGCATGCCTTCTTGAAGTGATGCAGTTAATTCTTTCATATCTTTATTCTCTGTTACATTCTATTTTTATTTCTGTTGGAATTCCCAGATTTTAAAGTAGACGTACTACATTTGTTAAGATTCAAACGCACAATGTCCACTGATATAGAACCAGCTATCATTTACAACCGGTACAGGTAACACTGGAAACGTAACCATAAAACCATGACACGGACAGTCCGACATACAGACGGCCATGTTGAATACTTGAACTTTGTAGATGATATGATCATGAAGATTGATCATGTAAAGTGTCGATGGTAAACCTCAAACTGGAGAGATGAACTTAACCCGCCAGTTCCGGTCACGGGCCATCATTTATCTTCCGAGTTCGACTTCAACAGTGTATCTCACAGATTTTGTTTTAAACCAAAAAAAAAAAAAAACAACAAAAACAAACAAAACAACAAAAAACCAAAAAACAAAAAAAAACAACAAAAAACCCCGCATGCATAATGTACAACTAATGACAAGATTCGTTCGGTACTGCTCGGCCGATTACATCGTAATCGGCCGAAGTTTTACCGATTTGTTTTGTAAGAGTTATCTCTCGTTGATCCTAACCCCTTCAGCAGTGTAAGCATTGCCTGTCAGTTAACTATTACCAATTCCAGCCAGAATTCCTTTTAATGTCAGAATCTGATAACAGCAAGATAATTACGTGTGACATTTCATTGGAATTCAACGTAGAGCTTTAGAACTAATAACTTGAAATTTCCCGCAAATGATGTAATTTCTATGAGAACGTTACACACAGTAATTCCTCTGACTAAATACACACTAGATATCAGAGGCTGAAGTAAGTCAAACTGGTTTGATTTTTTCCAAATGATCTTTATATGTAGCTTTTCCAACACTTCGATAGTTAAACAATAGAATGCTTTCTTTGTTGTTTTATCGGGTGATGAACTGCAGAAAGAAAAAAAAAAAAACTCGGTTAGGCAAATTTTGTGCAAATGATTCTTTTCTAAGATTTATGAGATATATATTCACCGATGAGCAGTAATGTGGTTTTCTGGAGAATCAGTCTGTAAGATTACATAACAAATCTTTCACTGATTCGAATGGCATTAAATAATGCTGTGTCAACATCTGTAAAGGATATTAGGAATTAGCTGATTAGACAATAGCTATTTCCCGATAATGAGATTCCAGTACTATTATATTTATGTGTCTGTGCAGATTATCCTTTCGAAATAAAACTCGAACGAAAGTGGCTCATTGAAAAAATGGCATTCGGATGTAAGAGTCCGCGGTATCTAAGAAACCTAGGGACGTTAATAGAGATTCTTACTTGTAGGGACGTTAATAGAGATTCTTACTTGTAGGGACATTAATAGAGAGTATTGTTTGTAGGGACATTAATAGAGAGTCTTACTTGTAGGGACGTTAATAGAGAGTCTTACGTGTAGCGACATTAATAGAGAGTCTTACTTGTAGGGACGTTAATAGACAGTCTTACTTGTAGGGACGTTAATAGAGATTCTTACTTGTAGGGACGTTAATAGAGAGTCTTACTTGTAGGGACGTTAATAGAGATTCTTACTTGTAGGGACATTAACAGAGATTCTTATTTGTAGGGACATTAATAGAGAGTCTTACTTGTAGGGACGTTAATAGGAATTCTTAGTTGTAGGGATATTAACAGAGATTCTTATTTGTATAGGTAGTGGTTTGGAGTATCTAGCAGTGTGGAGTTCATTAGTATTTTAACGCTTGTATTTGTCACCGTGACATTTCAAATATTTTTTTCATGTAACATGTAAACTTCTCCAAATTAACTTGAATGTCAAATGTTTCCGTCGGGAGCTTTATTGATTTTTCTAAATTAAAATAGTACCATATACTCCTTATTATCATGTAATAAATGTATTGCTTTAGAATTATTATAAGAATATTCTCTATTGGTGTTTAATAAAACAACGAAGTTTTTCTGGACATTAGCTTTTTGTTGAAAGTAAAACTTCCTCTTGGAAACGTTGACATTACTCGCTGTGGCGGGCTGCACGGACCTCAGGATTCGGCTGTCAGGTGATTCTGCGCACTGTTTAGTAAATGAATAGTTTACTATGTTACACAACTTGTTGATGGAATATAAAAATTTTGATATGAAATTGGTCTAGAAGAGCCATTTCAGTTTGACTTCGATGGAACCCTAAACGAAGTTTGGTGATGGTAACCTTAACAGGCTTCTCAGAAATGTGCTATGCGAAATTTAATTCACGAATATATAAGGACATTCAAGGTCATATTGAATGACAAAGTCAGAAGATGTGGGAAAATTTGTCATGATCTAATCAAGACATAACCTGTGTATAAAATTTGTCATGATCTAATCAAGACATAACCTGTGTATAAAATTTGATAAAGTCTTCAGAAAAGTTCACTGCAAATTCCAATCATGTGAGGTCAAGGTCAGGAAATACAGATGTTGATTCCATGCTTCCACAATCACGTGTCTCTGTATTTGATTTGATAAAGGTCTCTAAACAGGTTCTTCAAAAGCGAACTAGACGCAAAATCTAATACGAGATCAAGGTCATACGAGAGAAAGTGTCCTGCTCTCACCATGATGTATCTGTGTGTGGAGGAATCTCTAGAGAATTCTCCCGCCATTATGTATCTGTGTATGGAGGACTCCCTAGAGAATTCTCTCCATGATGTATCTGTGTATGGAGGACTCTCTAGAGAATTCTCTCCATGATGTATCTGTGTATGGAGGACTCCCTAGAGAATTCTCTCCATGATGTATCTGTGTATGGAGGACTCCCTAGAGAATTCTCCCCATGATGTATCTGTGTATGGAGGACTCCCTAGAGAATTCTCCCGCCATGATGTATCTGTGTATGGAGGACTCCCTAGAGAATTCTCCCGCCATTATGTATCTGTGTATGGAGGACTCCCTAGAGAATTCTCTCCATGATGTATCTGTGTATGGAGGACTCCCTAGAGAATTCTCTGCCATGATGTATCTGTGTATGGAGGACTCCCTAGAGAATTCTCTCCATGATGTATCTGTGTATGGAGGACTCTCTAGAGAATTCTCTCCATGATGTATCTGTGTATGGAGGACTCCCTAGAGAATTCTCTCCATGATGTATCTGTGTATTGAGGACTCCCTAGAGAATTCTCTCGTCATGATGTATCTGTGTATGGAGGACTCTCCAGAGAATTCAGGGACAAGCTGGGAGTTCTTAAATGGGTGTTCAAGATTATGGTATGCGTGTAAAGTTTTGTTTGTCAATTTAGCTAACTTGACCGAAGATCAGTGTTAGAATAGGTTCTCAGTACCTCATAGCTTGTCGTCGGAGGCAACTAAATAGGGCAGTCCTTCGGATGAGACAGCAAAATCCGAGGCCCCGTGTCGCAACAGGTGTGACATGATAAGGAATTTTCCTGCTCGAAAGCCTAAAGCCTTAATGCCTAATTATTGCAGCCTTTCACCAGCAATGGTGACGTTTCTATATGAGTGAAAAATTTTCGACCGGGAACTTAAACAATATACAACCAACCTACCGAAGATCATCGTGACTTTCCGTCATAATTTGATGTCCGTCATCCGTCTGTCTTTGTCTACAATTATTATGTCAGATTCAAACAAAACCAATTTCTCTTATTAATTTTTCCTAAACAAACCGCAACCTTTTTGTACTTAGCATATACTTACAGACAGTCAAAATACACAGTAAATACTATTCGTAATACCAGTGTATTTTTATTGAATGTTGTACTGTTAAACGTGACATACAGGCCGGGTGTTTAAATATTTCTATTTTATTTGTATTTTCATGTGATTGTATATATCACAAGACACTATATTAAACCATTTACTGACTTATTATTCGGAATGACTACTCAATCAGTCATTATATCTGGTTCACATATTTTCTAGTGGCCCAGAGTTGATGTTAATGTTGAAGTTATCCTAATTTAAAAATGACTACTATAACCTCTGATTGCCTGAGAGAAAATGGGCCTATTTTCTAATAGCTACATTATCAACCACCATTCAGTGTAAATTTTTTGAGTAATTCAAATATGGTCATTATTGCGCTTGTCTGGCCTTTTGACCTTTAAACTGCACAACTAGAGATGCATTGTAATCACCCACGTGAATTATTCTACTTGCTCGTACTTCCACGTGGCAGTCGATTCATTGATACGGGTATGCTAAAGAGATTGGACTACTGTTGGAATTCGAATTTAGATTGGCGAGGGAGCACCCCCCCCCCCCCCGCACTAGGACCCAAGGCAACATCCCGGTGGGAACCCAGGGCTGAAGCTCCCGGGGGCTATCATGTACTACAAGACTTTTTGTCGCCAAGTTAACGGATATTATAATCATTCTTCGGCAATTCAAATTATATATAACTTTATTACTAGTATTTTTTGGCCCTGCGAGATACCAGCAGTCATTTTTATCAGCGATTTAAATCATGAAAATTATTTGTCTTGGTGGGATCTCAAGGTGCAAAGACGTGTTTTTCATTTTCAATATGGTTTTTTTTTTTTTCTGATGAGAAGGTTGAAGATAACGAACTGTGATTGATCTCATAAATCCCATAAGAATTCAAAATCAAGAACAGGGCAAACACAGACCGCTGAAAACAGACATTTTATACAACAAACACATGAACAAATTATTTCATCTGTTCGGTGGCGGATCCAGTGGGGTAGGGAGAGGTTACCGGGGCTCTTTTGTTGAATACATTTTTCAAAAGTCGTTTTTTGTTGTTGTCATTTTTGGGTCTTCAACATCTCCCCCCCCCCCCCCCTTTGGGGGGGGGGGGTGTGTGGAAAAGGTTGCAATCCCCCCCCCCCCCTTTACAACTTTCTTTTCTGGAGTTGGCACTGTGTTATTTCACTGTATGATTTCACTACATAATACTTAAAGTAAAACTTCTCTGGTAAGGATTATAAAGTCAACATATATTATTGTAATAATAAAACTGTAATGAAATCCCTCTCTTCTCTCTTCTCTTTAGTCATGTAGTTATTTCTTCATTGCCAAATATAGTTAGGGGATTCCGACGCCTAGGACAGAACACATGGGCTCCCCTGTTTGTCTGGTCAGTTCAGCCACACTCGCCTTGCTTTCCTGACCTGATCTGTCCAGCCCGAACGACCAATTGCAATTTATTGCGACCAAATCCTATTTTCTTTAACAATAAGCCACCGGATTTTAACTCGCGGTCTAGATTCACGACTGTCTCTCTTGTGTGTCAGTTAGAATTACCCGATGATCTCACTGTCATTGTAAATTTGGCTGTTTGCGATGGTCAGTTGATTCTGCTGATTAAAGGGCATTTGGTTAGAGAGAGAGAGAGAGAGAGAGACAGAGAGAGAGAGAGAGAGAGAGAGAGAGAGAGAGAGAGTTGGTACCAGTAATGAGGTATGAACTGGATTGACTCTGGTACGGTGTAACACGCCGTCCTGTTGCAGTAATCATCACTCGCATTAACCCCTATACGTGATTAAGGTAAAGTACATCTGATTGTGATCCTTGTATTTTCTTTCTTAAAACGACATGCGCGCTTCACTTCAGTTCATGGATTTTAAATTGCATGGTAATAAATCGAAAACGATGGAATATTGAGTATTATCATTAAGATGCCGTAGAGATGACGTTAAAATGATTTTATTTTGCAGTGGCGATAAAACAACGGAACTTGTCCCTAGAAAATAAATGTGCACAAGACTGTCTTCGTGACTGCTCTTTGTTAATAGAAACCAAATGACGCATATTCTTATGAAAGATATTTTTATCCCCATAAGGCGTATTCTAGTACATGTATTTTAGAATTACGTGTGCGCCGTGTGTTAAATAGGACGGTATTTATACCTAACTTTTATTGTTTATTCAGTCTTGTTATTGAACACTAAAAACAAACGGCGGGCTACACAATAATGTTAAGCAATCAGCCGCTAAACTTGTAAGCTTTTTAAACTACTTCCATGAAAACACACAAGAATCAAAATATATCATTTTTTTAATTTTTAAAAATGACACAAAGGAACAAGTTCAAATACCCACTTTACAAAAAAGCATTAATAACATCACTGATATAAAAATAATACATATTTTTTATGTGTAACATAATAGGATTTGGCAGCTGACAGGGCCTATATTAGCCATCTGCCACTGTACGCAGTTACTACCTGTACATATTATAAATATACACTTAGCTACAAATGTAACAGACATATATGATTTCTTATCTACATATATAAACATAAACATCGTATCAGTAAGAATGACACAATTATCTTTGTAATGACAAATATTGAAGATCAGAAGTAATTGCATAATAGAGAATAGAAGGGGAAAAAACACAGAATGAAAATAAATTTAAGAAGAGAAAAACGATTGATTTTGTAATTATTTAACTCATAATGAGCTGCTTTTAAGTCTGATATAGTACACTGCCACTCCATGGAGCGTTTCGTGTACGAGCTTTATACAATTGTAAAGTAATAATATCTGATTTCTTCAGACCTTTTTAATACATTTTATTACCAAGGAATCACTCTATCGAAACATCGAAAAAATACTTTCTCATTTCTCCATACGCTCTTCTTAAAAATCATAAATATATCATTTCAGATCCCGAGCTCCATAAATAGATTTAGTGACTTTTCACTCCTCGTAAGTCTCTTTCAGATTTTGGTAACCCCCCCCCCCCCCCCCCCCCTGATTTTACGATAGTTCAGCGAGTAAATCGTTCACTTCGTGAGCGGCAGATTATAAGAGCTACCAGAAATAAAACAGATGCACAAAGATATAACTTGTTACATTTTAAATACACACAGAAACTTTCCTCTGTTACTAATATCAGCAAAATGCAGTCACCTCGTGAAAAGCTGTATCCTTGGCCTTACCGAGAAAGTATAGATGTGCAAATCTCAATTAACCAGACGTTCGGCTGTTTCCGTAAACTCCAGCGCTCGTTGGACGGAAAGAGTCGAGCGTTTGGTGGAACCCATCATAATAATTAGCATTGATTTTAGTTCTGCTGTCCTCACTACCATTTAGTCAATGTTGATGGAGCAAAGTCGACTCAGTTTTGTACCTTTTCCGTCCAGGAAAGGGGGTGGGTGGGTTGAAGAATGAAGACCCAAAATGGCTAAAAATGACGTTAAAAAATTAATGTATTAAACCGGGTGGGTGGGGGTGGGGGTGAGTATTAGTATTGTACTGCAAATAAGCACTGAACTTTTCACAATGTTTTTTTTTTTTCAATTTGAGGACATTTCATTTCATTTTATTTAATATCTATTTTAAAGCATATGGGCCAGTATATTTTAGAGTAAAGTAATTAGGTGTGAGAAATAGTGAAGAAAATATAATTCACACACACACACACACACACACACACACACACACACCCTTCCTCAGTAACAACCACCCCCCCCCCCCCCCCCCCCCGAAAAAAAGGACTTAGTTTTCTGAAATGTCTCTTATCGGTCAGTGTAAATTACATGAAATAAATGCATCTTAAAAAGTCCGTTTTTGAAATAAATCAGTTCAGGAACAGAAAGACACCTATAGAGTACAGTGCCCAGCCATAAGAGAGTCATCGTCATTTCTTTTGAAAAAAAAAGACAAAATGATGACTCATTTATGGTCAAATACTGTACGCTTGTCATGTCATTTTTCTATAAAAAATACATCTTCACACTGTCAAGGGTTTATCTTCACGTACAAATCCGTGACAGCTAACAGTCTTAACTTCAGCTCCCGTGAAGGCAGGAAGTAAAGAAATGTAACACGATAAAGGTATCACACCGGTAATTATTTTCACTATATATTACTATAGAGGGGAAAAAATCATTAAAAATCAGTTTACAAAATTGATGCCAAATAACGCACTTGGACATGTTCTATGTTACCTCTCTCGTCTGCTGACACCAGAAAAAAGACACCCTACACGGCATTTTCGAAATAATTTTACCCGCAAAGAAGATTACCCTCAAATCCACGTGTTTTTCACATGTGTGTAAACAGACCGAGTGCTCCTCGGAAAGAAGCCTCAGCTACCAACATCAAATAGTTCTACTGTAAACAACTGATTATTTCTACAAATTACACAAAATTTCCTAATCAGGGGTACAAAATATAAGAGAAAAGAAGAAGGGGAAATGAGAAAAATCACGCATTAAAAAAATTATTCTTTTAAATATACGGAACTACAATTGACTAAGTTCATTTTGATTGGACAATTACCGGTGTGATACCTTGAAGACGACCTGGAAAAACACTACCAATGTACCGCTAATGCAGGATCTGCGAGAAATGGGCCATTGACTTAAATATCGGCGAATGATTTTTGGTAAAGACTTTCTTTTTCCTCTGCTGTGTGAGTTTTCCACTATCGCCAGAAAATGATGGTTTAATTTAAAATGAAATGTGTTCTGTTCTCGTAACCTTTAAGTTGGAGTTTGACAACTAACAAGTTGCACTTCATCCAGATCTGCGAATTCCAACATCGCCGTTGCATTGCCTTTGTACTTGATCAAGCTCAGACTGCATTTCAAACGAACCCATTTTCGAAGCTGTTATTTTTTCCCCTGAAATTCCGTAACGTTTAGTCCAAGATCGACTATTTAATAGTGACGTTTGTCAAAGGAACAGTTCCTTGATTGACGGTGAAGAGACGTGTTTAGTGATAATGTTCTATTTCACAATGTCGGGATTGAAGTGGATGTGCAGAGTTAAAAATAAATATAAGCTAACATTACATGCAAGGTTATTGTAACTCTGTTGACACGTGCACCTGTTCAGAGATATCATTATCCTGTTTGAAAACAAGCAAGCTATACACTGCTACATATATTTACACTTTCAATGTTTTCACCTTTAATAACATGAAAGCCATTTCCTCATGAATGTGAACTACTTGCGTATGAATCTATTGATGAATATAATACATCAATTTCCACGCCTGGGAATTCCGACAAAACTGAAAGCACATCATTATGTATAATGAAATTCATTCTCCCTCGCTTCATGAAGTACGCCGGCGTGAAGAGTCGCGGTTCATACCCTCATGTATTTTTTAAAAATGAATTTTATTTCTTAAATACCTTTCATTTTAAGCAAGAGTTAAAAGGGAAGGGGACTTTACTGCATTGGTAATTGAGACAGATAAAAAAAAACCGGGTTTTCACTGTGAATCATTGTTTGAAAAAAAAATCCCTGACTTGAATGTGATCTCTCACTTAAAACGTATAGATCTATTTGAACCAGCTGGACTATGCAGTACCGATACACGGAATACGGGGGTTGTTTTCTGCAGTCTCGTTGATTACACCAATCAACCATTGCTTCCATGTCTCCATACTCAGTTCCGGTTGGTTCTTTGTTACAGTCAGAGGCGGATCCAAGATTTGCTACAAGGAAGGGAGTAATAGGCTGGGTTTGTAAGGGATCCAGGGTTTTGAAGCTTTTGGGGTTACTTTTATGGGTTAAGTTTAATGCCAAATCTTATACTTTTGCTATTGTTCTACTAAGTTCTTTATTTTCATTTTTGGTCACAACGGGAGCAGGGGAAGTCGGAGTCTTGCCGTCTTGTCTAAATCTGCCATCGACAGTATACGCGACATAAAACAATATACTCAAACTCTGATGGAACAAAACACTCCCCCCCCCCAAAAAAAAACCAACCAAAATACCCCCCCCCCCCCCCAAAAAAAACCTCAAAACAAACAATCCGACAAAACGCAAACAAACAAAACTAAACTAAACGAAAACTAATCGTTAATTAATTGCAGTTTACTAATTTCCAAACATTTAAAAAATAATTATATTAAAACAAACTAAACTTCTGAAAGATGTCCATTTACATTTTTAATCCAATATCTATCAAATTTAAACGAATAAACACAGATCATTATCTTCAGTTTCTTACTTCGTAATTTTTTCTATATCTAGCTCTATTTGGATTGAATTTTTCATGAATATATCCTGGAGCAGTATGTCTATGATAAATGTGAAAGCTAATTCGTTTGCTTTGTAAATCCTGGTATTCGTGAATCATTCGCCTAGCTGGGTAACAGTGAATTGACCAAAATATTTACCTGTATCGTCCTCGGCAAGTTTAAGACCCTGATAAGTCAGATTTCTTTAAATTTAAAAATTACGGTGTGTGGATACAAATCCACACTATCTTTGTAATGATGCAATAAACACGCTTTCTTTCTCTTCCCTTCGTAACGAATTTTACACCCACAGATATTTCCATACGTCTTTTTACATAATTATGGCAACTCCAGAAATCCTCTATGATTTAAAAGCAATTGGGGCATTTTTGTCTTTATTAAGGACACTTAATAAAAAATATATTCTTCAATGTGTTAAACCTTGTAATCTGATCTTGACAGAAAATGACATTCTGACCTTCCTCTTGACAATCTCTATCGATCAAACGAGCTTTAAGAGTCGACCAACTAGTGTTAAATCAGAAATTACTTCGCTGTAGCAAATTAAACTACACTCCGTGGAACTCTTTGCCTTTGAACTCAGACAGTGTACTTTAAAGTTTATCTCAAAACGTATCTTTTTAGATTAGCTTTTAATTTGTGATTGTTTTACTTAAATGAATTACTTTAGTAAATAATAATAAGAAGAAGAAACCCTGTAGTGTAGTATTATAATCATATCCTTAATATGTATTCAATTATTCCTACGGGTTGTTTTAAATTGTTTTATATGTTCTTGTGCATGGTAATCATTTAATTACATAAGGCACTAAATTTTATCCTATTCACATGTATAACGTATGTTCACATATATTTTATTATATTATCTGTAAAGCACTTTGGAAGACGCAGGTCAATAGAGCGCTATGTAAATCTATTGAATTACACTTAAATCTATTGAATTACAATTACGAATTACTCCAGTGAGACTGACCCTCTGCATGTAACACGGAGCCGCTCAGTCACAAACTAATTCAACCCCTTCATTTTTATAACATTCCTATTTCATGATAAACTTTACACTCAAACATGATGAGACATTTTACAAACATGCGTCTGACAATAAAATTTACTTTACTCTTGGACAAAACTTCGATCTATTTATTTACTTTAACAAATGTTTTAAACTACAGGATCCTCTGATTCAACAGTTTGTTAGTTGCTTAGTGAAGAGTAAAACGTTAATTATTCAAGTTATCATACTGAGAAAAAACGCATGTAAATATTTGATAATGGCGTTAACTGGAATAATAACATTAAAAACGAAAATCCCCCCTTTTCCATAAATGGGAATGACATTGCATGCATTTGTTAGTCATTCATTGAGTACATTTCTTTACGCACTGTTCCGACGAATTCTTTTGTTCAAAGAGATATATTCTTTATACCCAGTATAAAAAAATAAATAAATAAAAATTAAAAAAACAAAACATGTAGATAAATTTAATTTTGAACGTTAGAAAAATAAAATCTGAAAGTGACTGAACACAACCATCGTACCTGATCTAGATGACCCCTGAGGTTAAGAGACTACATGTTTTGACCTTGTATATGATAGAGTCTTGGGGTACGACTGTTTACCAGATATTGTACACAGTGTGACGAACCTACATGGAGGTTTATTTTGCTCTGGGCGGAGATTAAAACAAATTTATGTGACACATCTGTTAATGTTTTTAAATTTCAAAGTATGTCACTGTGTTGTAAATACTTAAGTTGACCGTAGTACATCCTATCCAATGGTGGGGGGGGGGGGGGGCTCCGTGGCCGAGTAGTTAGAGCATTCGAAATCACTAGGCCTTTCACCTCTAGTGGCGTCGGTGGTCTAGTGGTTAGGCTGTTAGAATCTCGACCGAAAGGTTGTGGGTTCGAGTCCTGGCCGCAGCAGGGCCGATGTTGTCTCCTTGGGAAAGGCATTTACTCAAATTTCCTCACTCCACCCAAGTGTAAAAGGGGTACCTGGCTACAGACAGTGAAAGATATTGTTAGAATGTTAGTGCTCTAGTGCCTTAACGGCAGCTTACACTGAGAAAGCTCTGGAATGTTATAAGGTCTGCTGGGATAATAATGTATTGTGAAGCTCTTTGAGCAGCATGTGCTGGGAAAAGCGGTATATAAAAACCAACCATTATTATTATTATTGTTGTTAGTTGGCGCGGATTCGATTCTCGCTCGCGTCGATATATGTAAGAAAGTTCGCCAGTTTACTTTCGGAAGGTCGGTGGTCTCTTCCCGGGTACATTGTATCTGGGTTCTCTCCTCCACCTACAAAAACTGGACGCCATCAGATAACTGAAAAATTGTTGAGTGTGGCGGAAAACAACAATCAATCAATCAGTCCTATTATTATTATTATACTATTTTTATATAGCGCCTTATCTAATTATATAATTACTCTAAAACGCTTAACATGTAAAACAAGGGCAATATAAAAACGAACATTATATAAATTGAAAGGTCACAAAAATAATAATCATCTAAAGTCGAAATGGGAGGCATTAGTAATTATTTTTTTGTTTTTGTTTTTTTTTGTATTATCATTTTTGTTAAAACAGAAAATAACTGGATACATTATAAATCAAAAGCAAGTTTAAAAAGATGTGGTTTTAGCTTTTGTTTAAAAACAGCAAGTGATTGTTCACAACGAAGGTTCAGCGGGAGGCAGTTCCACAGGGTGGCCGAGGACACATCGAACCTTCTATCACCATACACCCTGCTGTGAGTGCGTGGCTTTAGAAGTCCTATCAATTGATTGGGTAGAATTTAGATTGTTCCACACCTAAGCTTTAGTAGAATTCAGAAACAACAACCCGTGTCTCCAACTTTGTTCCCATTATAGAGATTCATACACAATCACTGACCTAAATCACGTGATCTACAGTTAATACAATCACTGACCTAAATCAAGTGATCTACAGTTAATACAATCACTGACCTAAATCAAGTGATCTACAGTTAATACAATCACTGACCTAAATCACGTGATCTACAGTTAATACAATCACTGACCTAAATCACGTAAATGCTGTCGTCAGTTTGAATTTACTTATCAAGCTCTGTTACGGTCACTGTTTAACTAGGTCAAACAAAATGATGTTGTTCCATACATCTGTAACAAAAGAAATCATGTAGACTTACAGTTATCGTGCAGAGAGGAAGTAATCGCATTTTTTTTTTTCGGGAGTGGGAGTACCATTTTTAAGTTTGTTTTGAAATATCTGTTTTAATTCAATGTTCTATTTTGTATTGTTAGAAAATGGAACTGATAGCTTGCTTCAAAATATTTTTTGGGTATAATATTACACTGAGGCATTGTCAATCAACGCCAACTACATGATATCATGCAAACGGGTGAGGACATTATACACCTTTGAATAAAACTGCATTTTCTTGATGCCGTTGACGGGAAAATGATCCAGTAATTAACGACTGGAACAAGACCCTGTCATTTTGGGATCTATCGTAGGAGTAGAGAGTTTGAGGTTAGAAGGTAAGGGTCTGATATAAAGACAATAAATGGCTGTCCGCCAACACACCTTCATGTACCACGATTTCTCGCATACTATTTTCATCTACAGATTTTATTTAGTATTTTCAATGAATAGACTAATGTTGATAGGAAATCCCAAGAGCATTCAGTATAGGTCATAATGAGAGAGTGAAGATAACGATTTTATAACTCCATATATATGTACAGTGCATGCACTCAGCTTCTATGCTTTATTTGTTTGTTTTTTACGTCCCGTCGAGAATTTTTTACTCATATTGAGACCTGAAGTACCACAAAGGATGTATTCGGAATATCAAAAGAATTGACCTATAGGAAAGAACGATTTCCCGGAAAATTTTACTTTTAAATTGTTTTTTTTTTTTTTACCGTATATGTTTCTAAATTTTTCAAATTTACATTTTGAACCTAAAATTTCGTATTAGGAATTTTTAAATTAACCTTTAAAGTTGGCTAAACAGCAGTTTCTCAGTAAAAACGCCTATTTTTGCATGAAGTTTGACCTACAAGTCCTTCAGGGCAGGTCTGTCCCTAATAAAACTATGGTATTTTGATAAGTTTTGATCTAAGGAATAATTCAAAATAGGATTCTTTTATGGGCACTCCTACCCTGGAGTCGAAATTTACAAAAAACCTACCAAAAATTACGAATATCTATTTCTATCATCGAAGTTCATTTTTATGCCGTTTATATTCATAGTTAGCAGAGTTCAGATGGTAAGACCGCAAACGCTCACAATCAACATTTATAGTGTCCTGGTTCGAATTCACCTGTTGGCACACTTTTACTGTTTTAAAATTTTCGCCTGTAAAAACACCATTTTGATTTTTTGTATACAGCCTTGTGTATTTTACTTCAACTTTCTTTCTTCAGTTCAGCTTATTACACTCACACCATAAAATGATACATGAGGTAAATGCATGTTTGCTCTTGATATAAAAGACATTTATGAGAATGCAGATCATAAGTTCTCTGTAACTTAAAGCAATCAACCGGAACTATACCTCAGTGTAAGCACACTTTGTTTGAGGACAAGAATCATTCATTCTGTGTTACTCGATACCAGTATCACGCAAAAAATCATGCCGAGCAAAAATTGCCGCGTTTGCCTTTCAAGAGCATCACTGGGAAATAGTACTGTTGTGGGAGAGATACTGCAGAGTAGATGCAGTTCATTCCTCGGGAAAAATGTTTGCATTGGCGATACTTTATGCCAAAAATGCAGGAGGAAGGTTTACAGATTAGAAAAGAGTGGGGTTGGGTCAGTTAAGGTTTTATGTTCCGTTTCCATTATCCATGTATCAGGTAAGGACACTCATACAAAGGATGTATCTGTAAATACTGAGGAAGGGGGAGGGGTTCGGATAAATACACAGTTGATGAAAGTGATAAAACCTCTTGCAAAAGTTCATCTATCTCTGCAAGCGTCACTCTTCTAGTTATTTCTGTTAGAAAAAACTAAGGCGATGTGCATCATGTGTCGCAAAGAATCAAAGGGTTTACGTATCATTTCAGCAGGTGCAAACATTTTCACACTGCCAGGTATACTGGTACTATTACACTTCAGTAACAACAGTTACTTTCTTGAATTTCATTTTCGTAATTTGTATTTCTTACACCAGTGACTTTTTAAAATATTATTTTACGTAAACGAATATTGCATTGTTAAAAGTAAACTGAGAAATACGAAATGAAATTTTAAGATAAGGAACTAAAATTGCGTCCACAATTAATGCTGCTCAGAAAACGACTGTGAAATGGTTTCTTCTATCTCTCCATGTATTGACTAGAACTAAAGCGATGCATGAGAAACAAATAAGTACATGTATGTGGCCTAAAGTCATCGACCGGAACGGAAATCAATAAGCTTTTTGGAAAGACTGAGCCCAATATCAGCCCTATAGATCAACGATATATTTTCAAAGAAGTATTCCTTTAGACCTATGCTTAGCGTTCAGGAGCGTAGCAGTGAGGGTTTTTAAACGTGACAACGCCTGACGCGATACGGCACCTCCGGCGTTTTTAAGATCACAGATTCTCACTTTTACAGGGGGCCTCCGTGGCCGAGTGGTTAGAGCATTGTCTTCAAAATCAAAGGCTTCTCATCTCCAGTTGGCACGGGTTCGATTCTCGCTCGCGTTGATATATGTTAGAAAGTTTGCTTTCGGAAGGTCGGTGGTCTTTTCCCGGGTACATTGTATCTGGGTTCTCTCCTCCGCCTATAAAAATTGAACACCACCATATAAAAGAAAAATTGTTGAGTTTGGCGGAAAACAACAAACAATCTCATTTCTACATGCTAAGCGTGTCATGAAGAGCAATCACGACCTATACTCACCACTTAGGTTTGACGAGGCCATGGTACGAGCGGGGCTCGAACGCACGACCTACTGGTTACGATTGATTGATTGATTATATATTGTTTTACATCCTACTCAAGAATCTTTCACTCATATGGAGACGTTACGATTGCCGATGAAGGGCTGCAAAATTCGGCGCTGATGGCCTTTGAGTAGGGAGTGCCACACCTGCTGTGACACGGGACCTCGGTTTTTGCGGTCTCATCCGAAGGACCGCCCCATTTAGTCACCTCTTACGACAAGCATGGGGTACTGAGGGTCTATTCTAACAACCTGGATCCCCACGAGGTTCCCGGTTACAAAGCGAACGCTGTATCACTGACGAGCTACAGCGACCGGTACAAGTTCAGAATTTTGTCTGTATAGATCCCCCCACACCATCACGACCGGTTCTCTGGTACTATTTCAGAATTTAGTCTGTATAGACCCCCCCCCCCCCCCCCCCCAATCACGAATTCCACAATTTTGACTGAAGCATGCATCTTCAATATTACTTCATACACAGTTTGTGTTTAAGACAGCATGGCGCAGCAAAGGTGAACATTTTATAGTATTGGTAATGGATTTATCGCTAAAACCGCAGGACCATGGAACTTGTAATATTTGTTTCCGCACACCCTACACGTCAATTTTGATTAGCTTTGTTGTTTCTGAAAAGAAAGAGAAAATGATATGCGCAAGGAGCGTCGACTGGAATAGAGTAGCTGTGTGTCTCAGGTGATTTAACTATTGGAATTGTATCAATGAAACGTTTCAGTTTCGTGGACGATAAATGTAGCAATAACAAGCTAGCGAATACACCAGGCAACCCCCCACTTGCATTTTATGATCTTATTTTGCTTGTTAAACTTCATTTTGCTGAG
Source organism: Ostrea denselamellosa (assembly GCA_024699665.1). Taxonomy (NCBI): domain Eukaryota; kingdom Metazoa; phylum Mollusca; class Bivalvia; order Ostreida; family Ostreidae; genus Ostrea; species Ostrea denselamellosa. The sequence goes on along the minus strand of JAMZEH010000008.1, from coordinate 384,150 downwards.
TTATCAAGTTCATCTCATTAAACGAAATAAATATATTATCTCTGTGACTGAATATTTTCCATACATTCGTGATAACGAAAAATACACAGCGTGCACTTACAAAATTAGAACAAATCATGGCGGTTCTTGTTCTAAGGTGGCCGATTTTGTACAGGCGGGAGACTTATTCTTTCCCACGAAATAACTTTCGCTCCTACAAAATTAAATTTGTTCCCGCGATTTCAATTTCGTGTGATTCCACGCATTTAAATTGGGGTTCCCACGAAATAACATTCATTCCCACGAATTTATATTCCTTGGGATCCAATAAGTTCGTTTCGACGTTTAAAAATTGACAACAGTCTCTACATTTACATTACATGTAGCTTCAATGTAGGTAAGTGAATACATTGACAAACACTCGTTACTAATTTCACGTTGTTATACGTGAGGATCCGGGTTGATAGAATAGATCCTCAGTAGTCAGTACCCCTTGCTTGTCGTAAGAGGCGACTAAATGGGACGGTCCTTCGGATGAGACCGCAAAAACCGAGTCCCCGTGTCATAGCAGGTGCGGCACGTTAAAGATCCCTCCCTGCTCAAAGGCCATAAGCGCCGAGCATAGGCCTAAATTTGCAGCCCTTCACCGTCAATGGTGACGTCTCAATATGATATCGAATGGCGAAGTAAACAATGTGTAAATCCTAATCATAAATCCCAAAGACATACAAGTTCGAGTGTAAGGCAACACGGACCTCCGACAAGGCGAAGGTAGGATCAGGTGCCATGGAGGAGTAAGCATCCTCTGCTGACCGGTCACACCCGCCGTGAGCCCTTAGTCGAAATTAGGTAAACAGGATTATCCGTAGGCATTTTAGTTAGTATGAAAAATGACAGTCTAACAAAGGGTATGAAACAAATCATTCAACATATGTCCCAGAGACACTTTGTAATCGCAAACAAGGTCATTATACGACCGTAAAATTTGCGAAACGATGACTTCAAACGAGATTCGTTATAACGACTTTTTTGTCAGTAGTTGAGTGAAAGATTCTCGAGCGGGACGTTAAACAATATATAATCAATCAATCTTACACTTATGCAATATACAATTAACATGTAGTGAGTGTAGTAACTGTAGTTCATACATGTTAGGATTTCCACGCACTTTGAACGTCTCCAATCGTAAACAACCATAAGCCTAAAAATAAATCAAAGAAGGAACGTGTTGGAAATAAGGGAAAAAAACTATTTCAATCATTTTGCAATTATTTATTATATGCACACAGAATATTTGTCTATAATTGGGACTGTGCCTAGTGAACTTATATAAACCGGAAAAAAATGAGCAAGGAATTTTAAAATCAGAGAAAAAGCATAGAACATTGGATACTCTCTGCTAATGAAAGCAGACATGGTGACAAGCCGCATACAGGGGGCGCTTTACTGATGTATAGACGATATGTCTCATGATGCTTCATAGGTTGATTAAAACTGCAGCAAAATAAAGTTTCAGTGTTGAGTTTATTTGGACAAGTGATTAGATGTTATGAAAATAGTGAATTTTACAAGCTTAGAAGTCTTTTGACTGGTGAACGTTTCAAAATGAAACTCGGAAATATGTTTTTCATTTGTTTCAATTTACCAGTAATTTGTTTTATACGCAAGTATTTCGGTGTTTTCACTTACGCTTCCAATTCTACTGTTTTCGTTTTGTTTCATTTCGTTATGTCATTTAAATAATCAAGGCTGACATGCCATTGGTCAATTTTTCAATTCAGTTATGTGTTCAAATTTCAAATTGATATATTAGAAAATTAAATTACATGCAGCCAGAATATTGATTGATTGTTTATTGTTTTCCGCCACACTAAGAAATTTTTCAGTTATCTGGTGGCGTCCATTTTTTTTTATTGGTGGAGGAGAGAAATCACAAACAATGTACACGGGAAGAGACCACCGACCGTCCGAAAGTAAACTGACAAAATTTCTCACATATATCAGTGCAAGCGAGAATCGAACCCGCGCCGACTAGACGTGAGAGGAATGTGACTTTGAGCGCGATGTTCTAACCACTAGGCCACGGAGGCCCCTGCAGGCAGAATAGTAACAGGACTATCGTCTAAAGAATCATTGTACTTAAAAACCGGTAGGGAACCCTTATCAAATAGAAGATTGACTGATTGTTTTACGTCCCGTCAAGAAATTTTCAATCATATTGAGACGTCACCAGCTGTAGGTGAAGTATCACAAATTTATACCTATGCTTGACGCTCAGGGCCGTAGCAGTGAGGGATCTTTAACGTGTCAACGCCTACCGTGACACGGGACCTCCGTTTTTAAGGTCATATCCGAAAGACCCGTGATTCTCACTTCTAAATGCCGAGCGTTTGACGAAGGAGCAATCACTTCCTTTTTTTCGTATTAGGTTTGACGCGGTCATGGCGCGAGCGGGGGTCGAACTCACGACCTCTCGGTTACGAAGCGAACGCTCTAACTACTGAGCTACCGCGACCGGGTCAACTCGCCCCCACGACAACTCGCCCCACGACAACTCACCCTCAAGACAGCTCATCCCTAAGACAACACGTCATCAAGACAACTCGCCCCCACGGCCTCTTGATCTTATTGATTGAAGTATATGGGTATTAAACTTTTCAAAATTTAATCTAATAACGATGAGTATCTTTACGCGGCCGCTTCAAAGTAGTACGAACTATGATACCTCGGGCGAATAAAGGAAGTATTTCGGCTTGGACGAACCTCAAACTAAGAAGGAGAAGATTGATAATCACCCTACATCAGGTGAGAAGCTAAGCCGCTGCGCTTCCCCTAGTTTTATCTGCTATAATTGTATATTTAGCATCAAAGTGACGATGAGTGTACTCAACACAAGCCCGCTTGGGGAAATAAAATTTTTCGTCTCGCATAAAAAGAGACAAGTTCGGAACTTTGCAGCAGTTCGATCATGGCCGAGTTACGCTGTAATTCTCCAGTTCGCCGCCGCCAAGAATCGTTATGTTGTTTATCTTGTAAAGGAAAACGGCATAGAACATGCACCCATGGTTTGTTAATTGTACAAAAAAAATTTTAAAAAGTTAATTTAATAATTAGAATTAAATTTATATTATGATTTGATCAATTAGATCATCAAGCTAGATTATTTAAAAAATAAAGTTGAAAAAAAAAACAATAACAGATTTAAGTATAAAGTTATGAATATTATCTTACTAGCCTTTATAACTATTATCATTGTAATAATTTTATAATTGTTCCTCTCGGGCATTACAATGGAGGATTACAGGCGGATGAAGACCAGTAGAGAGAACTTTAACTGTGCAGACTGCTGTGAGCCAATTATTCCCTATGCCGAGACTATAACCGCTATTCCCCCATTGGAGATGTCTATAATTGCGTCACCAATTATCCCAGAGGCAGAGAGCTCACGGATTGCAGACATTGCGGAGGGAACATCTCTCCTCGACCCCACAGAAGTAGAAAGCTGAGGGATTGCAGACATTGAGCCTGAAACATCTATTGCTATCCCCACGATCCAACACTATGAACCAATCAACGAAGAAGAGGATTCCATCGCCGACCATTTAGCCCCAGAGGAATTCTCGTCTAGTGAGGCGAGTATTACATTCATCCTCACTGAGGACACGACACTGCGAGGGAAGAGAAAACTTGTAAGCAGCGATGGATGCACATTTGTGGTAAAGAACATCAACAAAAACAGCTCTGAAAGGCATTCTCTACCCAGAGTTCCATGCGCTATTTTCACTACACCCGATTCTAAGCGTTCACAGAGGTGTAAGTGAAGCTTGCGAAACGCGCCCTCTGGTGCGAGAATGACTCAGAGAGACAAACAGGAAGTCGGGGGATTTTAATCGATCGATGTAAGATCGTACAGCTGCAGCAAGTGACGATGTCTCGCTTCCAGAAAGAAATGCTTATTATAGAATCTCGACCAAGTTGTTTGAGAAAAATCAGAAGTTCCTTGTATCTGATGCAGAAATACTTTCTGAAGAGACTCAATGTGCTTTAGAAGTTGCGTTCTCCCCCCCCCCCCCCCCCCCCCCCCCCCCCCCCCCCCCCCCCCCCCCGTCGTTTCAAAGTAATAATAGTCACGAATATTGTGTATTACACACGTAATTTATTTCCTACTTAACAATAAGTATTCTGTGGGTTAATATAACACACTGTACACGTATAGAACATTGAGAATTGTGTAATAATTTTACTATATAAAATTTTCGTGGTGCTCAGAAGAGTGATTTTCATTCGTTTTCATCATTTGGAAACAGATGGTATTTGTTTACCAATAAAAACAAAATATATAGACCAAATTACGAACATTGATCAATCCCATAAACTAAATATCGAAAAGAGATCAATGTCATATCTAATAAATAATACAAACTTGAGAGGTAGACGACAAAAAAATAAATAAATAAATAAAAAAATAAAATAACGAATAGAGATCAATTTCATAATCCCATAAAGAATACAAAATCAACGAGGGCAAACACGCAGTCCTAGATATGGAATCAGGTGCCTAGGACGTGTAAGCACACCCTGTCGAACGGTTACACCCGCCGTGAGCCCAATAAGTCTTACATTTTAAAAATTATATTTAGCACTGAACAAATTTAATTTAAAGTCAGTCAACCATTATGGGACTGGTTTAGAAGACGTAAATTACCCGAAAGTAAAAATAAATAATGGTGCAATTTGAAAATTCAAGATCGAAACTCATATACGAAAATGTGAGAGGTATGATGAAATATTATGAAATTTTAAACGAATGCTTTCCTGCCTGTCTGTTCACTGCATTAGATAAATTAGTACCGTTTATGTTTAACATTTATCAGATGATCACCCTCCTGTTTAATACAATCCTATGCATATCTCCCTTGATTAAAATACAATCCACAACACGCCATCGGATCAATCGTGATTCGCGTAAAAAATCTTCACACATCAATATTATCATTTGAGCTTTAGGGGATTCTGTCACATTCACCGACTTTTCTCGTTAGTTAGTTTGCAATGCACTATACAGTCTATTTCAACAGCGTGACGTAGTGTATGCTGTTACGTGAAAACAATGTCGACATTTCATACATTTGGATGTCGTAAATACCGAACGATAACGTAAACTAGTCATGACAGACGGAACATCGCTCGACCTTTTCCGTCAAGTTGACAACGAATCTCAGATGTAGACCCCAGATCGTAGGCCTACATCCGAGGAGTTTTGTCGAGAATATAACTGTTTCATGTGCCTCCGGCATGATAGCAACTGCGTCAAACCTAAGACGAAAAAAAGGAAGTGATTGCTCCTTCGCCAAACGCTCGGCATTTAGAAGTGAGAATCACGGGTCTTTCGGATATGACCTTAAAAACGGAGGTCCCGTGTCACGGTAGGCGTTGACACGTTAAAGATCCCTCACTGCTACGGCCCTGAGCGCTAAGCATAGGTCCAAATTTGTGATACTTCACCTACAGCTGGTGACGTCTCAATATGAGTGAAAAATTCTCGACGGGACGTAAAACAAACAAACAAAACCAAATTACGAACATTGATCAATCCCATATATATAAAAAAAAATATTACTAATACCTCCCATTTCGACTTTAGATGATTATTATTTTTGTGACCTTTCAATTTATATAATGTTCGTTTTTATATTGCCCTTGTTTTACATGTTAAGCGCTTTAGAGTAATTATATAATTAGATAAGGCGCTATATAAAAAATAGTATAATAATAAATATCGAAAAGAGATCAATGTCATATCTAATAAATAATACAAACTTGAGAGGTAGACGACAAAAAAATAAATAAATAAATAAAAAAATAAAATAACGAATAGAGATCAATTTCATAATCCCATAAAGAATACAAAATCAACGAGGGCAAACACGCAGTCCTAGATATGGAATCAGGTGCCTAGGACGTGTAAGCACACCCTGTCGAACGGTTACACCCGCCGTGAGCCCAATAAGTCTTACATTTTAAAAATTATATTTAGCACTGAACAAATTTAATTTAAAGTCAGTCAACCATTATGGGACTGGTTTAGAAGACGTAAATTACCCGAAAGTAAAAATAAATAATGGTGCAATTTGAAAATTCAAGATCGAAACTCATATACGAAAATGTGAGAGGTATGATGAAATATTATGAAATTTTAAACGAAATTTTTGTTCAATTAGTCATAAACAATTGCATCAGTGTATTAAGTGTGTCTCGCAAGGTTTAAATTGCGGGCGACGTCATTATTCTCACCATGTTATGAATATCCAAAGTGAGGTGTAATATAATCCAGTATTATAGTGAATCCTGTGTGTGTGTGTTAATGGTATCATTTTTACCAGAAAATCTGAAAATTGTAAAGCTGTCTGAACTTTCACCTATCACGGCCACTTTGATCGGTTCCTTCATTTATCAAAATTGAAAGGACCAAAATTGATTTAAGGACTGTAATATTAATTTTGATTAAATGTAACTCAACACGATTAATAATAATTCGGCATGCATATCGTACATAGATTATGTCAATAACAGATATACAGCTCTTATCATGTGTTTTTATCCAAATCAGAGTAACATAGTCAGATGTTTGACGTTTTACAATCGTATCGAACTAAATTTGGGTCATTTGTGGCACCAATCAAACTGTCCGTGAAAAGTGAAAGTGCGGGTAGTTTTTATTTAGAGTTATTACGGACTTCAGTTTATGAATTGTGATAAGAAGTTCAACTTATAAATGATATCTAATGTTGCACATTCTATGTGTTTGTTTGTTGCAGTTCATGAACATTCTATTTAGTGGTACACTGCCCGGACCCAGTTAACATTCAAATAAAAACATTGTTCTGTATTGATTTCTGCGTGTCTTGGGAAGTATGCGGAATTTCGTGAAGAACTTTGGAAGTCATTGATTATGTGTGGATATACTAGAATAAAGAGTAGAATTTTATAGCATTGTTTTATTATATTTTCGTCGGCGAACTTTGGTACCCTATATTTAGAGTTCTATACCTTTACTCTTTAATAGTAAATTCGAACCAAGTTATATAATTGACTGTGGTTTAAATGCTAGTAAACAAAATATTTAATATTTTGTCGTTCTGTGGAATATGTGAAACATAAATATATTTTTTAACTTTGATATATCTTGCATTAATACCCGTCGCGGTAGCTCAGTGGTAGAGCGTTTGCTTCGTAAACGAGAAGTCGTGAGTTCGAGCCCCGCTCGTGCCATGACCGCATCAAACCGGAGTTAACACCGTACCGGATAACATAAAGAGACGCAGTACGGATAAGAATAATTGTGGCGCAATGCTGTCCGTTGGTAGCCGTTGGTGAAAGTCGTTCCCGCCACTGATTGGGACTAGCGATCGGCGTATGAAGTATATAATTGTCCGGTGGCGTCCATTTCAAGTTTTGAACATGTTCAAAACGTTCCACCAGAGAGACCGGACTTCGCCAGACAAAGAGAAATAGACAAGAAATGGAAATGAACGGAGACGAACGGATTGACAATTTTGTTTTCCGTGGAACGTCCATTAACTTATCCGATGAAGTGTGGCTGCTGCTTAAGAGGTAAACATACTGTAGATAGGGATTGCTCCTTCTCCAGACGCTCGGCATTTAGAAGTGAGAATCCCAGGTCTTTCGGATGTGACCTTAAAAACGGCGGTCCCGTGTCACAGTAGGCATTGGTACGTTAAAGAACCCTCACTGCTACGGCCCTGGGCGCTAAGCACAGGACTTAAATTTGTGGTACTTAATCTACAGCTGGTGACGTCTCAATGTGAATAAAAAACACATTAACATACCCTATTATCTAAATCTAAATTTAAATAAAAAGTAAAGAAAATGTGGTCGCCAGTGAAACGGACCTGCTTGCTCATGTGTAATGTAACATTATTTGTGTTACATAAAATACCTCTCTGCTTATTTGATGTGAATATTTCTATAATCCTGATTGTCAAGCTACATGTAACGTATTAAGCAATAGAACCCTTAAAGAGATCTGTTGTTGTCTATTGAAAATAACGAGGATGAATTCAAAACGTTATGAAAGCAGGAACTGTACAGATTTAACGACAGTTGTTATAAACTTTTCAAAATATGAAAATTATATCCATGTTTTTTACAAAATAAATGCAATCAAATGGTCTTCAAACCACTTTGCCACATGTTAAAATCAATGACAATTATTTACATTTTTTCCATCTGAAGAATGCAGACTGTGTGTTGAGAATAAACACTAAATGTATTTTTAGAATTATGATATAAACCTTAGAGTGATATTATTTATCACTTTCATATTTTTAGGCATTTGACTCAGTTTGGGAATTCAATAGATCATATTAAATGATAAGGGTATTCCCAAGTTCGGAGATTGACCCCGAGATGACGGCTAATTTCATCTACTGAAGGTCAACTCTTAGCCACCAATGACTGCGGAGACACGGCGTATTACACCAGGTAGACACAGTAGTGGAAACACACAAAAGAAAATATTCACAGGTGCGACCAGTATTCAATCACAACTGATAACAGGGGCCAGATAGGAATTTCTGATGTATCTTTTTTTCTTCAGAAGAGATATGCATGTGCATTTATTACCTGACGTTATGAACAATTTTACTTCTGAAATTATACCACGCGCAGCAAATACAATATCAAATCAAACATAACTTTAATTATATTTCAATTTTTGATTTTTAAAAACATTTCCCTCTGAATCCCAAAATAAAACAAATCATACAATGTGTATTCTAGTGTGATGAATACTAGTAACCATTGCTTGTTTCCTACATCATAACATTTAACAGTTCAAGTTAGCTTTAATACGTTAATGGCCTCCTTCAAACAAGTATATGTTTACTTGTTAGCGGTTAATCTTTTATCTATCGACCTGAAGCTTCAGGGAGCGACAACATACACATGTAAATTACGCTACACCTTTTTATTATTGTTATTATTTATTTTTTACTTTTGAATTGTACCATTATGTCAAGGTAATTCTCCTAGGATCCGTGTAAAATTTAACTAGTCGGTTTCAACGATGTTGGAAAATAGTCATTAAATAGTTCACGCAATAGATCATATGAACATTCCTCCGGACGATGTGACACAAATAAAAAAGCT